>CAKAJE020000039.1:0-138948 GCA_916610135.2 Macropis europaea | reverse complement strand
AATATAAGAATTCAGCGAAATTCTATCACATTCGTTCAATTTACATCGCTTCTATTTCAGATAGCGTACTGGCATAGGCGCCATCTTAAAGCGCGTGGAATGGCCAGTAAAATGCACTTTTAAACTTCTATGATAGGGCAATCAGAGACCCGATTACATCGTTTTATGTTTTGGTTAATATAAGAATTCAGCGAAATTCTATTACATTTGTTCAATTTACGTAGCTCCTATTTCAGATAGCGCATTGAGCTAGGCGGCTTCGGAAGGCGCATGAAATGGCGAGTAAAATGCATTATTAAACTTCTAGGGCAAACCAAACAGAGACCCAATTAGATCATTTTATATTACGGTTAATATAAGAATTCAGCGTAATTCTATCACATTTGTTCATCTTACGTCGCTCCTATTTCAGATAGCGTACTAGGCTAGGCGGCATCTTAAAGCGCGTGGAGTGGCGAGTGAAATTCACTATTAAACTACTAGGGTAGGGCGACAGAGTCCCGATTAGATCATTTTACATTAAGGTTAATATAAGAATTCTGCAAAATTCTATCACTATTGTTCAATTTATGTCGCTCCTATTCCAGATAGCGTATTGGGCTAAGCGGCGACTCAAAGTGCATGAAATTAGGAGTGAAATGCATTATTAAACTTCTAGGGTAGGGCGATCGGAGACACGATCAGATCATTTTACATTAAGGTTAATTTAAGAAATCAGCAATATTCTATCACATTTCTTCAATTTACGTCGCTCCTATTTCAGATAGCGTACTGGGCTAGGCGGCATCTTAAAGCGCGTGGAATGGCGAGTAAAATGCACTATTAAACTTCTATGCTAGGGCAATCAGAGGCCCGATGAGATCATTTTATGCTTTTGTTAGTTTAAGAATTCAGCGAAATTCTATCACATTTGTTCAACTTACGTCGCTCCCATTTCAGATAGCGTACTGGGCTAGGCGGCATCTTAAAGCGCGTGGAATAGCGAGTCAAATGCACTATTAAACTTCTATGATAGGGCAATCAGAGACCCGATTAGATCATTTTATATTTTGGTTAATATAAGAATTCAGCGAAATTCTATCACATTTGTTCAATTTACGTCGCTCCTATTTCAGATAGCGCATTGAGCTAGGCGGCTTCGGAAGGCGCATGAAATGGCGAGTAAAATGCATTATTAAACTTCTAGGGCAAAGCAAACAGAGACCCAATTAGATCATTTTATATTACGTTTAATATAAGAATTCAGCGTAATTCTATCACATTTGTTCAACTTACGTCGCTCCTATTTCAGATAGCGTACGGGGCTAGGCGGCATCTTAAAGCGCGTGAAATGACGAGTGAAATGCACTATTAAACTTCTAGGGTAGGGCGAACAGAGACCCGATTAGATCATTTTACATTAAGGTTAATATAAGAATTCGGCAAAATTCTATCACATTTGTTCAACATACGTCGCTCCTATTTCGGATAGCGTACTGGGCTAGGCGGCATCTTAAAGCGCGTGGAATGGCGAGTAAAATGCACTATTAAAGTTCTAGGGTAGGGCAAACAGAGACCCGATTAGGTCATTTTATATTATGGTTAATTTAAGAATTCAGCAATATTCTATCACATTTGTTCAATTTACGTCGCTCCTATTTCAGATAGCGTATTGGGCTATGCGGCATCTCAAAGCGCATGAAATGGCGAGTAAACTGCACTATTAAACTTCTAGGGTAGGGCGAACAGAGACCCGATTAGATCATTTTATATTATGGTTAGTTTAAGAATTCAGCGAAATTCTATCACATTTGTTCAACTTACGTCGCTCCCATTTCAGATAGCGTACTGGGCTAGGCGGCATCTTAAAGCGCGTGGAATATCGAGTCAAATGCACTATTAAACTTCTATGATAGGGCAATCAGAGACCCGATTAGATCATTTTATATTTTGGTTAATATAAGAATTCAGCGAAATTCTATCACATTTGTTCAATTTACGTCGCTCATATTTCAGATAGCGTATTGGGCTAAGCGGCATCTCAAAGCGCATGAAATGGCGAGTAAAATGCACTATTAAGCTTCTAGGGTAGGGCGAACAGAGACCCGATTAGATCATTTTATATTATGGTTAATTTAAGAATTCAGCGAAATTCTATCACATTTGTTCAATTTACGTCGCTCCCATTTCAGATAGCGTACTGGGCTAGGCGGCATCTTAAAGCGCGTGGAATATCGAGTCAAATGCACTATTAAACTTCTATGATAGGGCAATCAGAGACCCGATTAGATCATTTTATATTTTGGTTAATATAAGAATTCAGCGAAATTCTATCACATTTGTTCAATTTACGTCGCTCCTATTTCAGATAGCGTATTGGGCTAAGCGGCATCTGAAAGAGCATGAAATGACGAGTGAAATGCACTATTAAACTGCTAGGGCAGGGTGAACAGAGTCCCGATTAGATCATTTTACATTAAGGTTAATATAAGGATTCAGCAAAATTCTATCACATTTGTTCAATTTACGTCGCTCATATTTCAGATAGCGTATTGGGCTATGCGGCATCTCAAAGCGCATGAAATGACGAGTGAAATGCACTATTAGACTTCTAGGGTAGGGCGAACAGAGACCCGATTAGATCATTTTATATTACGGTTAATATAAGAATTCAGCGTAATTCTATGACATTAGTTCAATTTACATCGCTTCTATTTCAGATAGCGTACTGGCATAGGCGCCATCTTAAAGCGCGTGGAATGGCCAGTAAAATGCACTTTTAAACTTCTATGATAGGGCAATCAGAGACCCGATTACATCGTTTTATGTTTTGGTTAATATAAGAATTCAGCGAAATTCTATTACATTTGTTCAATTTACGTAGCTCCTATTTCAGATAGCGCATTGAGCTAGGCGGCTTCGGAAGGCGCATGAAATGGCGAGTAAAATGCATTATTAAACTTCTAGGGCAAACCAAACAGAGACCCAATTAGATCATTTTATATTACGGTTAATATAAGAATTCAGCGTAATTCTATCACATTTGTTCATCTTACGTCGCTCCTATTTCAGATAGCGTACTAGGCTAGGCGGCATCTTAAAGCGCGTGGAGTGGCGAGTGAAATTCACTATTAAACTACTAGGGTAGGGCGAACAGAGTCCCGATTAGATCATTTTACATTAAGGTTAATATAAGAATTCTGCAAAATTCTATCACTATTGTTCAATTTATGTCGCTCCTATTCCAGATAGCGTATTGGGCTAAGCGGCGACTCAAAGTGCATGAAATTAGGAGTGAAATGCATTATTAAACTTCTAGGGTAGGGCGATCGGAGACACGATCAGATCATTTTACATTAAGGTTAATTTAAGAAATCAGCAATATTCTATCACATTTCTTCAATTTACGTCGCTCCTATTTCAGATAGCGTACTGGGCTAGGCGGCATCTTAAAGCGCGTGGAATGGCGAGTAAAATGCCCTATTAAACTTCTATGCTAGGGCAATCAGAGGCCCGATGAGATCATTTTATGCTTTTGTTAGTTTAAGAATTCAGCGAAATTCTATCACATTTGTTCAACTTACGTCGCTCCCATTTCAGATAGCGTACTGGGCTAGGCGGCATCTTAAAGCGCGTGGAATAGCGAGTCAAATGCACTATTAAACTTCTATGATAGGGCAATCAGAGACCCGATTAGATCATTTTATATTTTGGTTAATATAAGAATTCAGCGAAATTCTATCACATTTGTTCAATTTACGTCGCTCCTATTTCAGATAGCGCATTGAGCTAGGCGGCTTCGGAAGGCGCATGAAATGGCGAGTAAAATGCATTATTAAACTTCTAGGGCAAAGCAAACGGAGACCCAATTAGATCATTTTATATTACGTTTAATATAAGAATTCAGCGTAATTCTATCACATTTGTTCAACTTACGTCGCTCCTATTTCAGATAGCGTACTGGGCTAGGCGGCATCTTAAAGCGCGTGAAATGACGAGTGAAATGCACTATTAAACTTCTAGGGTAGGGCGAACAGAGACCCGATTAGATCATTTCACATTAAGGTTAATATAAGAATTCGGCAAAATTCTATCACATTTGTTCAACATACGTCGCTCCTATTTCGGATAGCGTACTGGGCTAGGCGGCATCTTAAAGCGCGTGGAATGGCGAGTAAAATGCACTATTAAAGTTCTAGGGTAGGGCAAACAGAGACCCGATTAGGTCATTTTATATTATGGTTAATTTAAGAATTCAGCAATATTCTATCACATTTGTTCAATTTACGTCGCTCCTATTTCAGATAGCGTATTGGGCTATGCGGCATCTCAAAGCGCATGAAATGGCGAGTCAAATGCACTATTAAGCTTCTAGGGTAGGGCGAACAGAGACCCGATTAGATCATTTTATATTATGGTTAGTTTAAGAATTCAGCGAAATTCTATCACATTTGTTCAACTTACGTCGCTCCCATTTCAGATAGCGTACTGGGCTAGGCGGCATCTTAAAGCGCGTGGAATATCGAGTCAAATGCACTATTAAACTTCTATGATAGGGCAATCAGAGACCCGATTAGATCATTTTATATTTTGGTTAATATAAGAATTCAGCGTAATTCTATCACATTTGTTCAACTTACGTCGCTCCTATTTCAGATAGCGTACTGGGCTAGGCGGCATCTTAAAGCGCGTGAAATGACGAGTGAAATGCACTATTAAACTTCTAGGGTAGGGCGAACAGAGACCCGATTAGATCATTTCACATTAAGGTTAATATAAGAATTCGGCAAAATTCTATCACATTTGTTCAACATACGTCGCTCCTATTTCGGATAGCGTACTGGGCTAGGCGGCATCTTAAAGCGCGTGGAATGGCGAGTAAAATGCACTATTAAAGTTCTAGGGTAGGGCAAACAGAGACCCGATTAGGTCATTTTATATTATGGTTAATTTAAGAATTCAGCAATATTCTATCACATTTGTTCAATTTACGTCGCTCCTATTTCAGATAGCGTATTGGGCTATGCGGCATCTCAAAGCGCATGAAATGGCGAGTCAAATGCACTATTAAGCTTCTAGGGTAGGGCGAACAGAGACCCGATTAGATCATTTTATATTATGGTTAGTTTAAGAATTCAGCGAAATTCTATCACATTTGTTCAACTTACGTCGCTCCCATTTCAGATAGCGTACTGGGCTAGGCGGCATCTTAAAGCGCGTGGAATATCGAGTCAAATGCACTATTAAACTTCTATGATAGGGCAATCAGAGACCCGATTAGATCATTTTATATTTTGGTTAATATAAGAATTCAGCGAAATTCTATCACATTTGTTCAACTTACGTCGCTCCCATTTCAGATAGCGTACTGTGCTAGGCGGCATCTTAAAGCGCGTGGAATAGCGAGTCAAATGCACTATTAAACTTCTATGATTGGGCAATCAGAGACCCGATGAGATCATTTTATGCTTTGGTTAATATAAGAATTCAGCGAAATTCTATCACATTTGTTCAATTTACCTCGCTCCTATTTCAGATTGCGTCCTGGGCTAGGCGGCATCTTAAAGCGCGTGGAATGGCGAGTAAAATGCCCTATTAAACATCTATGATAGGGAACTCAGAGACCCGATTAGAACATTTTATGCTTTGGTTAATATAAGAATTCAGCGAAATTCTATCCCATTTGTTCAATTTACGTCGCTCATATTTCAGATAGCGTATTGGGCTAAGCGGCATCTCAAAGCGCATGAAATGGCGAGTAAAATGCACTATTAAACTTCTAGGGTAGGGCGAACAGAGACCCGATTAGATCATTTTATATTACGGTTAATATAAGAATTCAGGGAAATTCTATCACATTTGTTCAATTTACGTCGCTCCTATTCCAGATAGCGTATTGGGCTAAGCGGCGACTCAAAGTGCATGAAATTACGAGTGAAATGCATTATTAAACTTCTAGGGAAGGGCGAACAGAGACACGATTAGATCATTTTACAATAAGGTTAATTTAAGAAATCAGCAATATTCTATCACATTTCTTCAATTTACGTCGCTCCTATTTCAGATAGCGTACTGGGCTAGGCGGCATCTTAAAGCGCGTGGAATGGCTAGTAAAATGCACTATTAAACTTCTATGATAGGCCAATCAGAGACCCGATTAGATCATTTTATATTTTGGTTAATATAAGAATTCAGCGAAATTCTATCACATTTGTTTAACTTACGTCGCTCCCATTTCAGATAGCGTACTGGGCTAAGCGGCATCTCAAAGCGCATGAAATGACGAGTGAAATGCACTATTAAACTTCCAGGGTAGGGCGAACAGAGACCCGATTAGATCATTTTACATTAAGGTTAATATAAGAATTCAGCGAAATTCTATCACATGTGTTCAATTTACGTCGCTCCTATTTCAGATATCGTACTGGGCTAGGCGGCATCTTAAAGCGCGTGGAGTGGCGAGTGAAATGCACTATTAAACTTCTAGGGTAGGGCGAACGGAGTCCCGATTGGATCATTTTACATTAAGGTTAATTTAAGAATTCAGCAAAATTGTATCACATTTCTTCAATTTACGTCGCTCCTATTTCAGATATCGTACTGGGCTAGGCGGCATCTTAAAGCGCGTGGCATGGCGAGTAAAATGCACTATTAAACTTCTAGGGTAAGGCAAACAGAGACCCGATAACATCATTTTATATTACGGTTAATATAAGAATTCAGCGTAATTCTATCACACTTGTTCAACTTACGTCGCTCCTATTTCAGATAGAGTACTGGGCTAGCCGGCACCTTAAAGCGCGTGAAATGACGAGTGAAATGCACTATTAAACTTCTAGGGTAGGGCGAACAGAGACCCGATTAGATCATTTCACGTTAAGGTTAATTTAAGAATTCAGCAAAATTATATCACATTTCTTCAATTTACGTCGCTCCTATTTCAGATAGCGCACAGGGCAAGGCGGCACCTTAAAGCGCGTGGAATGACGAGTGAAATGCACTATTAAACTTCCAGGGTAGGGCGAACAGAGACCCGATTAGATCATTTTATATTTTGGTTAATATAAGAATTCAGGGAAATTCTATCACATTTGTTCAATTTACGTCGCTCCTATTTCAGATAGCGCACTGGGATAGGCGCCATCTTAAAGCGCGTGGAGTGTCGAGTAAAATGCACTATTAAACTTCTATGATAGGGCAATCAGAGACCCGATTAGATCATTTTATATTTTGTTTAATATAAGAATTCAGCGAAATTCAATCACATTTGTTCAATTTACGTCGCTCCTATTTCGGATAGCGTACTGGGCTAGGCGGCATCTTAAAGCGCGTGGAATGGCGAGTAAAATGCACTATTAAAGTTCTAGGGTAGGGCAAACAGAGACCCGATTAGGTCATTTTATATTATGGTTAATTTAAGAATTCAGCAATATTCTATCACATTTGTTCAATTTACGTCGCTCCTATTTCAGATAGCGTATTGGGCTATGCGGCATCTCAAAGCGCATAAAATGATGAGTGAAATACACTATTAAACTTCTAGGGTAGGGCAAACAGAGACCCGATTAGATCAACTTATATTATGGTTAATTTAAGAATTCAGCAAAATTCTATCACATTTGTTCAATTTACGTCGCTCCTATTTCAGATAGCGTACTGGGCTAGGCGGCATCTTAAAGCGCGTGGAATGGCCAGTAAAATGCACTATTAAGCTTCTATGTTAGGGCAATGAGAGACCCGATTAGAACATTTTACATTTTGGTTAATATAAGAATTCAGCGAAATTCTATCACATTTGTTAAATTTACGTCGCTCCTATTACAGATAGCGTATCGGGCTAAGCGGCATCTCTAAGCGCATGAACTGGCGAGTGAAATGCACTATTAAACTTCTAGGGTAGGGCGAACAGAGACCCGATTAGATCATTTTATATTTTGGTTAATATAAGAATTCAGCGAAATTCTGTCACATTTGTTCAATTTACGTCGCTCCTATTTCAGATAGCGTACTGGGCTAGGCGGCATCTTGATGCGCTTGGAATGGCCAGTAAAATGCACTATTAAACTTCTATGATAGGGCAATCAGAGACCCGATCAGATCATTTTATATTTTGGTTAATATAAGAATTCAAGGAAATTCTATCACATTTGTTCAATTTACGTCGCTCCTATTTCAGATAGCGTACTGGGCTAGCCCGCATCTTAAAGCGCATGAAATGGCGAGTAAAATGCACTGTTAAGCTTCTAGGGTAGGGCAATCAGAGACCCGATTAAATCATTTTATATTACGGTTAATATAAGAATGCAGCGTAATTCTATCACATTTGTTCAACATACGTCGCTCCTATTTCAGATAGCGTAGTGGGCTAAGCGGCATCTTAAAGCGCGTGGAATGGCGAGTGAAATGCACTATTAAACTTCTATGATAGGGCAATCAGAGACCCGATCAGATCATTTTATATTTTGGTTAATATAAGAATTCAGCGTAATTCTGTCACATTTGTTCAACTTACGTCGCCCCTATTTCAGATAGCGTACTGGGCTAGGCGGCATCTTAAAGCGCGTGGAATGGCGACTAAAATGCACTATTAAACTTCTAGGGTAGGGCAATCAGAGACCCGATTAGATTATTTTATATTTTGGTTAATATAAGAATTCAGCGAAATTCTACCACATTTGTTCAATTTACGTCGCTCCTATTTCAGATAGCGTACTGGGCTACGCGGCATTTTAAACCGCGTGGAATGGCGAGTAAAATGCACTATTAAACTTCTATGATAGGGCAATCAGAGACCCGATTAGATCATTTTATATTTTGGTTAATATAAGAATTCAGCGAAATTCTATCACATTTGTTCAATTTACGTCGCTCCTATTTCAGATAGCGTACTAGGCTAGGAGGCATCTTAAAGCGCGTGGAATGGCGAGTAAAATGCACTATTAAACTTCTATGCTACGGCATTCAGAGACTCGATTAGATCATTTTATATTTTGGTTAATATAAGAATTCAGCGAAATTCTGTCACATTCGTTCAGTTTACGTCGCTCCTATTTCAGACAGCGTATTGGGCTAAAGCGGCATCTCAAAGCGCATGAAATGGCGAGTAAAATGCGCTATTAAGCTTCTAGGGTAAGGGAAACAGAGACCCGATTAGAACATTTTATATTACGGTTAATATAAGAATTCAGCGTAATTCTATCACATTTGTTCAATTTACGACGCTCCTATTTCAGATAGCGTACTGGGCTAGGCGGCATCTTAAAGCGCGTGGAATGGCGATTAAAATGCCCTATTAAACATCTATGATAGGGCAATCAGAGACCCGATTAGATCATTTTATGCTTTGGTTAATATAAGAATTCAGCGAAATTCTATCACATTTGTTCATTTTACGTCGCTTCTATTTCAGACAGCGTATTGGGCTAAGCGGCATCTCAAAGCGCATGAAATGGCGAGTTCAATGCAATATTAAACTTCTAGGGTAAGGCAAACAGAGACCCGATTAGATCATTTTACATTAAGGTTAATATAAGTAATTCAGCGAAATTCGATCACATTTGTTCAACTAACGTCGCTCCTATTTCAGATAGCGTACTGGGCTAGGCGGCATTTTAAAGCGCGTGGAATGGCGAGTAAAATGCACTATTAAACTTCTATGATAGGGCAATCAAATACCCGATCAGATCATTTTATATTTTGGTTAATATAAGAATTCAATGAAATTCTATCACATTTGTTCAATTTCCGTCGCTCCTATTTCAGATAGCGAATTTGGCTAAGCGGCATCTCAAAGCGCACGAAATGGCGAGTACAATGCAATATTAAACTTCTAGGGTTAGGCAAACAGAGACCCGATTAGATCATTTTATATTACGGTTAATATAAGAATTCAGCGTAATTCTGTCACATTTGTTCAACTTACGTCGCTCCTATTTCAGATAGCGTGCTGGGCTAGCCGGCGTCTTAAAGCGCGTGGAATGGCGAGTAAAATGCACTATTAAACTTATATGATAGGGCAATCAGAGACCCGATTAGATGATTTTATATTATGGTTAATTTAAAAATTCAGCAAAATTCTATCACATTTGTTCAATTTACGTCGCTCCTATTTCAGATAGCGTACTGGGTTAGGCGGCATCTTAAAGCGCGTGGAATGGCGAGTGAAATGCACTATTGAACTTCTATGATAGGGCAACCAGAGACCCGATTAGATCATTTTATATTACGGTTAATATAAGAATTCAGCGTAATTCTGTCACATTTGTTCAACTTACGTCGCTCCTATTTCAGATAGTGTGCTGGGCTAGCCGGCGTCTTAAAGCGCGTGGAATGGCGAGTTAAATGCACTATTAAACTTCTATGATAGGGCAACCAGAGACCCGATTAGATCATTTTATATTACGGTTAATATAAGAATTCAGCGTAATTCTGTCACATTTGTTCAATTTACGTCGCTCCTATTTCAGATAGCGTACTAGGCTAGGAGGCATCTTAAAGCGCGTGGAATGGCGAGTAAAATGCACTATTAAAGTTCTAGGGTAGGGCAAACAGAGACCCGATTAGGTCATTTTATATTATGGTTAATTTAAGAATTCAGCAATATTCTATCACATTTGTTCAATTTACGTCGCTCCTATTTCAGATAGCGTATTGGGCTATGCGGCATCTCAAAGCGCATGAAATGGCGAGTCAAATGCACTATTAAGCTTCTAGGGTAGGGCGAACAGAGACCCGATTAGATCATTTTATATTATGGTTAGTTTAAGAATTCAGCGAAATTCTATCACATTTGTTCAACTTACGTCGCTCCCATTTCAGATAGCGTACTGGGCTAGGCGGCATCTTAAAGCGCGTGGAATATCGAGTCAAATGCACTATTAAACTTCTATGATAGGGCAATCAGAGACCCGATTAGATCATTTTATATTTTGGTTAATATAAGAATTCAGCGAAATTCTATCACATTTGTTCAATTTACGTCGCTCATATTTCAGATAGCGTATTGGGCTAAGCGGCATCTCAAAGCGCATGAAATGGCGAGTCAAATGCACTATTAAGCTTCTAGGGTAGGGCGAACAGAGACCCGATTAGATCATTTTATATTATGGTTAGTTTAAGAATTCAGCGAAATTCTATCACATTTGTTCAACTTACGTCGCTCCCATTTCAGATAGCGTACTGGGCTAGGCGGCATCTTAAAGCGCGTGGAATATCGAGTCAAATGCACTATTAAACTTCTATGATAGGGCAATCAGAGACCCGATTAGATCATTTTATATTTTGGTTAATATTAGAATTCAGCGAAATTCTATCACATTTGTTCAATTTACGTCGCTCCTATTTCAGATAGCGTATTGGGCTAAGCGGCATCTGAAAGAGCATGAAATGACGAGTGAAATGCACTATTAAACTGCTAGGGCAGGGTGAACAGAGTCCCGATTAGATCATTTTACATTAAGGTTAATATAAGGATTCAGCAAAATTCTATCACATTTGTTCAATTTACGTCGCTCATATTTCAGATAGCGTATTGGGCTATGCGGCATCTCAAAGCGCATGAAATGACGAGTGAAATGCACTATTAGACTTCTAGGGTAGGGCGAACAGAGACCCGATTAGATCATTTTATATTACGGTTAATATAAGAATTCAGCGAAATTCTATCACATTCGTTCAATTTACATCGCTTCTATTTCAGATAGCGTACTGGCATAGGCGCCATCTTAAAGCGCGTGGAATGGCCAGTAAAATGCACTTTTAAACTTCTATGATAGGGCAATCAGAGACCCGATTACATCGTTTTATGTTTTGGTTAATATAAGAATTCAGCGAAATTCTATTACATTTGTTCAATTTACGTAGCTCCTATTTCAGATAGCGCATTGAGCTAGGCGGCTTCGGAAGGCGCATGAAATGGCGAGTAAAATGCATTATTAAACTTCTAGGGCAAACCAAACAGAGACCCAATTAGATCATTTTATATTACGGTTAATATAAGAATTCAGCGAAATTCTATCACATTTGTTCAACTTACGTCGCTCCTATTTCAGATAGCGTACTAGGCTAGGCGGCATCTTAAAGCGCGTGGAGTGGCGAGTGAAATTCACTATTAAACTACTAGGGTAGGGCGAACAGAGTCCCGATTAGATCATTTTACATTAAGGTTAATATAAGAATTCTGCAAAATTCTATCACTATTGTTCAATTTATGTCGCTCCTATTCCAGATAGCGTATTGGGCTAAGCGGCGACTCAAAGTGCATGAAATTAGGAGTGAAATGCATTATTAAACTTCTAGGGTAGGGCGATCGGAGACACGATCAGATCATTTTACATTAAGGTTAATTTAAGAAATCAGCAATATTCTATCACATTTCTTCAATTTACGTCGCTCCTATTTCAGATAGCGTACTGGGCTAGGCGGCATCTTAAAGCGCGTGGAATGGCGAGTAAAATGCCCTATTAAACTTCTATGCTAGGGCAATCAGAGGCCCGATGAGATCATTTTATGCTTTTGTTAGTTTAAGAATTCAGCGAAATTCTATCACATTTGTTCAACTTACGTCGCTCCCATTTCAGATAGCGTACTGGGCTAGGCGGCATCTTAAAGCGCGTGGAATAGCGAGTCAAATGCACTATTAAACTTCTATGATAGGGCAATCAGAGACCCGATTAGATCATTTTATATTTTGGTTAATATAAGAATTCAGCGAAATTCTATCACATTTGTTCAATTTACGTCGCTCCTATTTCAGATAGCGCATTGAGCTAGGCGGCTTCGGAAGGCGCATGAAATGGCGAGTAAAATGCATTATTAAACTTCTAGGGCAAAGCAAACAGAGACCCAATTAGATCATTTTATATTACGTTTAATATAAGAATTCAGCGTAATTCTATCACATTTGTTCAACTTACGTCGCTCCTATTTCAGATAGCGTACGGGGCTAGGCGGCATCTTAAAGCGCGTGAAATGACGAGTGAAATGCACTATTAAACTTCTAGGGTAGGGCGAACAGAGACCCGATTAGATCATTTCACATTAAGGTTAATATAAGAATTCGGCAAAATTCTATCACATTTGTTCAACATACGTCGCTCCTATTTCGGATAGCGTACTGGGCTAGGCGGCATCTTAAAGCGCGTGGAATGGCGAGTAAAATGCACTATTAAACTTCTAGGGTAGGGCAAACAGAGACCCGATTAGGTCATTTTATATTATGGTTAATTTAAGAATTCAGCAATATTCTATCACATTTGTTCAATTTACGTCGCTCCTATTTCAGATAGCGTATTGGGCTATGCGGCATCTCAAAGCGCATGAAATGGCGAGTCAAATGCACTATTAAGCTTCTAGGGTAGGGCGAACAGAGACCCGATTAGATCATTTTATATTATGGTTAGTTTAAGAATTCAGCGAAATTCTATCACATTTGTTCAACTTACGTCGCTCCCATTTCAGATAGCGTACTGGGCTAGGCGGCATCTTAAAGCGCGTGGAATATCGAGTCAAATGCACTATTAAACTTCTATGATAGGGCAATCAGAGACCCGATTAGATCATTTTATATTTTGGTTAATATAAGAATTCAGCGAAATTCTATCACATTTGTTCAATTTACGTCGCTCATATTTCAGATAGCGTATTGGGCTAAGCGGCATCTCAAAGCGCATGAAATGGCGAGTCAAATGCACTATTAAACTTCTAGGGTAGGGCGAACAGAGACCCGATTAGATCATTTTATATTATGGTTAGTTTAAGAATTCAGCGAAATTCTATCACATTTGTTCAACTTACGTCGCTCCCATTTCAGATAGCGTACTGGGCTAGGCGGCATCTTAAAGCGCGTGGAATATCGAGTCAAATGCACTATTAAACTTCTATGATAGGGCAATCAGAGACCCGATTAGATCATTTTATATTTTGGTTAATATAAGAATTCAGCGAAATTCTATCACATTTGTTCAATTTACGTCGCTCCTATTTCAGATAGCGTATTGGGCTAAGCGGCATCTGAAAGAGCATGAAATGACGAGTGAAATGCACTATTAAACTGCTAGGGCAGGGTGAACAGAGTCCCGATTAGATCATTTTACATTAAGGTTAATATAAGGATTCAGCAAAATTCTATCACATTTGTTCAATTTACGTCGCTCATATTTCAGATAGCGTATTGGGCTAAGCGGCATCTCAAAGCGCATGAAATGACGAGTGAAATGCACTATTAGACTTCTAGGGTAGGGCGAACAGAGACCCGATTAGATCATTTTATATTACGGTTAATATAAGAATTCAGCGAAATTCTATCACATTCGTTCAATTTACATCGCTTCTATTTCAGATAGCGTACTGGCATAGGCGCCATCTTAAAGCGCGTGGAATGGCCAGTAAAATGCACTTTTAAACTTCTATGATAGGGCAATCAGAGACCCGATTACATCGTTTTATGTTTTGGTTAATATAAGAATTCAGCGAAATTCTATTACATTTGTTCAATTTACGTAGCTCCTATTTCAGATAGCGCATTGAGCTAGGCGGCTTCGGAAGGCGCATGAAATGGCGAGTAAAATGCATTATTAAACTTCTAGGGCAAACCAAACAGAGACCCAATTAGATCATTTTATATTACGGTTAATATAAGAATTCAGCGTAATTCTATCACATTTGTTCATCTTACGTCGCTCCTATTTCAGATAGCGTACTAGGCTAGGCGGCATCTTAAAGCGCGTGGAGTGGCGAGTGAAATTCACTATTAAACTACTAGGGTAGGGCGAACAGAGTCCCGATTAGATCATTTTACATTAAGGTTAATATAAGAATTCTGCAAAATTCTATCACTATTGTTCAATTTATGTCGCTCCTATTCCAGATAGCGTATTGGGCTAAGCGGCGACTCAAAGTGCATGAAATTAGGAGTGAAATGCATTATTAAACTTCTAGGGTAGGGCGATCGGAGACACGATCAGATCATTTTACATTAAGGTTAATTTAAGAAATCAGCAATATTCTATCACATTTCTTCAATTTACGTCGCTCCTATTTCAGATAGCGTACTGGGCTAGGCGGCATCTTAAAGCGCGTGGAATGGCGAGTAAAATGCCCTATTAAACTTCTATGCTAGGGCAATCAGAGGCCCGATTAGATCATTTTATATTTTGGTTAATATAAGAATTCAGCGTAATTCTATCACATTTGTTCAACTTACGTCGCTCCTATTTCAGATAGCGTACTGGGCTAGGCGGCATCTTAAAGCGCGTGAAATGACGAGTGAAATGCACTATTAAACTTCTAGGGTAGGGCGAACAGAGACCCGATTAGATCATTTCACATTAAGGTTAATATAAGAATTCGGCAAAATTCTATCACATTTGTTCAACATACGTCGCTCCTATTTCGGATAGCGTACTGGGCTAGGCGGCATCTTAAAGCGCGTGGAATGGCGAGTAAAATGCACTATTAAAGTTCTAGGGTAGGGCAAACAGAGACCCGATTAGGTCATTTTATATTATGGTTAATTTAAGAATTCAGCAATATTCTATCACATTTGTTCAATTTACGTCGCTCCTATTTCAGATAGCGTATTGGGCTATGCGGCATCTCAAAGCGCATGAAATGGCGAGTCAAATGCACTATTAAGCTTCTAGGGTAGGGCGAACAGAGACCCGATTAGATCATTTTATATTATGGTTAGTTTAAGAATTCAGCGAAATTCTATCACATTTGTTCAACTTACGTCGCTCCCATTTCAGATAGCGTACTGGGCTAGGCGGCATCTTAAAGCGCGTGGAATATCGAGTCAAATGCACTATTAAACTTCTATGATAGGGCAATCAGAGACCCGATTAGATCATTTTATATTTTGGTTAATATAAGAATTCAGCGAAATTCTATCACATTTGTTCAATTTACGTCGCTCATATTTCAGATAGCGTATTGGGCTAAGCGGCATCTCAAAGCGCATGAAATGGCGAGTCAAATGCACTATTAAGCTTCTAGGGTAGGGCGAACAGAGACCCGATTAGATCATTTTATATTATGGTTAGTTTAAGAATTCAGCGAAATTCTATCACATTTGTTCAACTTACGTCGCTCCCATTTCAGATAGCGTACTGGGCTAGGCGGCATCTTAAAGCGCGTGGAATATCGAGTCAAATGCACTATTAAACTTCTATGATAGGGCAATCAGAGACCCGATTAGATCATTTTATATTTTGGTTAATATAAGAATTCAGCGAAATTCTATCACATTTGTTCAACTTACGTCGCTCCCATTTCAGATAGCGTACTGTGCTAGGCGGCATCTTAAAGCGCGTGGAATAGCGAGTCAAATGCACTATTAAACTTCTATGATTGGGCAATCAGAGACCCGATGAGATCATTTTATGCTTTGGTTAATATAAGAATTCAGCGAAATTCTATCACATTTGTTCAATTTACCTCGCTCCTATTTCAGATTGCGTCCTGGGCTAGGCGGCATCTTAAAGCGCGTGGAATGGCGAGTAAAATGCCCTATTAAACATCTATGATAGGGAACTCAGAGACCCGGTTAGAACATTTTATGCTTTGGTTAATATAAGAATTCAGCGAAATTCTATCCCATTTGTTCAATTTACGTCGCTCATATTTCAGATAGCGTATTGGGCTAAGCGGCATCTCAAAGCGCATGAAATGGCGAGTAAAATGCACTATTAAACTTCTAGGGTAGGGCGAACAGAGACCCGATTAGATCATTTTATATTACGGTTAATATAAGAATTCAGGGAAATTCTATCACATTTGTTCAATTTACGTCGCTCCTATTCCAGATAGCGTATTGGGCTAAGCGGCGACTCAAAGTGCATGAAATTACGAGTGAAATGCATTATTAAACTTCTAGGGAAGGGCGAACAGAGACACGATTAGATCATTTGACAATAAGGTTAATTTAAGAAATCAGCAATATTCTATCACATTTCTTCAATTTACGTCGCTCCTATTTCAGATAGCGTACTGGGCTAGGCGGCATCTTAAAGCGCGTGGAATGGCTAGTAAAATGCACTATTAAACTTCTATGATAGGCCAATCAGAGACCCGATTAGATCATTTTATATTTTGGTTAATATAAGAATTCAGCGAAATTCTATCACATTTGTTTAACTTACGTCGCTCCCATTTCAGATAGCGTACTGGGCTAAGCGGCATCTCAAAGCGCATGAAATGACGAGTGAAATGCACTATTAAACTTCCAGGGTAGGGCGAACAGAGACCCGATTAGATCATTTTACATTAAGGTTAATATAAGAATTCAGCGAAATTCTATCACATTTGTTCAATTTACGTCGCTCCTATTTCAGATATCGTACTGGGCTAGGCGGCATCTTAAAGCGCGTGGAGTGGCGAGTGAAATGCACTATTAAACTTCTAGGGTAGGGCGAACGGAGTCCCGATTGGATCATTTTACATTAAGGTTAATTTAAGAATTCAGCAAAATTGTATCACATTTCTTCAATTTACGTCGCTCCTATTTCAGATATCGTACTGGGCTAGGCGGCATCTTAAAGCGCGTGGCATGGCGAGTAAAATGCACTATTAAACTTCTAGGGTAAGGCAAACAGAGACCCGATAACATCATTTTATATTACGGTTAATATAAGAATTCAGCGTAATTCTATCACACTTGTTCAACTTACGTCGCTCCTATTTCAGATAGAGTACTGGGCTAGCCGGCACCTTAACGCGCGTGAAATGACGAGTGAAATGCACTATTAAACTTCTAGGGTAGGGCGAACAGAGACCCGATTAGATCATTTCACGTTAAGGTTAATTTAAGAATTCAGCAAAATTATATCACATTTCTTCAATTTACGTCGCTCCTATTTCAGATAGCGCACAGGGCAAGGCGGCACCTTAAAGCGCGTGGAATGACGAGTGAAATGCACTATTAAACTTCCAGGGTAGGGCGAACAGAGACCCGATTAGATCATTTTATATTTTGGTTAATATAAGAATTCAGGGAAATTCTATCACATTTGTTCAATTTACGTCGCTCCTATTTCAGATAGCGCACTGGGATAGGCGCCATCTTAAAGCGCGTGGAGTGTCGAGTAAAATGCACTATTAAACTTCTATGATAGGGCAATCAGAGACCCGATTAGATCATTTTATATTTTGTTTAATATAAGAATTCAGCGAAATTCAATCACATTTGTTCAATTTACGTCGCTCCTATTTCGGATAGCGTACTGGGCTAGGCGGCATCTTAAAGCGCGTGGAATGGCGAGTAAAATGCACTATTAAAGTTCTAGGGTAGGGCAAACAGAGACCCGATTAGGTCATTTTATATTATGGTTAATTTAAGAATTCAGCAATATTCTATCACATTTGTTCAATTTACGTCGCTCCTATTTCAGATAGCGTATTGGGCTATGCGGCATCTCAAAGCGCATAAAATGATGAGTGAAATACACTATTAAACTTCTAGGGTAGGGCAAACAGAGACCCGATTAGATCAACTTATATTATGGTTAATTTAAGAATTCAGCAAAATTCTATCACATTTGTTCAATTTACGTCGCTCCTATTTCAGATAGCGTACTGGGCTAGGCGGCATCTTAAAGCGCGTGGAATGGCCAGTAAAATGCACTATTAAGCTTCTATGTTAGGGCAATGAGAGACCCGATTAGAACATTTTACATTTTGGTTAATATAAGAATTCAGCGAAATTCTATCACATTTGTTAAATTTACGTCGCTCCTATTACAGATAGCGTATCGGGCTAAGCGGCATCTCTAAGCGCATGAACTGGCGAGTGAAATGCACTATTAAACTTCTAGGGTAGGGCGAACAGAGACCCGATTAGATCATTTTATATTAAGGTTAATATAAAAATTCAGCAAAATTCTATCACATTTGTTCAATGTACGCCGCTCATATTTCAGATAGCGTTCTGGGCTAGGCGGCATCTTAAAGCGCGTGGAATGGCGAGTAAAATGCACTATTAAGCTTCTAGGGTAGGGCGAACAGAGACCCGATTAGATCATTTTATATTATGGTTAGTTTAAGAATTCAGCGAAATTCTATCACATTTGTTCAACTTACGTCGCTCCCATTTCAGATAGCGTACTGGGATAGGCGCCACCTTAAAGCGCGTGGAGTGTCGAGTAAAATGCACTATTAAACTTCTATGATAGGGCAATCAGAGACCCGATTAGATCATTTTATATTTTGTTTAATATAAGAATTCAGCAAAATTCTATCACATTTGTTCAATTTACGTCGCTCATATTTCAGATAGCGTATTGGTCTAAGCGGCATCTCAAAGCGCAAGAAATGGCGAGTAAAATGCACTATTAAGCTTCTAAGGTAGGGCAAACGGAGACCCGACTAGATCATTTTATATTATGGTTAATTTAAGAATTCAGCGAAATTCTATCACATTTGTTCAATTTACGTCGCTCCTATTTCAGATAGCGTACTAGGCTAGGAGGCATCTTAAAGCGCGTGGAATGGCAAGTAAAATGCACTATTAAACTTCTATGCTACGGCAATCAGAGACCCGATTAGATCATTTTATATTTTGGTTAATATAAGAATTCAGCGAAATTCTATCACATTTGTTCAATTCACGTCGCTCCAATTTCAGATAGCGTATCGGACTGAGCAGCATCTCAAAGCGCATGAAATGACGAGTGAAATGCACTATTAAACTTCTAGGGTAGGGCGAACAGAGACCCGATTAGATCATTTTACGTTAAGGTTAATATAAGAATTCAGCGAAATTCTATTACATTTGTTCAATTTACGTAGCTCCTATTTCAGATAGCGCATTGAGCTAGGCGGCTTCGGAAGGCGCATGAAATGGCGAGTAAAATGCATTATTAAACTTCTAGGGCAAACCAAACAGAGACCCAATTAGATCATTTTATATTACGGTTAATATAAGAATTCAGCGTAATTCTATCACATTTGTTCATCTTACGTCGCTCCTATTTCAGATAGCGTACTAGGCTAGGCGGCATCTTAAAGCGCGTGGAGTGGCGAGTGAAATTCACTATTAAACTACTAGGGTAGGGCGAACAGAGTCCCGATTAGATCATTTTACATTAAGGTTAATATAAGAATTCTGCAAAATTCTATCACTATTGTTCAATTTATGTCGCTCCTATTCCAGATAGCGTATTGGGCTAAGCGGCGACTCAAAGTGCATGAAATTAGGAGTGAAATGCATTATTAAGCTTCTAGGGTAGGGCGATCGGAGACACGATCAGATCATTTTACATTAAGGTTAATTTAAGAAATCAGCAATATTCTATCACATTTCTTCAATTTACGTCGCTCCTATTTCAGATAGCGTACTGGGCTAGGCGGCATCTTAAAGCGCGTGGAATGGCGAGTAAAATGCCCTATTAAACTTCTATGCTAGGGCAATCAGAGGCCCGATGAGATCATTATATGCTTTTGTTAGTTTAAGAATTCAGCGAAATTCTATCACATTTGTTCAACTTACGTCGCTCCCATTTCAGATAGCGTACTGGGCTAGGCGGCATCTTAAAGCGCGTGGAATGGCGAGTCAAATGCACTATTAAACTTCTATGATAGGGCAATCAGAGACCCGATTAGATCATTTTATATTTTGGTTAATATAAGAATTCAGCGAAATTCTATCACATTTGTTCAATTTACGTCGCTCCTATTTCAGATAGCGCATTGAGCTAGGCGGCTTCGGAAGGCGCATGAAATGGCGAGTAAAATGCATTATTAAACTTCTAGGGCAAAGCAAACAGAGACCCAATTAGATCATTTTATATTACGGTTAATATAAGAATTCAGCGTAATTCTATCACATTTGTTCAACTTACGTCGCTCCTATTTCAGATAGCGTACTGGGCTAGGCGGCATCTTAAAGCGCGTGAAATGACGAGTGAAATGCACTATTAAACTTCTAGGGTAGGGCGAACAGAGACCCGATTAGATCATTTCACATTAAGGTTAATATAAGAATTCGGCAAAATTCTATCACATTTGTTCAACATACGTCGCTCCTATTTCGGATAGCGTACTGGGCTAGGCGGCATCTTAAAGCGCGTGGAATGGCGAGTAAAATGCACTATTAAACTTCTAGGGTAAGGCAAACACAGACCCGATTAGATCATTTTATATTACGGTTAATATAAGAATTCAGGGAAAATCTATCACATTTGTTCAATTTACGTCGCTCCTATTTCAGATAGCGTACTAGGCTAGGCGGCATCTTAAAGCGCGTGGAATGGCGAGTAAAATGCACTATTAAACTTCTATGATAGGGCAATCAGAGACCCGATTAGATCATTTTATATTTTGGTTAATATAAGAATTCTGCGAAATTCTATCACATTTGTTCAATTCACGTCGCTCCAATTTCAGATAGCGTATCGGACTGAGCAGCATCTCAAAGCGCATGAAATGACGAGTGAAATGCACTATTAAACTTCTAGGGTAGGGCGAACAGAGACCCGATTAGATCATTTTACGTTAAGGTTAATATAAGAATTCAGCAAAATTCTATCACATTTGTTCAATTTACGTCGCTCATATTTCAGATAGCGTATTGGGCTAAGCGGCATCTCAAAGCGCAAGAAATGGCGAGTAAAATGCACTGTTAAGCTTCTAAGGTAGGGCAAACAGAGACCCGATTAGATCATTTTATATTATGGTTAATTTAAGAATTCAGCGAAATTCTATCACATTTGTTCAATTTACGTCGCTCCTATTTCAGATAACGTATTGGGCTATGCGGCATCTCAAAGCGCATGAAATGGCGAGTCAAATGCACTATTAAGCTTCTAGGGTAGGGCGAACAGAGACCCGATTAGATCATTTTATATTATGGTTAGTTTAAGAATTCAGCGAAATTCTATCACATTTGTTCAACTTACGTCGCTCCCATTTCAGATAGCGTATTGGGCTAGGCGGCATCTTAAAGCGCGTGGAATATCGAGTCAAATGCACTATTAAACTTCTATGATAGGGCAATCAGAGACCCGATTAGATCATTTTATATTTTGGTTAATATAAGAATTCAGCGAAATTCTATCACATTTGTTCAATTTACGTCGCTCCTATTTCAGATAGCGTATTGGGCTAAGCGGCATCTGAAAGAGCATGAAATGACGAGTGAAATGCACTATTAAACTGCTAGGGCAGGGTGAACAGAGTCCCGATTAGATCATTTTACATTAAGGTTAATATAAGGATTCAGCAAAATTCTATCACATTTGTTCAATTTACGTCGCTCATATTTCAGATAGCGTATTGGGCTATGCGGCATCTCAAAGCGCATGAAATGACGAGTGAAATGCACTATTAGACTTCTAGGGTAGGGCGAACAGAGACCCGATTAGATCATTTTATATTACGGTTAATATAAGAATTCAGCGAAATTCTATCACATTCGTTCAATTTACATCGCTTCTATTTCAGATAGCGTACTGGCATAGGCGCCATCTTAAAGCGCGTGGAATGGCCAGTAAAATGCACTTTTAAACTTCTATGATAGGGCAATCAGAGACCCGATTACATCGTTTTATGTTTTGGTTAATATAAGAATTCAGCGAAATTCTATTACATTTGTTCAATTTACGTAGCTCCTATTTCAGATAGCGCATTGAGCTAGGCGGCTTCGGAAGGCGCATGAAATGGCGAGTAAAATGCATTATTAAACTTCTAGGGCAAACCAAACAGAGACCCAATTAGATCATTTTATATTACGGTTAATATAAGAATTCAGCGTAATTCTATCACATTTGTTCATCTTACGTCGCTCCTATTTCAGATAGCGTACTAGGCTAGGCGGCATCTTAAAGCGCGTGGAGTGGCGAGTGAAATTCACTATTAAACTACTAGGGTAGGGCGAACAGAGTCCCGATTAGATCATTTTACATTAAGGTTAATATAAGAATTCTGCAAAATTCTATCACTATTGTTCAATTTATGTCGCTCCTATTCCAGATAGCGTATTGGGCTAAGCGGCGACTCAAGTGCATGAAATTAGGAGTGAAATGCATTATTAAACTTCTAGGGTAGGGCGATCGGAGACACGATCAGATCATTTTACATTAAGGTTAATTTAAGAAATCAGCAATATTCTATCACATTTCTTCAATTTACGTCGCTCCTATTTCAGATAGCGTACTGGGCTAGGCGCATCTTAAAGCGCGTGGAATGGCGAGTAAAATGCCCTATTAAACTTCTATGCTAGGGCAATCAGAGGCCCGATGAGATCATTATATGCTTTTGTTAGTTTAAGAATTCAGCGAAATTCTATCACATTTGTTCAACTTACGTCGCTCCCATTTCAGATAGCGTACTGGACTAGGCGGCATCTTAAAGCGCGTGGAATAGCGAGTCAAATGCACTATTAAACTTCTATGATAGGGCAATCAGAGACCCGATTAGATCATTTTATATTTTGGTTAATATAAGAATTCAGCGAAATTCTATCACATTTGTTCAATTTACGTCGCTCCTATTTCAGATAGCGCATTGAGCTAGGCGGCTTCGGAAGGCGCATGAAATGGCGAGTAAAATGCACTATTAAACTTCTAGGGTAAGGCAAACACAGACCCGATTAGATCATTTTATATTACGGTTAATATAAGAATTCAGGGAAAATCTATCACATTTGTTCAATTTACGTCGCTCCTATTTCAGATAGCGTACTAGGCTAGGCGGCATCTTAAAGCGCGTGGAATGGCGAGTAAAATGCACTATTAAACTTCTATGATAGGGCAATCAGAGACCCGATTAGATCATTTTATATTTTGGTTAATATAAGAATTCAGCGAAATTCTATCACATTTGTTCAATTCACGTCGCTCCTATTTCAGATAACGTATTGGGCTATGCGGCATCTCAAAGCGCATGAAATGGCGAGTCAAATGCACTATTAAGCTTCTAGGGTAGGGCGAACAGAGACCCGATTAGATCATTTTATATTATGGTTAGTTTAAGAATTCAGCGAAATTCTATCACATTTGTTCAACTTACGTCGCTCCCATTTCAGATAGCGTACTGGGCTAGGCGGCATCTTAAAGCGCGTGGAATATCGAGTCAAATGCACTATTAAACTTCTATGATAGGGCAATCAGAGACCCGATTAGATCATTTTATATTTTGGTTAATATAAGAATTCTGCGAAATTCTATCACATTTGTTCAATTCACGTCGCTCCAATTTCAGATAGCGTATCGGACTGAGCAGCATCTCAAAGCGCATGAAATGACGAGTGAAATGCACTATTAAACTTCTAGGGTAGGGCGAACAGAGACCCGATTAGATCATTTTACGTTAAGGTTAATATAAGAATTCAGCAAAATTCTATCACATTTGTTCAATTTACGTCGCTCATATTTCAGATAGCGTATTGGGCTAAGCGGCATCTCAAAGCGCAAGAAATGGCGAGTAAAATGCACTGTTAAGCTTCTAAGGTAGGGCAAACAGAGACCCGATTAGATCATTTTATATTATGGTTAATTTAAGAATTCAGCGAAATTCTATCACATTTGTTCAATTTACGTCGCTCCTATTTCAGATAACGTATTGGGCTATGCGGCATCTCAAAGCGCATGAAATGGCGAGTCAAATGCACTATTAGCTTCTAGGGTAGGGCGAACAGAGACCCGATTAGATCATTTTATATTATGGTTAGTTTAAGAATTCAGCGAAATTCTATCACATTTGTTCAACTTACGTCGCTCCCATTTCAGATAGCGTACTGGGCTAGGCGGCATCTTAAAGCGCGTGGAATATCGAGTCAAATGCACTATTAAACTTCTATGATAGGGCAATCAGAGACCCGATTAGATCATTTTATATTTTGGTTAATATAAGAATTCAGCGAAATTCTATCACATTTGTTCAATTTACGTCGCTCCTATTTCAGATAGCGTATTGGGCTAAGCGGCATCTGAAAGAGCATGAAATGACGAGTGAAATGCACTATTAAACTGCTAGGGCAGGGTGAACAGAGTCCCGATTAGATCATTTTACATTAAGGTTAATATAAGGATTCAGCGAAATTCTATCACATTTGTTCAATTTACGTCGCTCATATTTCAGATAGCGTATTGGGCTATGCGGCATCTCAAAGCGCATGAAATGACGAGTGAAATGCACTATTAGACTTCTAGGGTAGGGCGAACAGAGACCCGATTAGATCATTTTATATTACGGTTAATATAAGAATTCAGCGAAATTCTATCACATTCGTTCAATTTACATCGCTTCTATTTCAGATAGCGTACTGGCATAGGCGCCATCTTAAAGCGCGTGGAATGGCCAGTAAAATGCACTTTTAAACTTCTATGATAGGGCAATCAGAGACCCGATTACATCGTTTTATGTTTTGGTTAATATAAGAATTCAGCGAAATTCTATTACATTTGTTCAATTTACGTAGCTCCTATTTCAGATAGCGCATTGAGCTAGGCGGCTTCGGAAGGCGCATGAAATGGCGAGTAAAATGCATTATTAAACTTCTAGGGCAAACCAAACAGAGACCCAATTAGATCATTTTATATTACGGTTAATATAAGAATTCAGCGTAATTCTATCACATTTGTTCATCTTACGTCGCTCCTATTTCAGATAGCGTACTAGGCTAGGCGGCATCTTAAAGCGCGTGGAGTGGCGAGTGAAATTCACTATTAAACTACTAGGGTAGGGCGAACAGAGTCCCGATTAGATCATTTTACATTAAGGTTAATATAAGAATTCTGCAAAATTCTATCACTATTGTTCAATTTATGTCGCTCCTATTCCAGATAGCGTATTGGGCTAAGCGGCGACTCAAAGTGCATGAAATTAGGAGTGAAATGCATTATTAAACTTCTAGGGTAGGGCGATCGGAGACACGATCAGATCATTTTACATTAAGGTTAATTTAAGAAATCAGCAATATTCTATCACATTTCTTCAATTTACGTCGCTCCTATTTCAGATAGCGTACTGGGCTAGGCGGCATCTTAAAGCGCGTGGAATGGCGAGTAAAATGCCCTATTAAACTTCTATGCTAGGGCAATCAGAGGCCCGATGAGATCATTATATGCTTTTGTTAGTTTAAGAATTCAGCGAAATTCTATCACATTTGTTCAACTTACGTCGCTCCCATTTCAGATAGCGTACTGGACTAGGCGGCATCTTAAAGCGCGTGGAATAGCGAGTCAAATGCACTATTAAACTTCTATGATAGGGCAATCAGAGACCCGATTAGATCATTTTATATTTTGGTTAATATAAGAATTCAGCGAAATTCTATCACATTTGTTCAATTTACGTCGCTCCTATTTCAGATAGCGCATTGAGCTAGGCGGCTTCGTAAGGCGCATGAAATGGCGAGTAAAATGCATTATTAAACTTCTAGGGCAAAGCAAACAGAGACCCAATTAGATCATTTTATATTACGGTTAATATAAGAATTCAGCGTAATTCTATCACATTTGTTCAACTTACGTCGCTCCTATTTCAGATAGCGTACTGGGCTAGGCGGCATCTTAAAGCGCGTGAAATGACGAGTGAAATGCACTATTAAACTTCTAGGGTAGGGCGAACAGAGACCCGATTAGATCATTTCACATTAAGGTTAATATAAGAATTCGGCAAAATTCTATCACATTTGTTCAACATACGTCGCTCCTATTTCGGATAGCGTACTGGGCTAGGCGGCATCTTAAAGCGCGTGGAATGGCGAGTAAAATGCACTATTAAACTTCTAGGGTAAGGCAAACACAGACCCGATTAGATCATTTTATATTACGGTTAATATAAGAATTCAGGGAAAATCTATCACATTTGTTCAATTTACGTCGCTCCTATTTCAGATAGCGTACTAGGCTAGGCGGCATCTTAAAGCGCGTGGAATGGCGAGTAAAATGCACTATTAAACTTCTATGATAGGGCAATCAGAGACCCGATTAGATCATTTTATATTTTGGTTAATATAAGAATTCAGCGAAATTCTATCACATTTGTTCAATTCACGTCGCTCCAATTTCAGATAGCGTATCGGACTGAGCAGCATCTCAAAGCGCATGAAATGACGAGTGAAATGCACTATTAAACTTCTAGGGTAGGGCGAACAGAGACCCGATTAGATCATTTTACGTTAAGGTTAATATAAGAATTCAGCAAAATTCTATCACATTTGTTCAATTTACGTCGCTCATATTTCAGATAGCGTATTGGGCTAAGCGGCATATCAAAGCGCAAGAAATGGCGAGTAAAATGCACTGTTAAGCTTCTAAGGTAGGGCAAACAGAGACCCGATTAGATCATTTATATTATGGTTAATTTAAGAATTCAGCGAAATTCTATCACATTTGTTCAATTTACGTCGCTCCTATTTCAGATAGCGTATTGGGCTATGCGGCATCTCAAAGCGCATGAAATGGCGAGTCAAATGCACTATTAAGCTTCTAGGGTAGGGCGAACAGAGACCCGATTAGATCATTTTATATTATGGTTAGTTTAAGAATTCAGCGAAATTCTATCACATTTGTTCAACTTACGTCGCTCCCATTTCAGATAGCGTACTGGGCTAGGCGGCATCTTAAAGCGCGTGGAATATCGAGTCAAATGCACTATTAAACTTCTATGATAGGGCAATCAGAGACCCGATTAGATCATTTTATATTTTGGTTAATATAAGAATTCAGCGAAATTCTATCACATTTGTTCAATTTACGTCGCTCCCTATTCAGATAGCGTATTGGGCTAAGCGGCATCTGAAAGAGCATGAAATGACGAGTGAAATGCACTATTAAACTGCTAGGGCAGGGTGAACAGAGTCCCGATTAGATCATTTTACATTAAGGTTAATATAAGGATTCAGCAAAATTCTATCACATTTGTTCAATTTACGTCGCTCATATTTCAGATAGCGTACTGGGCCAGGCCGCATCTTAAAGCGCATGAAATGGCGAGTAAAATGCACTATTAAACTTCTAGGGTAGGGCAACCAGAGACCCGATTAAATCATTTTATATTACGGTTAATATAAGAATGCAGCGTAATTCTATCACATTTGTTCAATTTCCGTCGCCCCTATTTCAGATAGCGTGCTGGGCTAGCCGGCATCTTAAAGCGCGTGGAATGGCGAGTGAAATGCACTATTAAACTTCTATGATAGGGCAATCAAACACCCGATCAGATCATTTTATATTTTGGTTAATATAAGAATTCAAGGAAATTCTATCACATTTGTTCAATTTACGTCGCTCCTATTTCAGATAGCGTACTGGGCTAGACGGCATCTTAAAGCGCTTGGAATGTCGAGTGAAATGCACTATTAAACTTCTAGGGTAAGGCAAACGGAGATCCGAAGAGATCATTTTATATTACTGTTAATATAAGAATTCAGCGTAATTCTATCACATTTGTTCAATTTACGTCGCTCCTATTTCAGATAGCGTACTGGGCTAGGCGGCATCTTAAAGCGCGTGGAATGGCGAGTAAAATTCACTATCAACCTTCTATGATAGGGCAATCAGAGACCCGATTAGATCATTTTATATTTTGATTAATATAAGAATTCAGCGAAATTCTATCACATTTGTTCAATTTACATCGCTCCCATTTCAGATAGCGTATTGGGCTGAGCGGCATCTCAAAGCGCATGAAATGTCGAGTGAAATGCACTATTAAACTTCTAGGGTAAGGCAAACGGAGATCCGAAGAGATCATTTTATATTACTGTTAATATAAGAATTCAGCGTAATTCTATCACATTTGATCAATTTACGTCGCTCCTATTTCAGATAGCCTACTGGGCTAGGCGGCAGCTTAAAGCGCGTAGAATGGCCAGTAAAATGCACTATTAAACTTCTATGATAGGGCAATCAGAGACCCGATCAGATCATTTTATATTTTGGTTAATATAAGAATTCAAGGAAATTCTATCACATTTGTTCAATTTACGTCGCTCCTATTTCAGATAGCGTACTGGGCTAGGCCGCATCTTAAAGCGCATGAAATGGCGAGTAAAATGCACTGTTAAGCTTCTAGGGTAGGGCAATCAGAGACCCGATTAAATCATTTTATATTACGGTTAATATAAGAATGCAGCGTAATTCTATCACATTTGTTCAACATACGTCGCTCCTATTTCAGATAGCGTAGTGGGCTAAGCGGCATCTTAAAGCGCGTGGAATGGCGAGTGAAATGCACTATTAAACTTCTATGATAGGGCAATCAGAGACCCGATCAGATCATTTTATATTTTGGTTAATATAAGAATTCAAGGAAATTCTATCACATTTGTTCAATTTACGGCGCTCCTATTTCAGATAGCGTACTGGACTAGGACGCATCTTAAAGCGCATGAAATGGCGAGTAAAATGCACTGTTAAGCTTCTCGGGTAGGGCAATCAGAGACCCGATAAATCATTTTATATTACGGTTAATATAAGAATGCAGCGTAATTATATCACATTTGTTCAACATACGTCGCTCCTATTTCAGATAGCGTAGTGGGCTAAGCGGCATCTTAAAGCGCGTGGAATGGCGAGTGAAATGCACTATTAAACTTCTATGATAGGGCAATCAGAGACCCGATCAGATCATTTTATATTTTGGTTAATATAAGAATTCAAGGAAATTCTGTCACATTTGTTCAATTTACGTCGCTCCTATTTGAGATAGCGTACTGGGCTAGGCGGCACCTTAAAGCGCTTGGAATGGCGAGTAAAATGCGCTATTAAACTTCTATGATAGGGCAATCAGAGACCCGATTAGATCATTTTATATTGTGGTTAATATAAGAATTCAGCGAATTTCTATCACATTTGTTCAATTTACGTCGCTCCTATTTCAGATAGCGTATTCGGCTAAGCTGTATCTCAAAGTGCACGAAATGGCGAGTCAAAGGCACTATTAAACTTCTAGGGTAGGGCGAACAGAGACCCGATTAGATCATTTTATATTACGGTTAATATAAGAATTCAGCGTAATTCTGTCACATTTGTTCAACTTACGTCGCCCCTATTTCAGATAGCGTACTGGGAGAGGCGGCATCTTGAAGCGCTTGGAATGGCCAGTAGAATGCACTATTAAACTTCTATGATAGGGCAATCAGAGACCCGATTAGATCATTTTATATTTTGGTTAATATAAGAATTCAGCGAATTTCTATCACATTTGTTCAATTTACGTCGCTCCTATTTCAGTTTAGCGTACTGGGCTAGGCGGCATTTTAAAAGCGCGTGGAATGGCGAGTAAAATGCACTATTAAATTTCTATGATAGGGCAATCAAATACCCGATCAGATCATTTTATATTTTGGTTAATATAAGAATTCAAGGAAATTCTATCACATTTGTTCAATTTCCGTCGCTCCTATTTCAGATAGCGTATTTGGCCTAAGCGGCATCTCAAAGCGCACGAAATGGCGAGTACAATGCAATATTAAACTTCTAGGGTAAGGCAAACAGAGACCCAATTAGATCATTTTATATTACGGTTAATATAAGAATTCAGCGTAATTCTGTCACATTTGTTCAACTTACGTCGCCCCTATTTCAGATAGCGTACTGGGCTAGGCGGCATCTTAAAGCGCGTGGAATGGCGACTAAAATGCACTATTAAACTTCTAGGGTAGGGCAATCAGAGACCCGATTAGATTATTTTATATTTGGTTAATATAAGAATTCAGCGAAATTCTACCACATTTGTTCAATTTACGTCGCTCCTATTTCAGATAGCGTACTGGGCTACGCGGCATTTTAAACCGCGTGGAATGGCGAGTAAAATGCACTATTAAACTTCTATGATAGGGCAATCAGAGACCCGATTAGATCATTTTATATTTTTGGTTAATATAAGAATTCAGCGAAATTCTATCACATTTGTTCAATTTACGTCGCTCCTATTTCAGATAGCGTACTGGGCTAGGAGGCATCTTAAAGCGCGTGGAATGGCGAGTAAAATTCACTATTAAACTTCTATGCTACGGCATTCAGAGACTCGATTAGATCATTTTATATTTTGGTTAATATAAGAATTCAGCGAAATTCTGGTCACATTCGTTCAGTTTACGTCGCTCCTATTTCAGACAGCGTATTGGGTTAAAGCGGCTCTCCAAAGCGCATGAAATGGCGAGTAAAATGCGCTATTAAGCTTCTAGGGTAAGGGAAACAGAGACCCGATTAGAACATTTTTATATTACGGTTAATATAAGAATTCAGCGTAATTCTATCACATTTGTTCAATTTACGACGCTCCTATTTCAGATAGCGTACTGGGCTAGGCGGCATCTTAAAGCGCGTGGGAATGGCGATTAAAATGCCCTATTAAACATCTATGATAGGGCAATCAGAGACCCGATTAGATCATTTTATGCTTTGGTTAATATAAGAATTCAGCGAAATTCTATCACATTTGTTCATTTTTACGTCGCTCCTATTTCAGACAGCGTATTGGGCTAAGCGGCATCTCAAAGCGCATGAAATGGCGAGTTCAATGCAATATTAAACTTCTAGGGTAAGGCAAACAGAGACCCGATTAGATCATTTTACATTAAGGTTAATATAAGTAATTCAGCGAAATTCGATCACATTTGTTCAACTAACGTCGCTCCTATTTCAGATAGCGTACTGGGCTAGGCGGCATTTTAAAGCGCGTGGAATGGCGAGTAAAATGCACTATTAAACTTCTATGATAGGGCAATCAAAATACCCGATCAGATCATTTTATATTTTGGTTAATATAAGAATTCAATGAAATTCTATCACATTTGTTCAATTTCCGTCGCTCCTATTTCAGATAGCGAATTTGGCTAAGCGGCATCTCAAAGCGCACGAAATGGCGAGTACAATGCAATATTAAACTTCTAGGGTTAGGCAAACAGAGACCCGATTAGATCATTTTATATTACGGTTTAATATAAGAATTCAGCGTAATTCTGTCACATTTGTTCAACTTACGTCGCTCCTATTTCAGATAGCGTGCTGGGCTAGCCGGCGTCTTAAAGCGCGTGGAATGGCGAGTAAAATGCACTATTAAACTTATATGATAGGGCAATCAGAGACCCGATTAGATGATTTTATATTATGGTTAATTTAAAAATTCAGCAAAATTCTATCACATTTGTTCAATTTACGTCGCTCCTATTTCAGATAGCGTACTGGGTTAGGCGGCATCTTAAAGCGCGTGGAATGGCGAGTGAAATGCACTATTGAACTTCTATGATAGGGCAACCAGAGACCCGATTAGATCATTTTATATTACGGTTAATATAAGAATTCAGCGTAATTCTGTCACATTTGTTCAACTTACGTCGCTCCTATTTCAGATAGCGTACTGTGCTAGCCGGCGTCTTAAAGCGCGTGGAATGGCGAGTAAAATGCACTATTAAACTTCTATGATAGGGCAACCAGAGACCCGATTAGATCATTTTATATTACGGTTAATATAAGAATTCAGCGTAATTCTGTCACATTTGTTCAATTTACGTCGCTCCTATTTCAGATAGCGTACTAGGCTAGGAGGCATCTTAAAGCGCGTGGAATGGCGAGTAAAATGCACTATTAAAGTTCTAGGGTAGGGCAAACAGAGACCCGATTAGGTCATTTTATATTAAGGTTAATTTAAGAATTCAGCAATATTCTATCACATTTGTTCAATTTACGTCGCTCCTATTTCAGATAGCGTATTGGGCTATGCGGCATCTCAAAGCGCATGAAATGGCGAGTCAAATGCACTATTAAGCTTCTAGGGTAGGGCGAACAGAGACCCGATTAGATCATTTATATTATGGTTAGTTTAAGAATTCAGCGAAATTCTATCACATGTGTTCACTTACGTCGCTCCCATTTCAGATAGCGTACTGGGCTAGGCGGCATCTTAAAGCGCGTGGAATATCGAGTCAAATGCACTATTAAACTTCTATGATAGGGCAATCAGAGACCCGATTAGATCATTTTATATTTTGGTTAATATAAGAATTCAGCGAAATTCTATCACATTTGTTCAATTTACGTCGCTCATATTTCAGATAGCGTATTGGGCTAAGCGGCATCTCAAAGCGCAATGAAATTGGCGAGGTCAAATGCACTATTAAGCTTCTAGGGTAGGGCGAACAGAGACCCGATTAGATCATTTTATATTATGGTTAGTTTAAGAATTCAGCGAAATTCTATCACATTTGTTCAACTTACGTCGCTCCCATTTCAGATAGCGTACTGGGCTAGGCGCATCTTAAAGCGCGTGGAATATCGAGTCAAATGCACTATTAAACTTCTATGATAGGGCAATCAGAGACCCGATTAGATCATTTTATATTTTGGTTAATATAAGAATTCAGCGAAATTCTATCACACGTCGCTCCTATTTCAGATAGCGTACTAGGCTAGGAGGCATCTTAAAGCGCGTGGAATGGCGAGTAAAATGCACTATTAAACTTCTATGCTACGGCATTCAGAGACTCGATTAGATCATTTTATATTTTGGTTAATATAAGAATTCAGCGAAATTCTGTCACATTCGTTCAGTTTACGTCGCTCCTATTTCAGACAGCGTATTGGGCTAAAGCGGCATCTCAAAGCGCATGAAATGGCGAGTAAAATGCGCTATTAAGCTTCTAGGGTAAGGGAAACAGAGACCCGATTAGAACATTTTATATTACGGTTAATATAAGAATTCAGCGTAATTCTATCACATTTGTTCAATTTACGACGCTCCTATTTCAGATAGCGTACTGGGCTAGGCGGCATCTTAAAGCGCGTGGAATGGCGATTAAAATGCCCTATTAAACATCTATGATAGGGCAATCAGAGTCCCGATTAGATCATTTTATGCTTTGGTTAATATAAGAATTCAGCGAAATTCTATCACATTTGTTCATTTTACGTCGCTCCTATTTCAGACAGCGTATTGGGCTAAGCGGCATCTCAAAGCGCATGAAATGGCGAGTTCAATGCAATATTAAACTTCTAGGGTAAGGCAAACAGAGACCCGATTAGATCATTTTACATTAAGGTTAATATAAGTAATTCAGCGAAATTCGATCACATTTGTTCAACTAACGTCGCTCCTATTTCAGATAGCGTACTGGGCTAGGCGGCATTTTAAAGCGCGTGGAATGGCGAGTAAAATGCACTATTAAACTTCTATGATAGGGCAATCAAATACCCGATCAGATCATTTTATATTTTGGTTAATATAAGAATTCAATGAAATTCTATCACATTTGTTCAATTTCCGTCGCTCCTATTTCAGATAGCGAATTTGGCTAAGCGGCATCTCAAAGCGCACGAAATGGCGAGTACAATGCAATATTAAACTTCTAGGGTTAGGCAAACAGAGACCCGATTAGATCATTTTATATTACGGTTAATATAAGAATTCAGCGTAATTCTGTCACATTTGTTCAACTTACGTCGCTCCTATTTCAGATAGCGTGCTGGGCTAGCCGGCGTCTTAAAGCGCGTGGAATGGCGAGTAAAATGCACTATTAAACTTATATGATAGGGCAATCAGAGACCCGATTAGATGATTTTATATTATGGTTAATTTAAAAATTCAGCAAAATTCTATCACATTTGTTCAATTTACGTCGCTCCTATTTCAGATAGCGTACTGGGTTAGGCGGCATCTTAAAGCGCGTGGAATGGCGAGTGAAATGCACTATTGAACTTCTATGATAGGGCAACCAGAGACCCGATTAGATCATTTTATATTACGGTTAATATAAGAATTCAGCGTAATTCTGTCACATTTGTTCAACTTACGTCGCTCCTATTTCAGATAGTGTGCTGGGCTAGCCGGCGTCTTAAAGCGCGTGGAATGGCGAGTAAAATGCACTATTAAACTTCTATGATAGGGCAACCAGAGACCCGATTAGATCATTTTATATTACGGTTAATATAAGAATTCAGCGTAATTCTGTCACATTTGTTCAATTTACGTCGCTCCTATTTCAGATAGCGTACTAGGCTAGGAGGCATCTTAAAGCGCGTGGAATGGCGAGTAAAATGCACTATTAAAGTTCTAGGGTAGGGCAAACAGAGACCCGATTAGGTCATTTTATATTATGGTTAATTTAAGAATTCAGCAATATTCTATCACATTTGTTCAATTTACGTCGCTCCTATTTCAGATAGCGTATTGGGCTATGCGGCATCTCAAAGCGCATGAAATGGCGAGTCAAATGCACTATTAAGCTTCTAGGGTAGGGCGAACAGAGACCCGATTAGATCATTTTATATTATGGTTATTTTAAGAATTCAGCGAAATTCTATCACATTTGTTCAACTTACGTCGCTCCCATTTCAGATAGCGTACTGGGCTAGGCGGCATCTTAAAGCGCGTGGAATATCGAGTCAAATGCACTATTAAACTTCTATGATAGGGCAATCAGAGACCCGATTAGATCATTTTATATTTTGGTTAATATAAGAATTCAGCGAAATTCTATCACATTTGTTCAATTTACGTCGCTCATATTTCAGATAGCGTATTGGGCTAAGCGGCATCTCAAAGCGCATGAAATGGCGAGTCAAATGCACTATTAAGCTTCTAGGGTAGGGCGAACAGAGACCCGATTAGATCATTTTATATTATGGTTACTATAAGAATTCAGCAAAATTCTATCACATTTGTTCAACTTACGTCGCTCCCATTTCAGATAGCGTACTGGGCTAGGCGGCATCTTAAAGCGCGTGGAATATCGAGTCAAATGCACTATTAAACTTCTATGATAGGGCAATCAGAGACCCGATTAGATCATTTTATATTTTGGTTAATATAAGAATTCAGCGAAATTCTATCACATTTGTTCAATTTACGTCGCTCCTATTTCAGATAGCGTATTGGGCTAAGCGGCATCTGAAAGAGCATGAAATGACGAGTGAAATGCACTATTAAACTGCTAGGGCAGGGTGAACAGAGTCCCGATTAGATCATTTTACATTAAGGTTAATATAAGGATTCAGCAAAATTCTATCACATTTGTTCAATTTACGTCGCTCATATTTCAGATAGCGTATTGGGCTATGCGGCATCTCAAAGCGCATGAAATGACGAGTGAAATGCACTATTAGACTTCTAGGGTAGGGCGAACAGAGACCCGATTAGATCATTTTATATTACGGTTAATATAAGAATTCAGCGAAATTCTATCACATTCGTTCAATTTACATCGCTTCTATTTCAGATAGCGTACTGGCATAGGCGCCATCTTAAAGCGCGTGGAATGGCCAGTAAAATGCACTATTAAACTTCTATGATAGGGCAATCAGAGACCCGATTACATCGTTTTATGTTTTGGTTAATATAAGAATTCAGCGAAATTCTATTACATTTGTTCAATTTACGTAGCTCCTATTTCAGATAGCGCATTGAGCTAGGCGGCTTCGGAAGGCGCATGAAATGGCGAGTAAAATGCATTATTAAACTTCTAGGGCAAACCAAACAGAGACCCAATTAGATCATTTTATATTACGGTTAATATAAGAATTCAGCGTAATTCTATCACATTTGTTCAACTTACGTCGCTCCTATTTCAGATAGCGTACTGGGCTAGGCGGCATCTTAAAGCGCGTGGAGTGGCGAGTGAAATTCACTATTAAACTACTAGGGTAGGGCGAACAGAGTCCCGATTAGATCATTTTACATTAAGGTTAATATAAGAATTCTGCAAAATTCTATCACTATTGTTCAATTTATGTCGCTCCTATTCCAGATAGCGTATTGGGCTAAGCGGCGACTCAAAGTGCATGAAATTAGGAGTGAAATGCATTATTAAACTTCTAGGGTAGGGCGATCGGAGACACGATCAGATCATTTTACATTAAGGTTAATTTAAGAATTCAGCAATATTCTATCACATTTCTTCAATTTACGTCGCTCCTATTTCAGATAGCGTACTGGGCTAGGCGGCATCTTAAAGCGCGTGGAATGGCGAGTAAAATGCACTATTAAACTTCTATGCTAGGGCAATCAGAGGCCCGATGAGATCATTTTATGCTTTTGTTAGTTTAAGAATTCAGCGAAATTCTATCACATTTGTTCAACTTACATCGCTCCTATTTCAGATAGCGTACTGGGCTAGGCGGCATCTTAAAGCGCGTGGAATAGCGAGTCAAATGCACTATTAAACTTCTATGATAGGGCAATCAGAGACCCGATTAGATCATTTTATATTTTGGTTAATATAAGAATTCAGCGAAATTCTATCACATTTGTTCAATTTACGTCGCTCCTATTTCAGATAGCGCATTGAGCTAGGCGGCTTCGGAAGGCGCATGAAATGGCGAGTAAAATGCATTATTAAACTTCTAGGGCAAAGCAAACAGAGACCCAATTAGATCATTTTATATTACGTTTAATATAAGAATTCAGCGTAATTCTATCACATTTGTTCAACTTACGTCGCTCCTATTTCAGATAGCGTACTGGGCTAGGCGGCATCTTAAAGCGCGTGAAATGACGAGTGAAATGCACTATTAAACTTCTAGGGTAGGGCGAACAGAGACCCGATTAGATCATTTCACATTAAGGTTAATATAAGAATTCGGCAAAATTCTATCACATTTGTTCAACATACGTCGCTCCTATTTCGGATAGCGTACTGGGCTAGGCGGCATCTTAAAGCGCGTGGAATGGCGAGTAAAATGCACTATTAAAATTCTAGGGTAGGGCAAACAGAGACCCGATTAGGTCATTTTATATTATGGTTAATTTAAGAATTCAGCAATATTCTATCACATTTGTTCAATTTACGTCGCTCCTATTTCAGATAGCGTATTGGGCTATGCGGCATCTCAAAGCGCATGAAATGGCGAGTCAAATGCTCTATTAAGCTTCTAGGGTAGGGCGAACAGAGACCCGATTAGATCATTTTATATTATGGTTAGTTTAAGAATTCAGCGAAATTCTATTACATTTGTTCAACTTACGTCGCTCCCATTTCAGATAGCGTACTGGGCTAGGCGGCATCTTAAAGCGCGTGGAATATCGAGTCAAATGCACTATTAAACTTCTATGATAGGGCAATCAGAGACCCGATTAGATCATTTTATATTTTGGTTAATATAAGAATTCAGCGAAATTCTATCACATTTGTTCAATTTACGTCGCTCATATTTCAGATAGCGTATTGGGCTAAGCGGCATCTCAAAGCGCATGAAATGGCGAGTCAAATGCACTATTAAGCTTCTAGGGTAGGGCGAACAGAGACCCGATTAGATCATTTTATATTATGGTTAGTTTAAGAATTCAGCGAAATTCTATCACATTTGTTCAACTTACGTCGCTCCCATTTCAGATAGCGTACTGGGCTAGGCGGCATCTTAAAGCGCGTGGAATATCGAGTCAAATGCACTATTAAAGTTCTATGATAGGGCAATCAGAGACCCGATTAGATCATTTTATATTTTGGTTAATATAAGAATTCAGCGAAATTCTATCACATTTGTTCAATTTACCTCGCTCCTATGTCAGATTGCGTCCTGGGCTAGGCGGCATCTTAAAGCGCGTGGAATGGCGAGTAAAATGCCCTATTAAACATCTATGATAGGGAACTCAGAGACCCGATTAGAACATTTTATGCTTTGGTTAATATAAGAATTCAGCGAAATTCTATCCCATTTGTTCAATTTACGTCGCTCATATTTCAGATAGCGTATTGGGCTAAGCGGCATCTCAAAGCGCATGAAATGGCGAGTAAAATGCACTATTAAACTTCTAGGGTAGGGCGAACAGAGACCCGATTAGATCATTTTATATTACGGTTAATATAAGAATTCAGGGAAATTCTATCACATTTGTTCAATTTACGTCGCTCCTATTCCAGATAGCGTATTGGGCTAAGCGGCGACTCAAAGTGCATGAAATTACGAGTGAAATGCATTATTAAACTTCTAGGGAAGGGCGAACAGAGACACGATTAGATCATTTGACAATAAGGTTAATTTAAGAAATCAGCAATATTCTATCACATTTCTTCAATTTACGTCGCTCCTATTTCAGATAGCGTACTGGGCTAGGCGGCATCTTAAAGCGCGTGGAATGGCTAGTAAAATGCACTATTAAACTTCTATGATAGGCCAATCAGAGACCCGATTAGATCATTTTATATTTTGGTTAATATAAGAATTCAGCGAAATTCTATCACATTTGTTCAATTTACGTCGCTCCTATTTCAGATAGCGCACTGGGATAGGCGCCACTTTAAAGCGCGTGGAGTGTCGAGTAAAATGCACTATTAAACTTCTATGATAGGGCAATCAGAGACCCGATTAGATCATTTTATATTTTGTTTAATATGAGAATTCAGCAAAATTCTATCACATTTGTTTAACTTACGTCGCTCCCATTTCAGATAGCGTACTGGGCTAAGCGGCATCTCAAAGCGCATGAAATGACGAGTGAAATGCACTATTAAACTTCCAGGGTAGGGCGAACAGAGACCCGATTAGATCATTTTACATTAAGGTTAATATAAGAATTCAGCGAAATTCTATCACATTTGTTCAATTTACGTCGCTCCTATTTCAGATATCGTACTGGGCTAGGCGGCATCTTAAAGCGCGTGGAGTGGCGAGTGAAATGCACTATTAAACTTCTAGGGTAGGGCGAACGGAGTCCCGATTGGATCATTTTACATTAAGGTTAATTTAAGAATTCAGCAAAATTGTATCACATTTCTTCAATTTACGTCGCTCCTATTTCAGATATCGTACTGGGCTAGGCGGCATCTTAAAGCGCGTGGCATGGCGAGTAAAATGCACTATTAAACTTCTAGGGTAAGGCAAACAGAGACCCGATAACATCATTTTATATTACGGTTAATATAAGAATTCAGCGTAATTCTATCACACTTGTTCAACTTACGTCGCTCCTATTTCAGATAGAGTACTGGGCTAGCCGGCACCTTAAAGCGCGTGAAATGACGAGTGAAATGCACTATTAAACTTCTAGGGTAGGGCGAACAGAGACCCGATTAGATCATTTCACGTTAAGGTTAATTTAAGAATTCAGCAAAATTATATCACATTTCTTCAATTTACGTCGCTCCTATTTCAGATAGCGCACAGGGCAAGGCGGCACCTTAAAGCGCGTGGAATGGCGAGTAAAATGCACTATTAAACTTCTATGATAGGCCAATCAGAGACACGATTAGATCATTTTATGTTTTGGTTAATATAAGAATTCAGCGAAATTCTATCACATTTGTTCAATTTACGTCGCTCCTATTTCAGATAGCGCACTGGGATAGGCGCCACTTTAAAGCGCGTGGAGTGTCGAGTAAAATGCACTATTAAACTTCTATGATAGGGCAATCAGAGACCCGATTAGATCATTTTATATTTTGTTTAATATGAGAATTCAGCAAAATTCTATCACGTTTTTTCAATGTACGTCGCTCATATCTCAGATAGCGTATTGGCCTAAGCGGCATCTCAAAGCTCAAGAAATGCCGAGTAAAATGCTGTATTAAACTTCTAGGGTAGGGCAAACAGAGACCTGATTAGATCATTTTATATTATGGTTAATTTAAGAATTCAGCGTAATTCTATCACATTTGTTCAATTTACGTCGCTCCTATTTCAGATAGCGTATAGGGCTAAGCGGCATCTCAAAGCGCATGAAATGACGTGTGAAATGCACTATTAAACTTCTAGGGTAGGGTGAACAGAGACACGATTAGATCATTTTACATTAAGGTTAATATAAGAATTCGGCAAAATTCTATCATATTTGTTCAATTTACGTCGCTCCTATTTCAGATAGCGTACTGGGCCAGGCCGCATCTTAAAGCGCATGAAATGGCGAGTAAAATGCACTATTAAACTTCTAGGGTAGGGCAACCAGAGACCCGATTAAATCATTTTATATTACGGTTAATATAAGAATGCAGCGTAATTCTATCACATTTGTTCAATTTCCGTCGCCCCTATTTCAGATAGCGTGCTGGGCTAGCCGGCATCTTAAAGCGCGTGGAATGGCGAGTGAAATGCACTATTAAACTTCTATGATAGGGCAATCACACACCCGATCAGATCATTTTATATTTTGGTTAATATAAGAATTCAAGGAAATTCTATCACATTTGTTCAATTTACGTCGCTCCTATTTCAGATAGCGTACTGGGCTAGACGGCATCTTAAAGCGCTTGGAATGTCGAGTGAAATGCACTATTAAACTTCTAGGGTAAGGCAAACGGAGATCCGAAGAGATCATTTTATATTACTGTTAATATAAGAATTCAGCGTAATTCTATCACATTTGTTCAATTTACGTCGCTCCTATTTCAGATAGCGTACTGGGCTAGGCGGCATCTTAAAGCGCGTGGAATGGCGAGTAAAATTCACTATCAACCTTCTATGATAGGGCAATCAGAGACCCGATTAGATCATTTTATATTTTGATTAATATAAGAATTCAGCGAAATTCTATCACATTTGTTCAATTTACATCGCTCCCATTTCAGATAGCGTATTGGGCTGAGCGGCATCTCAAAGCGCATGAAATGTCGAGTGAAATGCACTATTAAACTTCTAGGGTAAGGCAAACGGAGATCCGAAGAGATCATTTTATATTACTGTTAATATAAGAATTCAGCGTAATTCTATCACATTTGATCAATTTACGTCGCTCCTATTTCAGATAGCCTACTGGGCTAGGCGGCAGCTTAAAGCGCGTAGAATGGCGAGTAAAATGCACTATTAACCTTCTATGATAGGGCAATCAAAGACCCGATTAGATCATTTTATATTTTGGTTAATATAAGGATTCAGCGAAATCCTATCACATTTGTTCAATTTACGTCGCTCCTATTTCAGATAGCTTATTGGGCTAAGAGGCATCTCAAAGCGCATGACATGACGTGTGAAATGCACTATTAAACTTCTAGGGTAGGGCGAACAGAGACCCGATTAGATCATTTTACATTAAGGTTAATATAAGAATTCAGCGAAATTCGATCACATTTGTTCGACTTACGTCGCTCCTATTTCAGATAGCCTACGGTGCTAGGCGGCATTTTAAAGCGCGTGGAATGGCGAGTAAAATGCACTATTAAACTTCTATGGTAGGGCAATCAAATACCCGATCAGATCATTTTATATTTTGGTTAATATAAGAATTCAAGGAAATTCTATCACATTTGTTCAATTTCCGTCGCTCCTATTTCAGATAGCGTATTGGGCTGCGCGGCATCTCAAAGTGCATGAAATGTCGAGTGAAATGCACTATTAAACTTCTAGGGTAAGGCAAACGGAGATCCGAAGAGATCATTTTATATTACGGTTATTTTAAGAATTCAGCAAAATTCTATCACATTTGTTCAATTTACGTCGCTCCTATTTCAGATAGCCTACTGGGCTAGGCGGCAGCTTAAAGCGCGTAGAATGGCGAGTAAAATGCACTATTAACCTTCTATGATAGGGCAATCAAAGACCCGATTAGATCATTTTATATTTTGGTTAATATAAGGATTCAGCGAAATCCTATCACATTTGTTCAATTTACGTCGCTCCTATTTCAGATAGCTCATTGGGCTAAGAGGCATCTCAAAGTGCATGAAATTACGAGTGAAATGCACTATCATACTTCCGGGGTAGGGCGAACAGAGACCCGATCAGATCATTTAACATTAAGGTTAATATAAGAATTCAGGGAAATTCTATCACATTTGTTCAATTTACGTCGCTCCTATTTCAGATAGCGTATTGGGCTAAGGGGCATCTCAAAGCGCATGAAATGGCGAGTACAATGCACTATTAAACTTCTAGGGTAGGGCAAACAGAGACCCGATTACATCATTTTATATTATGGTTAATTTAAGAATTCAGCAAAATTCTATCACACTTGTTCAATTTACGTCGCTCCTATTTCAGATAGCGTACTGGGCTAGGAGGCACCTTAAAGCGCTTGGAATGGCGAGTAAAATGCACTATTAAACTTCTATGCTAGGGCAATCAGAGATCCGATTAGATCATTTTATATTTTGGTTAATATAAGAATTCAGCGAAATTCTGTCACATTTGTTCAATTTACGTCGCTCCTATTTCAGATAGCGTACTGGGCTAGGCGGCATCTTGATGCGCTTGGAATGGCCAGTAAAATGCACTATTAAACTTCTATGATAGGGCAATCAGAGACCCGATCAGATCATTTTATATTTTGGTTAATATAAGAATTCAAGGAAATTCTATCACATTTGTTCAATTTACGTCGCTCCTATTTCAGATAGCTTATTGGGCTAGGCGGCACCTTAAAGCGCATGAAATGGCGAGTAAAATGCACTGTTAAGCTTCTAGGGTAGGGCAATCAGAGACCCGATTAAATCATTTTATATTACGGTTAATATAAGAATGCAGCGTAATTCTATCACATTTGTTCAACATACGTCGCTCCTATTTCAGATAGCGTAGTGGGCTAAGCGGCATCTTAAAGCGCATGAAATGGCGAGTAAAATGCACTATTAAACTTCTATGATAGGGCAATCAGAGACCCGATCAGATCATTTTATATTTTGGTTAATATAAGAATTCAAGGAAATTCTATCACATTTGTTCAATTTACGGCGCTCCTATTTCAGATAGCGTACTGGACTAGGACGCATCTTAAAGCGCATGAAATGGCGAGTAAAATGCACTGTTAAGCTTCTCGGGTAGGGCAATCAGAGACCCGATAAATCATTTTATATTACGGTTAATATAAGAATGCAGCGTAATTATATCACATTTGTTCAACATACGTCGCTCCTATTTCAGATAGCGTAGTGGGCTAAGCGGCATCTTAAAGCGCGTGGAATGGCGAGTGAAATGCACTATTAAACTTCTATGATAGGGCAATCAGAGACCCGATCAGATCATTTTATATTTTGGTTAATATAAGAATTCAAGGAAATTCTGTCACATTTGTTCAATTTACGTCGCTCCTATTTGAGATAGCGTACTGGGCTAGGCGGCACCTTAAAGCGCTTGGAATGGCGAGTAAAATGCGCTATTAAACTTCTATGATAGGGCAATCAGAGACCCGATTAGATAATTTTATATTGTGGTTAATATAAGAATTCAGCGAATTTCTATCACATTTGTTCAATTTACGTCGCTCCTATTTCAGATAGCGTATTCGGCTAAGCTGTATCTCAAAGTGCACGAAATGGCGAGTCAAAGGCACTATTAAACTTCTAGGGTAGGGCGAACAGAGACCCGATTAGATCATTTTATATTACGGTTAATATAAGAATTCAGCGTAATTCTGTCACATTTGTTCAACTTACGTCGCCCCTATTTCAGATAGCGTACTGGGAGAGTCGGCATCTTGAAGCGCTTGGAATGGCCAGTAGAATGCACTATTAAACTTCTATGATAGGGCAATCAGAGACCCGATTAGATCATTTTATATTTTGGTTAATATAAGAATTCAGCGAATTTCTATCACATTTGTTCAATTTACGTCGCTCCTATTTCAGTTAGCGTACTGGGCTAGGCGGCATTTTAAAGCGCGTGGAATGGCGAGTAAAATGCACTATTAAATTTCTATGATAGGGCAATCAAATACCCGATCAGATCATTTTATATTTTGGTTAATATAAGAATTCAAGGAAATTCTATCACATTTGTTCAATTTCCGTCGCTCCTATTTCAGATAGCGTATTTGGCTAAGCGGCATCTCAAAGCGCACGAAATGGCGAGTACAATGCAATATTAAACTTCTAGGGTAAGGCAAACAGAGACCCAATTAGATCATTTTATATTACGGTTAATATAAGAATTCAGCGTAATTCTGTCACATTTGTTCAACTTACGTCGCCCCTATTTCAGATAGCGTACTGGGCTAGGCGGCATCTTAAAGCGCGTGGAATGGCGACTAAAATGCACTATTAAACTTCTAGGGTAGGGCAATCAGAGACCCGATTAGATTATTTTATATTTTGGTTAATATAAGAATTCAGCGAAATTCTACCACATTTGTTCAATTTACGTCGCTCCTATTTCAGATAGCGTACTGGGCTACGCGGCATTTTAAACCGCGTGGAATGGCGAGTAAAATGCACTATTAAACTTCTATGATAGGGCAATCAGAGACCCGATTAGATCATTTTATATTTTGGTTAATATAAGAATTCAGCGAAATTCTATCACATTTGTTCAATTTACGTCGCTCCTATTTCAGATAGCGTACTAGGCTAGGAGGCATCTTAAAGCGCGTGGAATGGCGAGTAAAATGCACTATTAAACTTCTATGCTACGGCATTCAGAGACTCGATTAGATCATTTTATATTTTGGTTAATATAAGAATTCAGCGAAATTCTGTCACATTCGTTCAGTTTACGTCGCTCCTATTTCAGACAGCGTATTGGGCTAAAGCGGCATCTCAAAGCGCATGAAATGGCGAGTAAAATGCGCTATTAAGCTTCTAGGGTAAGGGAAACAGAGACCCGATTAGAACATTTTATATTACGGTTAATATAAGAATTCAGCGTAATTCTATCACATTTGTTCAATTTACGACGCTCCTATTTCAGATAGCGTACTGGGCTAGGCGGCATCTTAAAGCGCGTGGAATGGCGATTAAAATGCCCTATTAAACATCTATGATAGGGCAATCAGAGACCCGATTAGATCATTTTATGCTTTGGTTAATATAAGAATTCAGCGAAATTCTATCACATTTGTTCATTTTACGTCGCTCCTATTTCAGACAGCGTATTGGGCTAAGCGGCATCTCAAAGCGCATGAAATGGCGAGTTCAATGCAATATTAAACTTCTAGGGTAAGGCAAACAGAGACCCGATTAGATCATTTTACATTAAGGTTAATATAAGTAATTCAGCGAAATTCGATCACATTTGTTCAACTAACGTCGCTCCTATTTCAGATAGCGTACTGGGCTAGGCGGCATTTTAAAGCGCGTGGAATGGCGAGTAAAATGCACTATTAAACTTCTATGATAGGGCAATCAAATACCCGATCAGATCATTTTATATTTTGGTTAATATAAGAATTCAATGAAATTCTATCACATTTGTTCAATTTCCGTCGCTCCTATTTCAGATAGCGAATTTGGCTAAGCGGCATCTCAAAGCGCACGAAATGGCGAGTACAATGCAATATTAAACTTCTAGGGTTAGGCAAACAGAGACCCGATTAGATCATTTTATATTACGGTTAATATAAGAATTCAGCGTAATTCTGTCACATTTGTTCAACTTACGTCGCTCCTATTTCAGATAGCGTGCTGGGCTAGCCGGCGTCTTAAAGCGCGTGGAATGGCGAGTAAAATGCACTATTAAACTTATATGATAGGGCAATCAGAGACCCGATTAGATGATTTTATATTATGGTTAATTTAAAAATTCAGCAAAATTCTATCACATTTGTTCAATTTACGTCGCTCCTATTTCAGATAGCGTACTGGGTTAGGCGGCATCTTAAAGCGCGTGGAATGGCGAGTGAAATGCACTATTGAACTTCTATGATAGGGCAACCAGAGACCCGATTAGATCATTTTATATTACGGTTAATATAAGAATTCAGCGTAATTCTGTCACATTTGTTCAACTTACGTCGCTCCTATTTCAGATAGTGTGCTGGGCTAGCCGGCGTCTTAAAGCGCGTGGAATGGCGAGTAAAATGCACTATTAAACTTCTATGATAGGGCAATCAGAGACCCGATTAGATCATTTTATATTTTAGTTAATATAAGAATTCAGCGAAATTCTATCACATTTGTTCAATTTACGTCGCTCCTATTTCAGATAGCGTACTAGGCTAGGAGGCATCTTAAAGCGCGTGGAATGGCGAGTAAAATGCACTATTAAACTTCTATGCTACGGCAATCAGAGACTCGATTAGATCATTTTATATTTTGGTTAATATAAGAATTCAGCGAAATTCTGTCACATTCGTTCAGTTTACGTCGCTCCTATTTCAGACAGCGTATTGGGCTAAGCGGCATCTCAAAGCGCATGAAATGGCGAGTAGAATGCGCTATTAAGCTTCTAGGGTAAGGGAAACAGAGACCCGATTAGAACATTTTATATTACGGTTAATATAAGAATTCAGCGTAATTCTATCACATTTGTTCAATTTACGTCGCTCCTATTTCAGATAGCGTACTGGGCGAGGCGGCATGTTAAAGCGCGTGGAATGGCGATTAAAATGCCCTATTAAACATCTATGATAGGGCAATCAGAGACCCGATTAGATCATTTTATGCTTTGGTTAATATAAGAATTCAGCGAAATTCTATCACATTTGTTCATTTTACGTCGCTCCTATTTCAGACAGCGTATTGGGCGAAGCGGCATCTCAAAGCGCATGAAATGGCGAGTTCAATGCAATATTAAACTTCTAGGGTAAGGCAAACAGAGACCCGATTAGATCATTTTACATTAAGGTTAATATAAATAATTCAGCGAAATTCGATCACATTTGTTCAACTAACGTCGCTCCTATTTCAGATAGCGTACTGGGCTAGGCGGCATTTTAAAGCGCGTGGAATGTCGAGTAAAATGCACTATTAAACTTCTATGATAGGGCAATCAAATACCCGATCAGGTCATTTTATATTTTGGTTAATATAAGAATTCAATGAAATTCTATCACATTTGTTCAATTTCCGTCGCTCCTATTTCAGATAGCGAATTTGGCTAAGCGGCATCTCAAAGCGCACGAAATGGCGAGTACAATGCAATATTAAACTTCTAGGGTTAGGCAAACAGAGACCCGATTAGATCATTTTATATTACGGTTAATATAAGAATTCAGCGTAATTCTGTCACATTTGTTCAACTTACGTCGCTCCTATTTCAGATAGCGTGCTGGGCTAGCCGGCGTCTTAAAGCGCGTGGAATGGCGAGTAAAATGCACTATTAAACTTCTATGATAGGGCAATCAGAGACCCGATTAGATCATTTTATATTATGGTTAATTTAAGAATTCAGCAAAATTCTATCACATTTGTTCAATTTACGTCGCTCCTATTTCAGATAGCGTACTGGGTTAGGCGGCATCTTAAAGCGCGTGGAATGGCGAGTAAAATGCACTATTGAACTTCTATGATAGGGCAACCAGAGACCCGATTAGATCATTTTATATTTTAGTTAATATAAGAATTCACCGAAATTCTATCACATTTGTTCAATTTACGTCGCTCCTATTTCAGATAGCGTACTGAGCTAAGCGGCATCACAAAGCGCATGAAATGACGAGTGAAATGCACTATTAAACTTCTAGGGTAAGGCAAACGGAGATCCGAAGAGATCATTTTATATTACTGTTAATATAAGAATTCAGCGAAATTCGATCACATTCGTTCAACTTACGTCGCTCCTATTTCAGGTAGCGTACTGGGCTAGCCGGCACCTTAAAGCGCGTGAAATGACGAGTGAAATGCACTATTAAACTTCTAGGGTAGGGCGAACAGAGACCCGATTAGATCATTTCACATTAAGGTTAATATAAGAATTCGGCAAAATTCTATCACATTTGTTCAACATACGTCGCTCCTATTTCGGATAGCGTACTGGGCTAGGCGGCATCTTAAAGCGCGTGGAATGGCGAGTAAAATGCACTATTAAAGTTCTAGGGTAGGGCAAACAGAGACCCGATTAGGTCATTTTATATTATGGTTAATTTAAGAATTCAGCAATATTCTATCACATTTGTTCAATTTACGTCGCTCCTATTTCAGATAGCGTATTGGGCTATGCGGCATCTCAAAGCGCATGAAATGGCGAGTCAAATGCACTATTAAGCTTCTAGGGTAGGGCGAACAGAGACCCGATTAGATCATTTTATATTATGGTTAGTTTAAGAATTCAGCGAAATTCTATCACATTTGTTCAACTTACGTCGCTCCCATTTCAGATAGCATACTGGGCTAGGCGGCATCTTAAAGCGCGTGGAATATCGAGTCAAATGCACTATTAAACTTCTATGATAGGGCAATCAGAGACCCGATTAGATCATTTTATATTTTGGTTAATATAAGAATTCAGGGAAATTCTATCACATTTGTTCAATTTACGTCGCTCCTATTTCAGATAGCGCACTGGGATAGGCGCCATCTTAAAGCGCGTGGAGTGTCGAGTAAAATGCACTATTAAACTTCTATGATAGGGCAATCAGAGACCCGATTAGATCATTTTATATTTTGTTTAATATAAGAATTCAGCAAAATTCTATCACATTTGTTCAATTTACGTCGCTCATATTTCAGATAGCGCATTGGTCTAAGCGGCATCTTAAAGCGCGTGGAATGGCGAGTAAAATGCACTATTAAACTTCTAGGGTAAGGCAAACAGAGACCCGATAACATCATTTTATATTACGGTTAATATAAGAATTCAGCGTAATTCTATCACACTTGTTCAACTTACGTCGCTCCTATTTCAGATAGCGTACTAGGCTAGCCGGCACCTTAAAGCGCGTGAAATGACAAGTGAAATGCACTATTAAACTTCTAGGGTAGGGCGAACAGAGACCCGATTAGATCATTTCACATTAAGGTTAATTTAAGAATTCAGCAAAATTATATCACATTTCTTCAATTTACGTCGCTCCTATTTCAGATAGCGCACAGTGCAAGGCGGCATCTTAAAGCGCGTGGAATGGCGAGTAAAATGCACTATTAAACTTCTACGATACGCCAATCAGAGACCCGATTAGATCATTTTATATTTTGGTGAATATAAGAATTCAGCGAAATTCTATCACATTTGTTCAATTTACGTCGCTACTATTTCAGATAGCGTATCAGGCTGAGCGGCATCTTTAAGCGCATGAAATGACGAGTAAAATGCACTATTAAACTTCTAGGGTAGGGCGAACAAAGACCCGATTAGATCATTTCATGCTTTGGTTAATATAAGAATTCAGCGAAATTCTATCACATTTGTTCAATTTACGTCGCTCATATTTCAGATAGCGTATTTGGCTAAGACGCATCTCAAAGCGCATAAAATGATGAGTGAAATACACTATTAAACTTCTAGGGTAGGGCAAACAGAGACCCGATTAGATCAACTTATATTATGGTTAATTTAAGAATTCAGCAAAATTCTATCACATTTGTTCAATTTACGTCGCTCCTATTTCGGATAGCGTACTGGGCTAGGCGGCATCTTAAAGCGCGTGGAATGGCGAGTAAAATGCACTATTAAAGTTCTAGGGTAGGGCAAACAGAGACCCGATTAGGTCATTTTATATTATGGTTAATTTAAGAATTCAGCAATATTCTATCACATTTGTTCAATTTACGTCGCTCCTATTTCAGATAGCGTATTGGGCTATGCGGCATCTCAAAGCGCATAAAATGATGAGTGAAATACACTATTAAACTTCTAGGGTAGGGCAAACAGAGACCCGATTAGATCAACTTATATTATGGTTAATTTAAGAATTCAGCAAAATTCTATCACATTTGTTCAATTTACGTCGCTCCTATTTCAGATAGCGTACTGGGCTAGGCGGCATCTTAAAGCGCGTGGAATGGCCAGTAAAATGCACTATTAAGCTTCTATGTTAGGGCAATGAGAGACCCGATTAGAACATTTTACATTTTGGTTAATATAAGAATTCAGCGAAATTCTATCACATTTGTTAAATTTACGTCGCTCCTATTTCAGATAGCGTATCGGGCTAAGCGGCATCTCTAAGCGCATGAACTGGCGAGTGAAATTCACTATTAAACTACTAGGGTAGGGCGAACAGAGTCCCGATTAGATCATTTTACATTAAGGTTAATATAAGAATTCTGCAAAATTCTATCACTATTGTTCAATTTATGTCGCTCCTATTCCAGATAGCGTATTGGGCTAAGCGGCGACTCAAAGTGCATGAAATTAGGAGTGAAATGCATTATTAAACTTCTAGGGTAGGGCGATCGGAGACACGATCAGATCATTTTACATTAAGGTTAATTTAAGAAATCAGCAATATTCTATCACATTTCTTCAATTTACGTCGCTCCTATTTCAGATAGCGTACTGGGCTAGGCGGCATCTTAAAGCGCGTGGAATGGCGAGTAAAATGCCCTATTAAACTTCTATGCTAGGGCAATCAGAGGCCCGATGAGATCATTGTATGCTTTTGTTAGTTTAAGAATTCAGCGAAATTCTATCACATTTGTTCAACTTACGTCGCTCCCATTTCAGATAGCGTACTGGGCTAGGCGGCATCTTAAAGCGCGTGGAATAGCGAGTCAAATGCACTATTAAACTTCTATGATAGGGCAATCAGAGACCCGATTAGATCATTTTATATTTTGGTTAATATAAGAATTCAGCGAAATTCTATCACATTTGTTCAATTTACGTCGCTCCTATTTCAGATAGCGCATTGAGCTAGGCGGCTTCGGAAGGCGCATGAAATGGCGAGTAAAATGCATTATTAAACTTCTAGGGCAAAGGAAACAGAGACCCAATTAGATCATTTTATATTACGGTTAATATAAGAATTCAGCGTAATTCTATCACATTTGTTCAACTTACGTCGCTCCTATTTCAGATAGCGTACTGGGCTAGGAGGCATCTTAAAGCGCGTGAAATGACGAGTGAAATGCACTATTAAACTTCTAGGGTAGGGCGAACAGAGACCCGATTAGATCATTTCACATTAAGGTTAATATAAGAATTCGGCAAAATTCTATCACATTTGTTCAACATACGTCGCTCCTATTTCGGATAGCGTACTGGGCTAGGCGGCATCTTAAAGCGCGTGGAATATCGAGTCAAATGCACTATTAAACTTCTATGATAGGGCAATCAGAGACCCGATTAGATCATTTTATATTTTGGTTAATATAAGAATTCAGCGAAATTCTATCACATTTGTTCAACTTACGTCGCTCCCATTTCAGATAGCGTACTATGCTAGGCGGCATCTTAAAGCGCGTGGAATAGCGAGTCAAATGCACTATTAAACTTCTATGATTGGGCAATCAGAGACCCGATGAGATCATTTTATGCTTTGGTTAATATAAGAATTCAGCGAAATTCTATCCCATTTGTTCAATTTACGTCGCTCATATTTCAGATAGCGTATTGGGCTAAGCGGCATCTCAAAGCGCATGAAATGGCGAGTAAAATGCACTATTAAACTTCTAGGGTAGGGCGAACAGAGACCCGATTAGATCATTTTATATTACGGTTAATATAAGAATTCAGGGAAATTCTATCACATTTGTTCAATTTACGTCGCTCCTATTCCAGATAGCGTATTGGGCTAAGCGGCGACTCAAAGTGCATGAAATTACGAGTGAAATGCATTATTAAACTTCTAGGGAAGGGCGAACAGAGACACGATTAGATCATTTGACAATAAGGTTAATTTAAGAAATCAGCAATATTCTATCACATTTCTTCAATTTACGTCGCTCCTATTTCAGATAGCGTACTGGGCTAGGCGGCATCTTAAAGCGCGTGGAATGGCTAGTAAAATGCACTATTAAACTTCTATGGTAGGCCAATCAGAGACCCGATTAGATCATTTTATATTTTGGTTAATATAAGAATTCAGCGAAATTCTATCACATTTGTTCAACTTACGTCGCTCCCATTTCAGATAGCGTACTGGGCTAAGCGGCATCTCAAAGCGCATGAAATGACGAGTGAAATGCACTATTAAACTTCCAGGGTAGGGCGAACAGAGACCCGATTAGATCATTTTACATTAAGGTTAATATAAGAATTCAGCGAAATTCTATCACATTTGTTCAATTTACGTCGCTCCTATTTCAGATATCGTACTGGGCTAGGCGGCATCTTAAAGCGCGCGGAGTGGCGAGTGAAATGCACTATTAAACATCTAGGGTAGGGCGAACGGAGTCCCGATTGGATCATTTTACATTAAGGTTAATTTAAGAATTCAGCAAAATTGTATCACATTTCTTCAATTTACGTCGCTCCTATTTCAGATATCGTACTGGGCTAGGCGGCATCTTAAAGCGCGTGGCATGGCGAGTAAAATGCACTATTAAACTTCTAGGGTAAGGCAAACAGAGACCCGATAACATCATTTTATATTACGGTTAATATAAGAATTCAGCGTAATTCTATCACACTTGTTCAATTTACGTCGCTCCTATTTCAGATAGAGTACTGGGCTAGCCGGCACCTTAAAGCGCGTGAAATGACGAGTGAAATGCACTATTAAACTTCTAGGGTAGGGCGAACAGAGACCCGATTAGATCATTTCACGTTAAGGTTAATTTAAGAATTCAGCAAAATTATATCACATTTCTTCAATTTACGTCGCTCCTATTTCAGATAGCGCACAGGGCAAGGCGGCACCTTAAAGCGCGTGGAATGACGAGTGAAATGCACTATTAAACTTCCAGGGTAGGGCGAACAGAGACCCGATTAGATCATTTTACATTAAGGTTAATATAAGAATTCAGCGAAATTCTATCACATTTGTTCAATTTACGTCGCTCCTATTTCAGATATCGTACTGGGCTAGGCGGCATCTTAAAGCGCGTGGAGTGGCGAGTGAAATGCACTATTAAACTTCTAGGGTAGGGCGAACGGAGTCCCGATTGGATCATTTTACATTAAGGTTAATTTAAGAATTCAGCAAAATTGTATCACATTTCTTCAATTTACGTCGCTCCTATTTCAGATATCGTACTGGGCTAGGCGGCATCTTAAAGCGCGTGGCATGGCGAGTAAAATGCACTATTAAACTTCTAGGGTAAGGCAAACAGAGACCCGATAACATCATTTTATATTACGGTTAATATAAGAATTCAGCGTAATTCTATCACACTTGTTCAACTTACGTCGCTCCTATTTCAGATAGAGTACTGGGCTAGCCGGCACCTTAAAGCGCGTGAAATGACGAGTGAAATGCACTATTAAACTTCTAGGGTAGGGCGAACAGAGACCCGATTAGATCATTTCACGTTAAGGTTAATTTAAGAATTCAGCAAAATTATATCACATTTCTTCAATTTACGTCGCTCCTATTTCAGATAGCGCACAGGGCAAGGCGGCACCTTAAAGCGCGTGGAATGGCGAGTAAAATGCACTATTAAACTTCTATGATAGGCCAATCAGAGACCCGATTAGATCATTTTATGTTTTGGTTAATATAAGAATTCAGCGAAATTCTATCACGTTTTTTCAATGTACGTCGCTCATATCTCAGATAGCGTATTGGCCTAAGCGGCATCTCAAAGCTCATGAAATGCCGAGTAAAATGCTGTATTAAACTTCTAGGGTAGGGCAAACAGAGACCTGATTAGATCATTTTATATTATGGTTAATTTAAGAATTAAGAGTAATTCTATCACATTTGTTCAATTTACGTCGCTCCTATTTCAGATAGCGTATAGGGCTAAGCGGCATCTCAAAGCGCATGAAATGAGGAGTGAAATGCACTATTAAACTTCTAGGGTAGGGTGAACAGAGACACGATTAGATCATTTTACATTAAGGTTAATATAAGAATTCGGCAAAATTCTATCATATTTGTTCAATTTACGTCGCTCCTATTTCAGATAGCGTACTGGGCCAGGCCGCATCTTAAAGCGCATGAAATGGCGAGTAAAATGCACTATTAAACTTCTAGGGTAGGGCAACCAGAGACCCGATTAAATCATTTTATATTACGGTTAATATAAGAATGCAGCGTAATTCTATCACATTTGTTCAATTTCCGTCGCCCCTATTTCAGATAGCGTGCTGGGCTAGCCGGCATCTTAAAGCGCGTGGAATGGCGAGTAAAATGCACTATTAAACTTCTATGATAGGGCAATCAAACACCCGATCAGATCATTTTATATTTTGGTTAATATAAGAATTCAAGGAAATTCTATCACATTTGTTCAATTTACGTCGCTCCTATTTCAGATAGCGTACTGGGCTAGACGGCATCTTAAAGCGCTTGGAATGTCGAGTGAAATGCACTATTAAACTTCTAGGGTAAGGCAAACGGAGATCCGAAGAGATCATTTTATATTACTGTTAATATAAGAATTCAGCGTAATTCTATCACATTTGTTCAATTTACGTCGCTCCTATTTCAGATAGCGTACTGGGCTAGGCGGCATCTTAAAGCGCGTGGAATGGCGAGTAAAATGCACTATCAACCTTCTATGATAGGGCAATCAGAGACCCGATTAGATCATTTTATATTTTGGTTAATATAAGAATTCAGCGAAATTCTATCACATTTGTTCAATTTACATCGCTCCTATTTCAGATAGCGTACTGGGCTGAGCGGCATCTCAAAGCGCATGAAATGTCGAGTGAAATGCACTATTAAACTTCTAGGGTAAGGCAAACGGAGATCCGAAGAGATCATTTTATATTACGGTTATTTTAAGAATTCAGCAAAATTCTATCACATTTGTTCAATTTACGTCGCTCCTATTTCAGATAGCCTACTGGGCTAGGCGGCAGCTTAAAGCGCGTAGAATGGCGAGTAAAATGCACTATTAACCTTCTATGATAGGGCAATCAAAGACCCGATTAGATCATTTTATATTTTGGTTAATATAAGGATTCAGCGAAATCCTATCACATTTGTTCAATTTACGTCGCTCCTATTTCAGATAGCTTATTGGGCTAAGAGGCATCTCAAAGCGCATGACATGACGTGTGAAATGCACTATTAAACTTCTAGGGTAGGGCGAACAGAGACCCGATTAGATCATTTTACATTAAGGTTAATATAAGAATTCAGCGAAATTCGATCACATTTGTTCGACTTACGTCGCTCCTATTTCAGATAGCCTACGGTGCTAGGCGGCATTTTAAAGCGCGTGGAATGGCGAGTAAAATGCACTATTAAACTTCTATGGTAGGGCAATCAAATACCCGTTCAGATCATTTTATATTTTGGTTAATATAAGAATTCAAGGAAATTCTATCACATTTGTTCAATTTACGTCGCTCCTATTTCAGATAGCGTACTGGGCTAGGCCGCATCTTAAAGCGCATGAAATGGCGAGTAAAATGCACTATTAAACTTCTAGGGTAGGGCAATCAGAGACCCGATTAAATCATTTTATATTACGGTTAATATAAGAATGCAGCGTAATTCTATCACATTTGTTCAATTTCCGTCGCCCCTATTTCAGATAGCGTGCTGGGCTAAGCGGCGTCTTAAAGCGCGTGGAATGGCGAGTAAAATGCACTATTAAACTTCTATGATAGGGCAATCAAACACCCGATCAGATCATTTTATATTTTGGTTAATATAAGAATTCAAGGAAATTCTATCACATTTGTTCAATTTACGTCGCTCCTATTTCAGATAGCGTACTGGGCTAGGCGGCATCTTAAAGCGCTTGGAATGTCGAGTGAAATGCACTATGAAACTTCTAGGGTAAGGCAAACGGAGATCCGAAGAGATCATTTTATAATTACTGTTAATATAAGAATTCAGCGTAATTCTATCACATTTGTTCAATTTACGTCGCTCCTATTTCAGATAGCGTACTGGGCTAGGCGGCATCTTAAAGCGCTTGGAATGTCGAGTGAAATGCACTATGAAACTTCTAGGGTAAGGCAAACGGAGATCCGAAGAGATCATTTTATATCACTGTTAATATAAGAATTCAGCGTAATTCTATCACATTTGTTCAATTTACGTCGCTCCTATTTCAGATAGCGTACTGGGCTAGGCGGCATCTTAAAGCGCTTGGAATGTCGAGTGAAATGCACTATGAAACTTCTAGGGTAAGGCAAACGGAGATCCGAAGAGATCATTTTATATTACTGTTAATATAAGAATTCAGCAAAATTCTATCACATTTGTTCAATTTCCGTCGCTCCTATTTCAGATAGCGTATTGGGCTAAGCGGCATCTCAAAGTGCATGAAATTACGAGTGAAATGCACTATCATACTTCCGGGGTAGGGCGAACAGAGACCCGATCAGATCATTTAACATTAAGGTTAATATAAGAATTCAGGGAAATTCTATCACATTTGTTCAATTTACGTCGCTCCTATTTCAGATAGCGTATTGGGCTAAGGGGCATCTCAAAGCGCATGAAATGGCGAGTACAATGCACTATTAAACTTCTGGGTAGGGCAAACAGAGACCCGATTACATCATTTTATATTATGGTTAATTTAAGAATTCAGCAAAATTCTATCACACTTGTTCAATTTACGTCGCTCCTATTTCAGATAGCGTACTGGGCTAGGAGGCACCTTAAAGCGCTTGGAATGGCGAGTAAAATGCACTATTAAACTTCTATGCTAGGGCAATCAGAGATCCGATTAGATCATTTTATATTTTGGTTAATATAAGAATTCAGCGAAATTCTGTCACATTTGTTCAATTTACGTCGCTCCTATTTCAGATAGCGTACTGGGCTAGGCGGCATCTTGATGCGCTTGGAATGGCCAGTAAAATGCACTATTAAACTTCTATGATAGGGCAATCAGAGACCCGATCAGATCATTTTATATTTTGGTTAATATAAGAATCCAAGGAAATTCTATCACATTTGTTCAATTTACGTCGCTCCTATTTCAGATAGCGTACTGGGCTAGGCCGCATCTTAAAGCGCATGAAATGGCGAGTAAAATGCACTGTTAAGCTTCTAGGGTAGGGCAATCAGAGACCCGATTAAATCATTTTATATTACGGTTAATATAAGAATGCAGCGTAATTCTATCACATTTGTTCAACATACGTCGCTCCTATTTCAGATAGCGTAGTGGGCTAAGCGGCATCTTAAAGCGCGTGGAATGGCGAGTGAAATGCACTATTAAACTTCTATGATAGGGCAATCAGAGACCCGATCAGATCATTTTATATTTTGGTTAATATAAGAATTCAAGGAAATTCTATCACATTTGTTCAATTTACGGCGCTCCTATTTCAGATAGCGTACTGGACTAGGACGCATCTTAAAGCGCATGAAATGGCGAGTAAAATGCACTGTTAAGCTTCTCGGGTAGGGCAATCAGAGACCCGATAAATCATTTTATATTACGGTTAATATAAGAATGCAGCGTAATTATATCACATTTGTTCAACATACGTCGCTCCTATTTCAGATAGCGTAGTGGGCTAAGCGGCATCCTAAAGCGCGTGGAATGGCGAGTGAAATGCACTATTAAACTTCTATGATAGGGCAATCAGAGACCCGATCAGATCATTTTATATTTTGGTTAATATAAGAATTCAAGGAAATTCTGTCACATTTGTTCAATTTACGTCGCTCCTATTTGAGATAGCGTACTGGGCTAGGCGGCACCTTAAAGCGCTTGGAATGGCGAGTAAAATGCGCTATTAAACTTCTATGATAGGGCAATCAGAGACCCGATTAGATCATTTTATATTGTGGTTAATATAAGAATTCAGCGAATTTCTATCACATTTGTTCAATTTACGTCGCTCCTATTTCAGATAGCGTATTCGGCTAAGCTGTATCTCAAAGTGCACGAAATGGCGAGTCAAAGGCACTATTAAACTTCTAGGGTAGGGCGAACAGAGACCCGATTAGATCATTTTATATTACGGTTATTTTAAGAATTCAGCAAAATTCTTTCTCATTTGTTCAATTTACGTCGCTCCTATTTCAGATAGCGTACTGGGAGAGGCGGCATCTTGAAGCGCTTGGAATGGCCAGTAGAATGCACTATTAAACTTCTATGATAGGGCAATCAGAGACCCGATTAGATCATTTTATATTTTGGTTAATATAAGAATTCAGCGAATTTCTATCACATTTGTTCAATTTACGTCGCTCCTATTTCAGTTAGCGTACTGGGCTAGGCGGCATTTTAAAGCGCGTGGAATGGCGAGTAAAATGCACTATTAAATTTCTATGATAGGGCAATCAAATACCCGATCAGATCATTTTATATTTTGGTTAATATAAGAATTCAAGGAAATTCTATCACATTTGTTCAATTTCCGTTGCTCCTATTTCAGATAGCGTATTTGGCTAAGCGGCATCTCAAAGCGCACGAAATGGCGAGTACAATGCAATATTAAACTTCTAGGGTAAGGCAAACAGAGACCCAATTAGATCATTTTATATTACGGTTAATATAAGAATTCAGCGTAATTCTGTCACATTTGTTCAACTTACGTCGCCCCTATTTCAGATAGCGTACTGGGCTAGGCGGCATCTTAAAGCGCGTGGAATGGCGACTAAAATGCACTATTAAACTTCTAGGGTAGGGCAATCAGAGACCCGATTAGATTATTTTATATTTTGGTTAATATAAGAATTCAGCGAAATTCTACCACATTTGTTCAATTTACGTCGCTCCTATTTCAGATAGCGTACTGGGCTACGCGGCATTTTAAACCGCGTGGAATGGCGAGTAAAATGCACTATTAAACTTCTATGATAGGGCAATCAGAGACCCGATTAGATCATTTTATATTTTGGTTAATATAAGAATTCAGCGAAATTCTATCACATTTGTTCAATTTACGTCGCTCCTATTTCAGATAGCGTACTAGGCTAGGAGGCATCTTAAAGCGCGTGGAATGGCGAGTAAAATGCACTATTAAACTTCTATGCTACGGCATTCAGAGACTCGATTAGATCATGTTATATTTTGGTTAATATAAGAATTCAGCGAAATTCTGTCACATTCGTTCAGTTTACGTCGCTCCTATTTCAGACAGCGTATTGGGCTAAGCGGCATCTCAAAGCGCATGAAATGGCGAGTAAAATGCGCTATTAAGCTTCTAGGGTAAGGGAAACAGAGACCCGATTAGAACATTTTATATTACGGTTAATATAAGAATTCAGCGTAATTCTATCACATTTGTTCAATTTACGTCGCTCCTATTTCAGATAGCGTACTGGGCTAGGCGGCATCTTAAAGCGCGTGGAATGGCGATTAAAATGCCCTATTAAACATCTATGATAGGGCAATCAGAGACCCGATTAGATCATTTTATGCTTTGGTTAATATAAGAATTCAGCGAAATTCTATCACATTTGTTCATTTTACGTCGCTCCTATTTCAGACAGCGTATTGGGCTAAGCGGCATCTCAAAGCGCATGAAATGGCGAGTTCAATGCAATATTAAACTTCTAGGGTAAGGCAAACAGAGACCCGATTAGATCATTTTACATTAAGGTTAATATAAGTAATTCAGCGAAATTCGATCACATTTGTTCAACTAACGTCGCTCCTATTTCAGATAGCGTACTGGACTAGGCGGCATTTTAAAGCGCGTGGAATGGCGAGTAAAATGCACTATTAAACTTCTATGATAGGGCAATCAAATACCCGATCAGATCATTTTATATTTTGGTTAATATAAGAATTCAATGAAATTCTATCACATTTGTTCAATTTCCGTCGCTCCTATTTCAGATAGCGAATTTGGCTAAGCGGCATCTCAAAGCGCACGAAATGGCGAGTACAATGCAATATTAAACTTCTAGGGTTAGGCAAACAGAGACCCGATTAGATCATTTTATATTACGGTTAATATAAGAATTCAGCGTAATTCTGTCACATTTGTTCAACTTACGTCGCTCCTATTTCAGATAGCGTGCTGGGCTAGCCGGCGTCTTAAAGCGCGTGGAATGGCGAGTAAAATGCACTATTAAACTTATATGATAGGGCAATCAGAGACCCGATTAGATCATTTTATATTTTAGTTAATATAAGAATTCAGCGAAATTCTATCACATTTGTTCAATTTACGTCGCTCCTATTTCAGATAGCGTACTAGGCTAGGAGGCATCTTAAAGCGCGTGGAATGGCGAGTAAAATGCACTATTAAACTTCTATGCTACGGCAATCAGAGACTCGATTAGATCATTTTATATTTTGGTTAATATAAGAATTCAGCGAAATTCTGTCACATTCGTTCAGTTTACGTCGCTCCTATTTCAGACAGCGTATTGGGCTAAGCGGCATCTCAAAGCGCATGAAATGGCGAGTAGAATGCACTATTAAACTTCTAGGGTAGGGCGAACAGAGACCCGATTAGATCATTTTATATTACGGTTAATATAAGAATTCAGGGAAATTCTATCACATTTGTTCAACTTACGTCGCTCCCATTTCAGATAGCGTACTGGGCTAGGCGGCATCTTAAAGCGCGTGGAATATCGAGTCAAATGCACTATTAAACTTCTATGATAGGGCAATCAGAGACCCGATTAGATCATTTTATATTTTGGTTAATATAAGAATTCAGCGAAATTCTATCACATTTGTTCAACTTACGTCGCTCCCATTTCAGATAGCGTACTATGCTAGGCGGCATCTTAAAGCGCGTGGAATAGCGAGTCAAATGCACTATTAAACTTCTATGATTGGGCAATCAGAGACCCGATGAGATCATTTTATGCTTTGGTTAATATAAGAATTCAGCGAAATTCTATCACATTTGTTCAATTTACCTCGCTCCTATTTCAGATTGCGTCCTGGGCTAGGCGGCATCTTAAAGCGCGTGGAATGGCGAGTAAAATGCCCTATTAAACATCTATGATAGGGAACTCAGAGACCCGATTAGAACATTTTATGCTTTGGTTAATATAAGAATTCAGCGAAATTCTATCCCATTTGTTCAATTTACGTCGCTCATATTTCAGATAGCGTATTGGGCTAAGCGGCATCTCAAAGCGCATGAAATGGCGAGTAAAATGCACTATTAAACTTCTAGGGTAGGGCGAACAGAGACCCGATTAGATCATTTTATATTACGGTTAATATAAGAATTCAGGGAAATTCTATCACATTTGTTCAATTTACGTCGCTCCTATTCCAGATAGCGTATTGGGCTAAGCGGCGACTCAAAGTGCATGAAATTACGAGTGAAATGCATTATTAAACTTCTAGGGAAGGGCGAACAGAGACACGATTAGATCATTTGACAATAAGGTTAATTTAAGAAATCAGCAATATTCTATCACATTTCTTCAATTTACGTCGCTCCTATTTCAGATAGCGTACTGGGCTAGGCGGCATCTTAAAGCGCGTGGAATGGCTAGTAAAATGCACTATTAAACTTCTATGATAGGCCAATCAGAGACCCGATTAGATCATTTTATATTTTGGTTAATATAAGAATTCAGCGAAATTCTATCACATTTGTTTAACTTACGTCGCTCCCATTTCAGATAGCGTACTGGGCTAAGCGGCATCTCAAAGCGCATGAAATGACGAGTGAAATGCACTATTAAACTTCCAGGGTAGGGCGAACAGAGACCCGATTAGATCATTTTACATTAAGGTTAATATAAGAATTCAGCGAAATTCTATCACATTTGTTCAATTTACGTCGCTCCTATTTCAGATATCGTACTGGGCTAGGCGGCATCTTAAAGCGCGCGGAGTGGCGAGTGAAATGCACTATTAAACATCTAGGGTAGGGCGAACGGAGTCCCGATTGGATCATTTTACATTAAGGTTAATTTAAGAATTCAGCAAAATTGTATCACATTTCTTCAATTTACGTCGCTCCTATTTCAGATATCGTACTGGGCTAGGCGGCATCTTAAAGCGCGTGGCATGGCGAGTAAAATGCACTATTAAACTTCTAGGGTAAGGCAAACAGAGACCCGATAACATCATTTTATATTACGGTTAATATAAGAATTCAGCGTAATTCTATCACATTTGTTCAACTTACGTCGCTCCTATTTCAGATAGAGTACTGGGCTAGCCGGCACCTTAAAGCGCGTGAAATGACGAGTGAAATGCACTATTAAACTTCTAGGGTAGGGCGAACAGAGACCCGATTAGATCATTTCACGTTAAGGTTAATTTAAGAATTCAGCAAAATTATATCACATTTCTTCAATTTACGTCGCTCCTATTTCAGATAGCGCACAGGGCAAGGCGGCACCTTAAAGCGCGTGGAATGACGAGTGAAATGCACTATTAAACTTCCAGGGTAGGGCGAACAGAGACCCGATTAGATCATTTTACATTAAGGTTAATATAAGAATTCAGCGAAATTCTATCACATTTGTTCAATTTACGTCGCTCCTATTTCAGATAGCGTACTGGGCTAGGCGGCATCTTAAAGCGCGTGGAGTGGCGAGTGAAATGCACTATTAAACTTCTAGGGTAGGGCGAACGGAGTCCCGATTGGATCATTTTACATTAAGGTTAATTTAAGAATTCAGCAAAATTGTATCACATTTCTTCAATTTACGTCGCTCCTATTTCAGATATCGTACTGGGCTAGGCGGCATCTTAAAGCGCGTGGAATGGCGAGTAAAATGCACTATTAAACTTCTAGGGTAAGGCAAACAGAGACCCGATAACATCATTTTATATTACGGTTAATATAAGAATTCAGCGTAATTCTATCACATTTGTTCAACTTACGTCGCTCCTATTTCAGATAGCGTACTGGGCTAGCCGGCACCTTAAAGCGCGTGAAATGACGAGTGAAATGCACTATTAAACTTCTAGGGTAGGGCGAACAGAGACCCGATTAGATCATTTCACGTTAAGGTTAATTTAAGAATTCAGCAAAATTATATCACATTTCTTCAATTTACGTCGCTCCTATTTCAGATAGCGCACAGGGCAAGGCGGCACCTTAAAGCGCGTGGAATGGCGAGTAAAATGCACTATTAAACTTCTATGATAGGCCAATCAGAGACCCGATTAGATCATTTTATGTTTTGGTTAATATAAGAATTCAGCGAAATTCTATCACGTTTTTTCAATGTACGTCGCTCATATCTCAGATAGCGTATTGGCCTAAGCGGCATCTCAAAGCTCATGAAATGCCGAGTAAAATGCTGTATTAAACTTCTAGGGTAGGGCAATCAGAGAACCGATTAGATCATTTTATATTATGGTTAATTTAAGAATTAAGAGTAATTCTATCACATTTGTTCAATTTACGTCGCTCCTATTTCAGATAGCGTATAGGGCTAAGCGGCATCTCAAAGCGCATGAAATGACGTGTGAAATGCACTATTAAACTTCTAGGGTAGGGTGAACAGAGACACGATTAGATCATTTTACATTAAGGTTAATATAAGAATTCGGCAAAATTCTATCATATTTGTTCAATTACGTCGCTCCTATTTCAGATAGCGTACTGGGCCAGGCCGCATCTTAAAGCGCATGAAATGGCGAGTAAAATGCACTATTAAACTTCTAGGGTAGGGCAACCAGAGACCCGATTAAATCATTTTATATTACGGTTAATATAAGAATGCAGCGTAATTCTATCACATTTGTTCAATTTCCGTCGCCCCTATTTCAGATAGCGTGCTGGGCTAGCCGGCATCTTAAAGCGCGTGGAATGGCGAGTAAAATGCACTATTAAACTTCTATGATAGGGCAATCAAACACCCGATCAGATCATTTTATATTTTGGTTAATATAAGAATTCAAGGAAATTCTATCACATTTGTTCAATTTACGTCGCTCCTATTTCAGATAGCGTACTGGGCTAGACGGCATCTTAAAGCGCTTGGAATGTCGAGTGAAATGCACTATTAAACTTCTAGGGTAAGGCAAACGGAGATCCGAAGAGATCATTTTATATTACTGTTAATATAAGAATTCAGCGTAATTCTATCACATTTGTTCAATTTACGTCGCTCCTATTTCAGATAGCGTACTGGGCTAGGCGGCATCTTAAAGCGCGTGGAATGGCGAGTAAAATTCACTATCAACCTTCTATGATAGGGCAATCAGAGACCCGATTAGATCATTTTATATTTTGATTAATATAAGAATTCAGCGAAATTCTATCACATTTGTTCAATTTACATCGCTCCCATTTCAGATAGCGTATTGGGCTGAGCGGCATCTCAAAGCGCATGAAATGTCGAGTGAAATGCACTATTAAACTTCTAGGGTAAGGCAAACGGAGATCCGAAGAGATCATTTTATATTACGGTTATTTTAAGAATTCAGCAAAATTCTATCACATTTGTTCAATTTACGTCGCTCCTATTTCAGATAGCCTACTGGGCTAGGCGGCAGCTTAAAGCGCGTAGAATGGCGAGTAAAATGCACTATTAACCTTCTATGATAGGGCAATCAAAGACCCGATTAGATCATTTTATATTTTGGTTAATATAAGGATTCAGCGAAATCCTATCACATTTGTTCAATTTACGTCGCTCCTATTTCAGATAGCTTATTGGGCTAAGAGGCATCTCAAAGCGCATGACATGACGTGTGAAATGCACTATTAAACTTCTATGGTAGGGCGAACAGAGACCCGATTAGATCATTTTACATTAAGGTTAATATAAGAATTCAGCGAAATTCGATCACATTTGTTCGACTTACGTCGCTCCTATTTCAGATAGCCTACGGTGCTAGGCGGCATTTTAAAGCGCGTGGAATGGCGAGTAGAATGCACTATTAAACTTCTATGGTAGGGCAATCAAATACCCGTTCAGATCATTTTATATTTTGGTTAATATAAGAATTCAAGGAAATTCTATCACATTTGTTCAATTTACGTCGCTCCTATTTCAGATAGCGTACTGGGCCAGGCCGCATCTTAAAGCGCATGAAATGGCGAGTAAAATGCACTATTAAACTTCTAGGGTAGGGCAATCAGAGACCCGATTAAATCATTTTATATTACGGTTAATATAAGAATGCAGCGTAATTCTATCACATTTGTTCAATTTCCGTCGCCCCTATTTCAGATAGCGTGCTGGGCTAAGCGGCGTCTTAAAGCGCGTGGAATGGCGAGTAAAATGCACTATTAAACTTCTATGATAGGGCAATCAAACACCCGATCAGATCATTTTATATTTTGGTTAATATAAGAATTCAAGGAAATTCTATCACATTTGTTCAATTTACGTCGCTCCTATTTCAGATAGCGTACTGGGCTAGGCGGCATCTTAAAGCGCTTGGAATGTCGAGTGAAATGCACTATGAAACTTCTAGGGTAAGGCAAACGGAGATCCGAAGAGATCATTTTATATTACTGTTAATATAAGAATTCAGCGTAATTCTATCACATTTGTTCAATTTACGTCGCTCCTATTTCAGATAGCGTACTGGGCTAGGCGGCATCTTAAAGCGCTTGGAATGTCGAGTGAAATGCACTATGAAACTTCTAGGGTAAGGCAAACGGAGATCCGAAGAGATCATTTTATATTACTGTTAATATAAGAATTCAGCAAAATTCTATCACATTTGTTCAATTTCCGTCGCTCCTATTTCAGATAGCGTATTGGGCTAAGCGGCGTCTTAAAGCGCGTGGAATGGCGAGTAAAATGCACTATTAAACTTCTATGATAGGGCAATCAAACACCCGATCAGATCATTTTATATTTTGGTTAATATAAGAATTCAAGGAAATTCTATCACATTTGTTCAATTTACGTCGCTCCTATTTCAGATAGCGTACTGGGCTAGGCGGCATCTTAAAGCGCTTGGAATGTCGAGTGAAATGCACTATGAAACTTCTAGGCTAAGGCAAACGGAGATCCGAAGAGATCATTTTATATTACTGTTAGTATAAGAATTCAGCGTAATTCTATCACATTTGTTCAATTTACGTCGCTCCTATTTCAGATAGCGTACTGGGCTAGGCGGCATCTTAAAGCGCTTGGAATGTCGAGTGAAATGCACTATGAAACTTCTAGGGTAAGGCAAACGGAGATCCGAAGAGATCATTTTATATTACTGTTAATATAAGAATTCAGCAAAATTCTATCACATTTGTTCAATTTCCGTCGCTCCTATTTCAGATAGCGTATTGGGCTAAGCGGCATCTCAAAGTGCATGAAATTACGAGTGAAATGCACTATCATACTTCCGGGGTAGGGCGAACAGAGACCCGATCAGATCATTTAACATTAAGGTTAATATAAGAATTCAGGGAAATTCTATCACATTTCTTCAATTTACGTCGCTCCTATTTCAGATAGCGTATTGGGCTAAGCGGCATCTCAAAGCGCATGAAATGGCGAGTACAATGCACTATTAAACTTCTAGGGTAGGGCAAACAGAGACCCGATTACATCATTTTATATTATGGTTAATTTAAGAATTCAGCAAAATTCTATCACACTTGTTCAATTTACGTCGCTCCTATTTCAGATAGCGTACTGGGCTAGGAGGCACCTTAAAGCGCTTGGAATGGCGAGTAAAATGCACTATTAAACTTCTATGCTAGGGCAATCAGAGATCCGATTAGATCATTTTATATTTTGGTTAATATAAGAATTCAGCGAAATTCTGTCACATTTGTTCAATTTACGTCGCTCCTATTTCAGATAGCGTACTGGGCTAGGCGGCATCTTGATGCGCTTGGAATGGCCAGTAAAATGCACTATTAAACTTCTATGATAGGGCAATCAGAGACCCGATCAGATCATTTTATATTTTGGTTAATATAAGAATTCAAGGAAATTCTATCACATTTGTTCAATTTACGTCGCTCCTATTTCAGATAGCGTACTGGGCTAGGCCGCATCTTAAAGCGCATGAAATGGCGAGTAAAATGCACTGTTAAGCTTCTAGGGTAGGGCAATCAGAGACCCGATTAAATCATTTTATATTACGGTTAATATAAGAATGCAGCGTAATTCTATCACATTTGTTCAACATACGTCGCTCCTATTTCAGATAGCGTAGTGGGCTAAGCGGCATCTTAAAGCGCGTGGAATGGCGAGAGAAATGCACTATTAAACTTCTATGATAGGGCAATCAGAGACCCGATTAGATCATTTTATATTTTGGTTAATATAAGAATTCAAGGAAATTCTATCACATTTGTTCAATTTACGGCGCTCCTATTTCAGATAGCGTACTGGACTAGGACGCATCTTAAAGCGCATGAAATGGCGAGTAAAATGCACTGTTAAGCTTCTCGGGTAGGGCAATCAGAGACCCGATAAATCATTTTATATTACGGTTAATATAAGAATGCAGCGTAATTATATCACATTTGTTCAACATACGTCGCTCCTATTTCAAATAGCGTAGTGGGCTAAGCGGCATCTTAAAGCGCGTGGAATGGCGAGTGAAATGCACTATTAAACTTCTATGATAGGGCAATCAGAGACCCGATCAGATCATTTTATATTTTGGTTAATATAAGAATTCAAGGAAATTCTGTCACATTTGTTCAATTTACGTCGCTCCTATTTGAGATAGCGTACTGGGCTAGGCGGCACCTTAAAGCGCTTGGAATGGCGAGTAAAATGCGCTATTCAACATCCATGATAGGGCAATCAGAGACCCGGTTAGATCATTTTACATTAAGGTTAATATAAGAATTCAGCGAAATTCTATCACATTTGTTCAATTTACGTCGCTCCTATTTCAGATAGCGTATTCGGCTAAGCTGTATCTCAAAGTGCACGAAATGGCGAGTCAAAGGCACTATTAAACTTCTAGGGTAGGGCGAACAGAGACCCGATTAGATCATTTTATATTACAGTTATTTTAAGAATTCAGCAAAATTCTTTCTCATTTGTTCAATTTACGTCGCTCCTATTTCAGATAGCGTACTGGGAGAGGCGGCATCTTGAAGCGCTTGGAATGGCCAGTAGAATGCACTATTAAACTTCTATGATAGGGCAATCAGAGACCCGATTAGATCATTTTATATTTTGGTTAATATAAGAATTCAGCGAATTTCTATCACATTTGTTCAATTTACGTCGCTCCTATTTCAGTTAGCGTACTGGGCTAGGCGGCATTTTAAAGCGCGTGGAATGGCGAGTAAAATGCACTATTAAACTTCTATGATAGGGCAATCAAATACCCGATCAGATCATTTTATATTTTGGTTAATATAAGAATTCAAGGAAATTCTATCACATTTGTTCAATTTCCGTTGCTCCTATTTCAGATAGCGTATTTGGCTAAGCGGCATCTCAAAGCGCACGAAATGGCGAGTAAAATGCGATATTAAGCTTCTAGGGTAAGGGAAACAGAGACCCAATTAGATCATTTTATATTACGGTTAATATAAGAATTCAGCGTAATTCTGTCACATTTGTTCAACTTACGTCGCCCCTATTTCAGATAGCGTACTGGGCTAGGCGGCATCTTAAAGCGCGTGGAATGGCGACTAAAATGCACTATTAAACTTCTAGGGTAGGGCAATCAGAGACCCGATTAGATTATTTTATATTTTGGTTAATATAAGAATTCAGCGAAATTCTACCACATTTGTTCAATTTACGTCGCTCCTATTTCAGATAGCGTACTGGGCTACGCGGCATTTTAAACCGCGTGGAATGGCGAGTAAAATGCACTATTAAACTTCTATGATAGGGCAATCAGAGACCCGATTAGATCATTTTATATTTTGGTTAATATAAGAATTCAGCGAAATTCTATCACATTTGTTCAATTTACGTCGCTCCTATTTCAGATAGCGTAGTAGGCTAGGAGGCATCTTAAAGCGCGTGGAATGGCGAGTAAAATGCACTATTAAACTTCTATGCTACGGCATTCAGAGACTCGATTAGATCATTTTATATTTTGGTTAATATAAGAATTCAGCGAAATTCTGTCACATTCGTTCAGTTTACGTCGCTCCTATTTCAGACAGCGTATTGGGCTAAGCGGCATCTCAAAGCGCATGAAATGGCGAGTAAAATGCGCTATTAAGCTTCTAGGGTAAGGGAAACAGAGACCCGATTAGAACATTTTATATTACGGTTAATATAAGAATTCAGCGTAATTCTATCACATTTGTTCAATTTACGTCGCTCCTATTTCAGATAGCGTACTGGGCTAGGCGGCATCTTAAAGCGCGTGGAATGGCGATTAAAATGCCCTATTAAACATCTATGATAGGGCAATCAGAGACCCGATTAGATCATTTTATGCTTTGGTTAATATAAGAATTCAGCGAAATTCTATCACATTTGTTCATTTTACGTCGCTCCTATTTCAGACAGCGTATTGGGCTAAGCGGCATCTCAAAGCGCATGAAATGGCGAGTTCAATGCAATATTAAACTTCTAGGGTAAGGCAAACAGAGACCCGATTAGATCATTTTACATTAAGGTTAATATAAGTAATTCAGCGAAATTCGATCACATTTGTTCAACTAACGTCGCTCCTATTTCAGATAGCGTACTGGGCTAGGCGGCATTTTAAAGCGCGTGGCATGGCGAGTAAAATGCACTATTAAACTTCTAGGGTAAGGCAAACAGAGACCCGATAACATCATTTTATATTACGGTTAATATAAGAATTCAGCGTAATTCTATCACACTTGTTCAACTTACGTCGCTCCTATTTCAGATAGAGTACTGGGCTAGCCGGCACCTTAAAGCGCGTGAAATGACGAGTGAAATGCACTATTAAACTTCTAGGGTAGGGCGAACAGAGACCCGATTAGATCATTTCACGTTAAGGTTAATTTAAGAATTCAGCAAAATTATATCACATTTCTTCAATTTACGTCGCTCCTATTTCAGATAGCGCACAGGGCAAGGCGGCACCTTAAAGCGCGTGGAATGACGAGTGAAATGCACTATTAAACTTCCAGGGTAGGGCGAACAGAGACCCGATTAGATCATTTTACATTAAGGTTAATATAAGAATTCAGCGAAATTCTATCACATTTGTTCAATTTACGTCGCTCCTATTTCAGATATCGTACTGGGCTAGGCGGCATCTTAAAGCGCGTGGAGTGGCGAGTGAAATGCACTATTAAACTTCTAGGGTAGGGCGAACGGAGTCCCGATTGGATCATTTTACATTAAGATTAATTTAAGAATTCAGCAAAATTGTATCACATTTCTTCAATTTACGTCGCTCCTATTTCAGATATCGTACTGGGCTAGGCGGCATCTTAAAGCGCGTGGCATGGCGAGTAAAATGCACTATTAAACTTCTAGGGTAAGGCAAACAGAGACCCGATAACATCATTTTATATTACGGTTAATATAAGAATTCAGCGTAATTCTATCACACTTGTTCAACTTACGTCGCTCCTATTTCAGATAGAGTACTGGGCTAGCCGGCACCTTAAAGCGCGTGAAATGACGAGTGAAATGCACTATTAAACTTCTAGGGTAGGGCGAACAGAGACCCGATTAGATCATTTCACGTTAAGGTTAATTTAAGAATTCAGCAAAATTATATCACATTTCTTCAATTTACGTCGCTCCTATTTCAGATAGCGCACAGGGCAAGGCGGCACCTTAAAGCGCGTGGAATGGCGAGTAAAATGCACTATTAAACTTCTATGATAGGCCAATCAGAGACCCGATTAGATCATTTTATGTTTTGGTTAATATAAGAATTCAGCGAAATTCTATCACGTTTTTTCAATGTACGTCGCTCATATCTCAGATAGCGTATTGGCCTAAGCGGCATCTCAAAGCTCATGAAATGCCGAGTAAAATGCTGTATTAAACTTCTAGGGTAGGGCAAACAGAGACCCGATTAGATCATTTTATATTATGGTTAATTTAAGAATTCAGCGTAATTCTATCACATTTGTTCAATTTACGTCGCTCCTATTTCAGATAGCGTATAGGGCTAAGCGGCATCTCAAAGCGCATGAAATGAGGAGTGAAATGCACTATTAAACTTCTAGGGTAGGGTGAACAGAGACCCGATTAGATCATTTTACATTAAGGTTAATATAAGAATTCGGCAAAATTCTATCATATTTGTTCAATTTACGTCGCTCCTATTTCAGATAGCGTACTGGGCCAGGCCGCATCTTAAAGCGCATGAAATGGCGAGTAAAATGCACTATTAAACTTCTAGGGTAGGGCAACCAGAGACCCGATTAAATCATTTTATATTACGGTTAATATAAGAATGCAGCGTAATTCTATCACATTTGTTCAATTTCCGTCGCCCCTATTTCAGATAGCGTGCTGGGCTAGCCGGCATCTTAAAGCGCGTGGAATGGCGAGTAAAATGCACTATTAAACTTCTATGATAGGGCAATCAAACACCCGATCAGATCATTTTATATTTTGGTTAATATAAGAATTCAAGGAAATTCTATCACATTTGTTCAATTTACGTCGCTCCTATTTCAGATAGCGTACTGGGCTAGACGGCATCTTAAAGCGCTTGGAATGTCGAGTGAAATGCACTATTAAACTTCTAGGGTAAGGCAAACGGAGATCCGAAGAGATCATTTTATATTACTGTTAATATAAGAATTCAGCGTAATTCTATCACATTTGTTCAATTTACGTCGCTCCTATTTCAGATAGCGTACTGGGCTAGGCGGCATCTTAAAGCGCGTGGAATGGCGAGTAAAATTCACTATCAACCTTCTATGATAGGGCAATCAGAGACCCGATTAGATCATTTTATATTTTGATTAATATAAGAATTCAGCGAAATTCTATCACATTTGTTCAATTTACATCGCTCCCATTTCAGATAGCGTATTGGGCTGAGCGGCATCTCAAAGCGCATGAAATGTCGAGTGAAATGCACTATTAAACTTCTAGGGTAAGGCAAACGGAGATCCGAAGAGATCATTTTATATTACGGTTATTTTAAGAATTCAGCAAAATTCTATCACATTTGTTCAATTTACGTCGCTCCTATTTCAGATAGCCTACTGGGCTAGGCGGCAGCTTAAAGCGCGTAGAATGGCGAGTAAAATGCACTATTAACCTTCTATGATAGGGCAATCAAAGACCCGATTAGATCATTTTATATTTTGGTTAATATAAGGATTCAGCGAAATCCTATCACATTTGTTCAATTTACGTCGCTCCTATTTCAGATAGCTTATTGGGCTAAGAGGCATCTCAAAGCGCATGACATGACGTGTGAAATGCACTATTAAACTTCTATGGTAGGGCGAACAGAGACCCGATTAGATCATTTTACATTAAGGTTAATATAAGAATTCAGCGAAATTCGATCACATTTGTTCGACTTACGTCGCTCCTATTTCAGATAGCCTACGGTGCTAGGCGGCATTTTAAAGCGCGTGGAATGGCGAGTAAAATGCACTATTAAACTTCTATGGTAGGGCAATCAAATACCCGTTCAGATCATTTTATATTTTGGTTAATATAAGAATTCAAGGAAATTCTATCACATTTGTTCAATTTACGTCGCTCCTATTTCAGATAGCGTACTGGGCCAGGCCGCATCTTAAAGCGCATGAAATGGCGAGTAAAATGCACTATTAAACTTCTAGGGTAGGGCAATCAGAGACCCGATTAAATCATTTTATATTACGGTTAATATAAGAATGCAGCGTAATTCTATCACATTTGTTCAATTTCCGTCGCCCCTATTTCAGATAGCGTGCTGGGCTAAGCGGCGTCTTAAAGCGCGTGGAATGGCGAGTAAAATGCACTATTAAACTTCTATGATAGGGCAATCAAACACCCGATCAGATCATTTTATATTTTGGTTAATATAAGAATTCAAGGAAATTCTATCACATTTGTTCAATTTACGTCGCTCCTATTTCAGATAGCGTACTGGGCTAGGCGGCATCTTAAAGCGCTTGGAATGTCGAGTGAAATGCACTATGAAACTTCTAGGGTAAGGCAAACGGAGATCCGAAGAGATCATTTTATATTACTGTTAATATAAGAATTCAGCGTAATTCTATCACATTTGTTCAATTTACGTCGCTCCTATTTCAGATAGCGTACTGGGCTAGGCGGCATCTTAAAGCGCTTGGAATGTCGAGTGAAATGCACTATTAAACTTCTAGGGTAAGGCAAACGGAGATCCGAAGAGATCATTTTATATTACTGTTAATATAAGAATTCAGCAAAATTCTATCACATTTGTTCAATTTCCGTCGCTCCTATTTCAGATAGCGTATTGGGCTAAGCGGCGTCTTAAAGCGCGTGGAATGGCGAGTAAAATGCACTATTAAACTGCTATGATAGGGCAATCAAACACCCGATCAGATCATTTTATATTTTGGTTAATATAAGAATTCAAGGAAATTCTATCACATTTGTTCAATTTACGTCGCTCCTATTTCAGATAGCGTACTGGGCTAGGCGGCATCTTAAAGCGCTTGGAATGTCGAGTGAAATGCACTATGAAACTTCTAGGCTAAGGCAAACGGAGATCCGAAGAGATCATTTTATATTACTGTTAGTATAAGAATTCAGCGTAATTCTATCACATTTGTTCAATTTACGTCGCTCCTATTTCAGATAGCGTACTGGGCTAGGCGGCATCTTAAAGCGCTTGGAATGTCGAGTGAAATGCACTATTAAACTTCTAGGGTAAGGCAAACGGAGATCCGAAGAGATCATTTTATATTACTGTTAATATAAGAATTCAGCAAAATTCTATCACATTTGTTCAATTTCCGTCGCTCCTATTTCAGATAGCGTATTGGGCTAAGCGGCATCTCAAAGTGCATGAAATTACGAGTGAAATGCACTATCATACTTCCGGGGTAGGGCGAACAGAGACCCGATCAGATCATTTAACATTAAGGTTAATATAAGAATTCAGGGAAATTCTATCACATTTGTTCAATTTACGTCGCTCCTATTTCAGATAGCGTATTGGGCTAAGGGGCATCTCAAAGCGCATGAAATGGCGAGTACAATGCACTATTAAACTTCTAGGGTAGGGCAAACAGAGACCCGATTACATCATTTTATATTATGGTTAATTTAAGAATTCAGCAAAATTCTATCACACTTGTTCAATTTACGTCGCTCCTATTTCAGATAGCGTACTGGGCTAGGAGGCACCTTAAAGCGCTTGGAATGGCGAGTAAAATGCACTATTAAACTTCTATGCTAGGGCAATCAGAGATCCGATTAGATCATTTTATATTTTGGTTAATATAAGAATTCAGCGAAATTCTGTCACATTTGTTCAATTTACGTCGCTCCTATTTCAGATAGCGTACTGGGCTAGGCGGCATCTTGATGCGCTTGGAATGGCCAGTAAAATGCACTATTAAACTTCTATGATAGGGCAATCAGAGACCCGATCAGATCATTTTATATTTTGGTTAATATAAGAATTCAAGGAAATTCTATCACATTTGTTCAATTTACGTCGCTCCTATTTCAGATAGCGTACTGGGCTAGGCCGCATCTTAAAGCGCATGAAATGGCGAGTAAAATGCACTGTTAAACTTCTAGGGTAGGGCAATCAGAGACCCGATTAAATCATTTTATATTACGGTTAATATAAGAATGCAGCGTAATTCTATCACATTTGTTCAACATACGTCGCTCCTATTTCAGATAGCGTAGTGGGCTAAGCGGCATCTTAAAGCGCGTGGAATGGCGAGAGAAATGCACTATTAAACTTCTATGATAGGGCAATCAGAGACCCGATTAGATCATTTTATATTTTGGTTAATATAAGAATTCAAGGAAATTCTATCACATTTGTTCAATTTACGGCGCTCCTATTTCAGATAGCGTACTGGACTAGGACGCATCTTAAAGCGCATGAAATGGCGAGTAAAATGCACTGTTAAGCTTCTCGGGTAGGGCAATCAGAGACCCGATAAATCATTTTATATTACGGTTAATATAAGAATGCAGCGTAATTATATCACATTTGTTCAACATACGTCGCTCCTATTTCAAATAGCGTAGTGGGCTAAGCGGCATCTTAAAGCGCGTGGAATGGCGAGTGAAATGCACTATTAAACTTCTATGATAGGGCAATCAGAGACCCGATCAGATCATTTTATATTTTGGTTAATATAAGAATTCAAGGAAATTCTGTCACATTTGTTCAATTTACGTCGCTCCTATTTGAGATAGCGTACTGGGCTAGGCGGCACCTTAAAGCGCTTGGAATGGCGAGTAAAATGCGCTATTAAACTTCTATGATAGGGCAATCAGAGACCCGATTAGATCATTTTATATTGTGGTTAATATAAGAATTCAGCGAATTTCTATCACATTTGTTCAATTTACGTCGCTCCTATTTCAGATAGCGTATTCGGCTAAGCTGTATCTCAAAGTGCACGAAATGGCGAGTCAAAGGCACTATTAAACTTCTAGGGTAGGGCGAACAGAGACCCGATTAGATCATTTTATATTACAGTTATTTTAAGAATTCAGCAAAATTCTTTCTCATTTGTTCAATTTACGTCGCTCCTATTTCAGATAGCGTACTGGGAGAGGCGGCATCTTGAAGCGCTTGGAATGGCCAGTAGAATGCACTATTAAACTTCTATGATAGGGCAATCAGAGACCCGATTAGATCATTTTATATTTTGGTTAATATAAGAATTCAGCGAATTTCTATCACATTTGTTCAATTTACGTCGCTCCTATTTCAGATAGCGTACTGGGCTAGGCGGCATCTTAAAGCGCGTGGAATGGCGAGTAAAATGCACTATTAAATTTCTATGATAGGGCAATCAAATACCCGATCAGATCATTTTATATTTTGGTTAATATAAGAATTCAAGGAAATTCTATCACATTTGTTCAATTTCCGTTGCTCCTATTTCAGATAGCGTATTTGGCTAAGCGGCATCTCAAAGCGCACGAAATGGCGAGTACAATGCAATATTAAACTTCTAGGGTAAGGCAAACAGAGACCCAATTAGATCATTTTATATTACGGTTAATATAAGAATTCAGCGTAATTCTGTCACATTTGTTCAACTTACGTCGCTCCTATTTCAGATAGCGTACTGGGCTAGGCGGCATCTTAAAGCGCGTGGAATGGCGACTAAAATGCACTATTAAACTTCTAGGGTAGGGCAATCAGAGACCCGATTAGATCATTTTATATTTTGGTTAATATAAGAATTCAGCGAAATTCTACCACATTTGTTCAATTTACGTCGCTCCTATTTCAGATAGCGTACTGGGCTACGCGGCATTTTAAACCGCGTGGAATGGCGAGTAAAATGCACTATTAAACTTCTATGATAGGGCAATCAGAGACCCGATTAGATCATTTTATATTTTGGTTAATATAAGAATTCAGCGAAATTCTATCACATTTGTTCAATTTACGTCGCTCCTATTTCAGATAGCGTAGTAGGCTAGGAGGCATCTTAAAGCGCGTGGAATGGCGAGTAAAATGCACTATTAAACTTCTATGCTACGGCATTCAGAGACTCGATTAGATCATTTTATATTTTGGTTAATATAAGAATTCAGCGAAATTCTGTCACATTCGTTCAGTTTACGTCGCTCCTATTTCAGACAGCGTATTGGGCTAAGCGGCATCTCAAAGCGCATGAAATGGCGAGTAAAATGCGCTGTCTGAAATAGGAGCGACGTAAACTGAACGAATGTGACAGAATTTCGCTGAATTCTTATATTAACCAAAATATAAAATGCACTATTAAACTTCTATGATAGGGCAATCAGAGACCCGATTAGATCATTTTATATTTTGGTTAATATAAGAATTCAGCGAAATTCTGTCACATTCGTTCAGTTTACGTCGCTCCTATTTCAGACAGCGCATTTTACTCGCCATTTCATGCGCTTTGAGATGCCGCTTAGCCCAATACGCTGTCTGAAATAGGAGCGACGTAAATTGAACGAATGTGACAGAATTTCGCTGAATTCTTATATTAACCGTAATATAAAATGGTCTAATCGGGTCTCCATTTGCCTTATCCTAGAAGTTTAATAGTGCATTTTACTCGCCATTTCATGCGCATGGAGATGCCGCTTAGCCCAATACGCTATCTGAAATAGGAGCGACGTAAATTGAACAAATGTGATAGAATTTCGCTGAATTCTTATATTAACCAAAATATAAAATGCACTATTAAACTTCTATGATAGGGCAATCAGAGACCCGATTAGATCATTTTATATTTTGGTTAATATAAGAATTCAGCGAAATTCTATCACATTTGTTCAATTTACGTCGCTCCTATTTCAAATAGCGTATTGGGCTAAGCGGCATCTCCATGCGCATGAAATGGCGAGTAAAATGCACTATTAAACTTCTAGGATAAGGCAAATGGAGACCCGATTAGACCATTTTATATTACGGTTAATATAAGAATTCAGCGTTATTCTATCACATTTGTTCAACTTACGTCGCTCCTATTTCAGATAGCGTACTCGGATAGGCGGCATCTTAAAGCGCGTGGAAAGGCGAGTAAAATGCACTATTAAACTTCGAGGGTAATGCAAACAGAGACCCGATTAGATCATTTTATATTACGGTTAATATAAGATTTCAGGGAAATTCTATCACATTTGTTCAATTTACGTCGCTTCTATTTCAGATAGCTATTGGGCTAAGCGGCATCTCAAAGCGCATGAAATGACGAGAGAAATGCACTATTAAACTTCTTGGGTAGGGCGAACAGAGACCCGATTACATCATTTTATATTATGGTTAATATAAGAATTCAGCGAAATTCTATCACATTCGTTCAATTTACGTCGCTCCTATTTCAGATAGCGTAGTAGGCTAGGAGGCATCTTAAAGCGCGTGGAATGGCGAGTAAAATGCACTATTAAACTTCTATGCTACGGCATTCAGAGACTCGATTAGATCATTTTATATTTTGGTTAATATAAGAATTCAGCGAAATTCTGTCACATTCGTTCAGTTTACGTCGCTCCTATTTCAGACAGCGTATTGGGCTAAGCGGCATCTCAAAGCGCATGAAATGGCGAGTAAAATGCGCTGTCTGAAATAGGAGCGACGTAAACTGAACGAATGTGATAGAATTTCGCTGAATTCTTATATTAACCAAAATATAAAATGCACTATTAAACTTCTATGATAGGGCAATCAGAGACCCGATTAGATCATTTTATATTTTGGTTAATATAAGAATTCAGCGAAATTCTGTCACATTCGTTCATTTTACTCGCCATTTCATGCGCTTTGAGATGCCGCTTAGCCCAATACGCTGTCTGAAATAGGAGCGACGTAAATTGAACGAATGTGATAGAATTTCGCTGAATTCTTATATTAACCGTAATATAAAATGGTCTAATCGGGTCTCCATTTGCCTTATCCTAGAAGTTTAATAGTGCATTTTACTCGCCATTTCATGCGCATGGAGATGCCGCTTAGCCCAATACGCTATCTGAAATAGGAGCGACGTAAATTGAACAAATGTGATAGAATTTCGCTGAATTCTTATATTAACCAAAATATAAAATGCACTATTAAACTTCTATGATAGGGCAATCAGAGACCCGATTAGATCATTTTATATTTTGGTTAATATAAGAATTCAGCGAAATTCTATCACATTTGTTCAATTTACGTCGCTCCTATTTCAAATAGCGTATTGGGCTAAGCGGCATCTCCATGCGCATGAAATGGCGAGTAAAATGCACTATTAAACTTCTAGGATAAGGCAAATGGAGACCCGATTAGACCATTTTATATTACGGTTAATATAAGAATTCAGCGTTATTCTATCACATTTGTTCAACTTACGTCGCTCCTATTTCAGATAGCGTACTCGGATAGGCGGCATCTTAAAGCGCGTGGAAAGGCGAGTAAAATGCACTATTAAACTTCGAGGGTAATGCAAACAGAGACCCGATTAGATCATTTTATATTACGGTTAATATAAGATTTCAGGGAAATTCTATCACATTTGTTCAATTTACGTCGCTTCTATTTCAGATAGCTATTGGGCTAAGCGGCATCTCAAAGCGCATGAAATGACGAGAGAAATGCACTATTAAACTTCTTGGGTAGGGCGAACAGAGACCCGATTACATCATTTTATATTATGGTTAATTTAAGAATTCAGCGAAATTCTATCACATTTGTTCAATTTACGTTGCTCTTATTTCAGATAGCGTACTGGGCTAGGCGGCATCTTAAAGCGCGTGGAATGACGAGTAAAATGCACTATTAAACTTCTATGATAGGGCAATCAGAGACCCGATTGGATAATTTTATATTTTGGTTAATATAAGAATTCAGCGAAATTCTATCACATTTGTTCAATTTACGTCGCTCCAATTTCAGATAGCTTATTGGGCTAAGCGGCATCGCAAAGCGCATGAATTGACGAGTGAAATGCACTATTAAACTTCTTGGGTAGGGCGAACAAAGACCCGATTAGATCATTTTACATTAAGGTTAATATAAGAATTCAGCGAAATTCTATCACATTTGTTCAATTTACATCGCTCCTATTTCAGATAGCTTATTGGGCTAAGCGGCATCTCAAAGCGCATGAAGTGGCGAGTAAAATGCACTATTAAACTTCTAGGGTAGGGCGAACAAAGACTCGATTAGATCATTTTACATTAAGGTTAATATAAGAATTCAGCGACATTCTATCACATTTGTTCAATTTACATCGCTCCTATTTCAGATAGCGACTTGTGCTAAGCGGCATCTCAAAGCGCAAGAAATGGCGAGTAAAATGCATTATTAAACTTCTAGGGTAGGGCAAACAGAGACCCGATTAGATCATTTTATATTACGGTTAATATAAGAATTCAGCGTAATTCTGTGACATTTGTTCAACTTACGTAGCTCCTATTTCAGATAGCGTACTGGGCTAGGCGGCAACTTAAAGCGCGTGGAATGGTGAGTAAAATGCACTATTAAACTTCTAGGGTAGGGCGAACAAAGACTCGATTAGATCATTGTACATTAAGGTTAATATAAGAATTCAGCGAAATTCTATCACATTTGTTCAATTTACATCGCTCCTATTTCAGATAGCGACTTGTGCTAAGCGGCATCTCAAAGCGCAAGAAATGGCGAGTAAAATGCACTATTTAACTTCTAGGGTAGGGCAAACAGAGACCCCATTAGATCATTTTATATTATGGTTAATTTAAGAATTCAGCGAAATTCTCTCACATTTGTTCAATTTACGTCGCTCCTATTTCAGATAGCGTACCCGGATAGGCGGCATCTTAAAGCGCATGAATTGACGAGTGAAATGCACTATTAAACTTCTTGGGTAGGGCGAACAAAGACCCGATTAGATCATTTTACATTAAGGTTAATATAAGAATTCAGCGAAATTCTATCACATTTGTTCAATTTACATCGCTCCTATTTCAGATAGCTTATTGGGCTAAGCGGCATCTCAAAGCGCATGAAGTGGCGAGTAAAATGCACTATTAAACTTCTAGGGTAGGGCGAACAAAGACTCGATTAGAACATTTTACATTAAGGTTAATATAAGAATTCAGCGACATTCTATCACATTTGTTCAATTTACATCGCTCCTATTTCAGATAGCGACTTGTGCTAAGCGGCATCTTAAAGCGCGTGGAATGACGAGTAAAATGCACTATTAAACTTCTACGATAGGGCAATCAGAGACCCGATTAGATCATTTTATATTTTGGTTAATATAAGAATTCAGCGAAATTCCATCACATTTGTTCAATTTACGTCGCTCCTATTTCAAATAGCGTATTGGGCTAAGCGGCATCTCCATGCGCATGAAATGGCGAGTAAAATGCACTATTAAACTTCTAGGATAAGGCAAATGGAGACCCGATTAGACCATTTTATATTACGGTTAATATAAGAATTCAGCGTTATTCTATCACATTTGTTCAACTTACGTCGCTCCTATTTCAGATAGCGTACTCGGATAGGCGGTATCTTAAAGCGCGTGGAAAGGCGAGTAAAATGCACTATTAAACTTCGAGGGTAATGCAAACAGAGACCCGATTAGATCATTTTATATTACGGTTACTATAACATTTCAGGGAAATTCTATCACATTTGTTCAATTTACGTCGCTCCTATTTCAGATAGCGTATTGGGCTAAGCGGCATCTCAAAGCGCATGAAATGGCGAGTAAAATGCACTATTAAACTTCTAGGGCATGGCGAACAGAGACCCGATTAGATCATTTTACATTAAGGTTAATATAAGTATTCAGGGAACTTCTATCACATTTGTTCAATTTACGTCCCTCCTATTTCAGACAGCTTATTGGGCTAAGCGGCATCTCAAAGCGCATGAAATGACGAGTAAAATGCACTATTAAACTTCTAGGGTAGGGCAATCAGAGACCCGATTAGATCATTTTATATTATGGTTAATTTAAGAATTCAGCAAAATTCTATCACATTTGTTCAATTTACGTCGTTCCTATTTCAGATAGCATACTGGGCCGGGCGGCATCTTAAAGCGCGTGGAATGGCGAGTAAAATGCACTATTAATCTTCTGTGATAGGGCAATCAGAGACCCGATTAGATCATTTTATATTTTGGTTAATATAAGAATTCAGCGTAATTCTATCACATTTGTTCAATTTACGTCGCTCCTATATCAGATAGCATATTGGGCTAAGCGGCATCTCAAAGCGAATGAAATGGCGAGTAAAATGCACTATTAAACTTCTAGGGTAATGCAAACAGAGACCCGATTGGATCATTTTATATTACGGTTAATATAAGAATTCAGCGAAATTCTATCACATTTGTTCAATTTACGTCGCTCCTATTTCAGATAGCGTATTGGCCTATGCGGCATCTCAAAGCGCATGAAATGACGAGAGAAATGCACTATTAAACTTCTTGGGTAGGGCGAACAGAGACCCGATTACATCATTTTATATTATGGTTAATTTATGAATTCAGCAAAATTCTATCACATTTGTTCAATTTACGTCGCTCCTATTTCAGATAGCGTACTGGGCTACGCGGTATCTTAAAGCGCGTGGAATGGCGAGTAAAATGCACTATTAAACTTCTAGGATAAGGCAAACGGAGACCCGATTAGACCATTTTATATTACGGTTAATATAAGAATTCAGCGTTATTCTATCACATTTGTTCAACTTACGTCGCTCCTATTTCAGAAAGCGTACTCGGATAGGCGGCATCTTAAAGCGCGTGGAATGGCGAGTAAAATGCACTATTAAACTTCTCGGGTAATGCAAACAGAGACCCGATTAGATCATTTTATATTACGGTTAATATAAGATTTCAGCGTAATTCTGTCACATTCGTTCAACTTACGTAGCTCCTATTTCAGATAGCGTACTGGGCTAGGCGGCATCTTAAAGCGCGTGGAATGGCGAGTAAAATGCACTATTAAACTTCTATGATAGGGCAATCAGAGACCCGATTAGATCATTTTATATTTTGGTTAATATAAGAATTCAGCGAAATTCTATCACATTTGTTCAATTTACGTCGCTCCAATTTCAGATAGCTTATTGGGCTAAGCGGCATCGCAAAGCGCATGAATTGACGAGTGAAATGCACTATTAAACTTCTTGGGTAGGGCGAACAAAGACCCGATTAGATCATTTTACATTAAGGTTAATATAAGAATTCAGCGAAATTCTATCACATTTGTTCAATTTACATCGCTCCTATTTCAGATAGCGACTTGTGCTAAGCGGCATCTCAAAGCGCAAGAAATGGCGAGTAAAATGCACTATTAAACTTCTAGGGTAGGGCAATCAGAGACCCGATTAGATCATTTTATATTTTGGTTAATATAAGGATCCAGTGAAATTCTATCACATTTGTTCAATTTACGTCGCTCCTATTTCAGATAGCGTATTGGGCTAAGCGGCATCTCAAAGCGCATGGAATGGCGAGTGAAATGCACTATTAAACTTCTAGGGTAGGGCGAACAGAGACCCGAATAGATGATTTTATATTACGGTTAATATAAGAATTCAGCGTAATTCTATCACATTTGTTCAACTAACGTCGCTCCTATTTCAGACAGCGTACTGCGGTAGGCGGCATCTTAAAGCGCGTGGAACGGCGAGTAAAATGCACTACTAAACTTCTATGATAGGGCAATCAGAGTTCCGAATAGATCATTTTATATTTTGTTTACTATAACATTTCAGGGAAATTCTATCACATTTGTTCAATTTACGTCGCTCCTATTTCAGATAGCGTATTGGGCTAAGCGGCATCTCAAAGCGCAAGAAATGGCGAGTAAAATGCACTATTAAGCTTCTAGGGTTGGGCACATAGAGACCCGATTAGATCATTTTATATTATGGTTAATTTAAGAATTCAGCGAAATCCTATCACATTTGTTCATTTTCGTCGCTCCTATTTCAGATAGCGTATTGGGCTAAGCGGCATCTCAAAGCGCATGAAATGGCGAGTAAAATGCACTATTAAAGTTCTAGGGCATGGCGAACAGAGACCCGATTAGATCATTTTACATTAAGGTTAATACAAGTATTCAGGGAACTTCTATCACATTTGTTCAATTTACGTCGCTCCTATTTCAGATAGCGTACTGGGCTAGGCGGCATCTTAAAGCGCGTGGAATGGCGAGTAAAATGCACTATTAATCTTCTATGATAGGGCAATCAGAGACCCGATTAGATCATTTTATATTACGGTTAATATAAGAATTCAGCGTAATTCTATCACATTTGTTCAACATGCGTCGCTCCTATTTCAGAAAGCGTACTCGGATAGGCGGTATCTTAAAGCGCGTGGAATGGCGAGTAAAATGCACTATTAAACTTCTAGGATAAGGCAAACAGAGACCCGATTAGATCATTTTATATTACGGTTAATATAAGAAATCAGCGTAATTCTGTCCCATTCGTTCAACTTACGTAGCTCTTATTTCAGATAGCGTACTGGGCTAGGCGGCATCTTACAGCGCGTGGAATGGCGAGTAAAATGCACTATTAAACTTCTATGATAGGGCAATCAGAGACCCGATTAGATCATTTTATATTTTGGTTAATAAAAGAATTCATCGAAATTCTATCACATTTGTTCAATTTACATCGCTCCTATTTCAGATAGCGTACTGGGCTAAGCGGCATCTCAAAGCTCAAGAAATGGCGAGTAAAATGCACTATTAAACTTCTAGGATACGGCAAACAGACACCCGATTAGATCATTTTATATTACGGTTAATATAAGAATTCAGCGTAATTCTGTGACATTTGTTCAACTTACGTAGCTCCGATTTCAGATAGCGTGCTGGGCTAGGCGGCAACTTAAAGCGCGTGGAATGGCGAGTAAAATGCACTGTTAAACTTCTATGATAGGGCAATCAGAGACCCGATTAGATCATTTTATATTTTGGTTAATATAAGAATTCAGCGAAATTCTATCACATTTGTTCAATTTACGTCGCTCCTATTTCAGATAGCGTATTGGGCTAAGCGGCATCTCGAAGCGCATGGGATGGCGAGTGAAATGCACTATTAAACTTCTAGGGTAGGGCGAACAGACACCCGAATAGATCATTTTATATTACGGTTAATATAAGAATTCAGCGTAATTCTATCACATTTGTTCAATTTACGTCGCTCCTATTTCAGATAGCGTATTAGGCTAAGCGGCATCTCAAAGCGCAAGAAATGGCGAGTAAAATGCACTATTAAGCTTCTAGGGTTGGGCACATAGAGAACCGATTAGATCATTTTATATTATGGTTAATTTAAGAATTCAGCGAAATCCTATCACATTTGTTCCTTTTACGTCGCTCCTATTTCAGATAGCGTATTGGGCTAAGCGGCATCTCAAAGCGCAAGAAATGGCGAGTAAAATGCACTATTAAACTTCTAGGGTTGGGCAAACAGAGACCCCATTAGATCATTTTATATTTTGGTTAATATAAGGATTCAGCGAAATTCTATCACAATTGTTCTATTTACGTCGCTCCTATTGCAGATAGCGTATTGGGCTAAGCGGCATCTCAAAGCGCATGAAATGGAGAGTGAAATGCACTATTAAACTTCTAGGGTAGGGCAATCAGAGACCCGATTAGATCATTTTATATTATGGTTAATTTAAGAATTCAGCAAAATTCTATCACATTTGTTCAATTTACGTCGTTCCTATTTCAGATAGCATACTGGGCCAGGCGGCATCTTAAAGCGCGTGGAATGGCCAGTAAAATGCACTATTAATCTTCTGTGATAGGGCAATCAGAGACCCGATTAGATCATTTTATATTTTGGTTAATATAAGAATTCAGCGTAATTCTATCACATTTGTTCAATTTACGTCGCTCCTATAACAGATAGCATATTGGGCTAAGCGGCATCTCAAAGCGCATGAAATGGCGAGTAAAATGCACTATTAAACTTCTAGGGTAATGCAAACAGAGACCCGATTGGATCATTTTATATTACGGTTAATATAAGAATTCAGCGAAATTCTATCACATTTGTTCAACTTACGTCGCTCCTATTTCAGAAAGCCTACTCGGATAGGCGGCATCTTAAAGCGCGTGGAATGGCGAGTAAAATGCACTATTAAACTTCTCGGGTAATGCAAACAGAGACCCGATTAGATCATTTTATATTACGGTTAATATAAGATTTCAGCGTAATTCTGTCACATTCGTTCAACTTACGTAGCTCCTATTTCAGATAGCGTACTGGGCTAGGCGGCATCTTAAAGCGCGTGGAATGGCGAGTAAAATGCACTATTAAACTTCTATGATAGGGCAATCAGAGACCCGATTAGATCATTTTATATTTTGGTTAATATAAGAATTCAGCGAAATTCTATCACATTTGTTCAACTTACGTCGCTCCAATTTCAGATAGCTTATTGGGCTAAGCGGCATCGCAAAGCGCATGAATTGACGAGTGAAATGCACTATTAAACTTCTTGGGTAGGGCGAACAAAGACCCGATTAGATCATTTTACATTAAGGTTAATATAAGAATTCAGCGAAATTCTATCACATTTGTTCAATTTACATCGCTCCTATTTCAGATAGCGACTTGTGCTAAGCGGCATCTCAAAGCGCAAGAAATGGCGAGTAAAATGCACTATTAAACTTCTAGGGTAGGGCAATCAGAGACCCGATTAGATCATTTTATATTTTGGTTAATATAAGGATCCAGTGAAATTCTATCACATTTGTTCAATTTACGTCGCTCCTATTTCAGATAGCGTATTGGCCAAGGCGGCATCTCAAAGCGCATGGAATGGCGAGTGAAATGCACTATTAAACTTCTAGGGTAGGGCGAACAGAGACCCGAATAGATGATTTTATATTACGGTTAATATAAGAATTCAGCGTAATTCTATCACATTTGTTCAACTAACGTCGCTCCTATTTCAGACAGCGTACTGCGGTAGGCGGCATCTTAAAGCGCGTGGAACGGCGAGTAAAATGCACTACTAAACTTCTATGATAGGGCAATCAGAGTTCCGAATAGATCATTTTATATTTTGTTTACTATAACATTTCAGGGAAATTCTATCACATTTGTTCAATTTACGTCGCTCCTATTTCAGATAGCGTATTGGGCTAAGCGGCATCTCAAAGCGCAAGAAATGGCGAGTAAAATGCACTATTAAGCTTCTAGGGTTGGGCACATAGAGACCCGATTAGATCATTTTATATTATGGTTAATTTAAGAATTCAGCGAAATCCTATCACATTTGTTCATTTTCGTCGCTCCTATTTCAGATAGCGTATTGGGCTAAGCGGCATCTCAAAGCGCATGAAATGGCGAGTAAAATGCACTATTAAAGTTCTAGGGCATGGCGAACAGAGACCCTATTAGATCATTTTACATTAAGGTTAATATAAGTATTCAGGGAACTTCTATCACATTTGTTCAATTTACGTCGCTCCTATTTCAGATAGCGTACTGGGCTCGGCGGCATCTTAAAGCGCGTGGAATGGCGAGTAAAATGCACTATTAATCTGCTATGATAGGGCAATCAGAGACCCGATTAGATCATTTTATATTTTGGTTAATATAAGAATTCAGCGTAATTCTATCACATTTGTTCAATTTACGTCGCTCCTATTTCAGATAGCGAATTAGGCTAAGCGGCATCTCAAAGCGCAAGAAATGGCGAGTAAAATGCACTATTAAGCTTCTAGGGTTGGGCACATAGAGACCCGATTAGATCATTTTATATTATGGTTAATTTAAGAATTCAGCGAAATCCTATCACATTTGTTCCTTTTACGTCGCTCCTATTTCAGATAGCGTATTGGGCTAAGCGGCATCTCAAAGCGCAAGAAATGGCGAGTAAAATGCACTATTAAACTTCTAGGGTAGGGCAAACAGAGACCCCATTAGATCATTTTATATTTTGGTTAATATAAGAATTCAGCGAATTCTATCACATTTTTTCAATTTACGTCGCTCCTATTTCAGATAGTGTACTGGGCTAGGTGGCATCTTAAAGCGCGTGGAATGGCGAGCAAAATGCACTCTTAATCTTCTATGATAGGGCAATCAGAGACCCGATTAGATCATTTTATATTTTGGTTAATATAAGAATTCAGCGAAATTCTATCACATTTGTTCAATTTACGTCGCTCCTATTTCAGATAGCGTATTGGGCTAAGCGGCATCTCAAAGCGCAAGAAATGGCGAGTAAAATGCACTATTAAACTTCTAGGGTAGGGCAAACAGAGACCCCATTAGATCATTTTATATTTTGGTTAATATAAGAATTCAGCGAATTCTATCACATTTTTTCAATTTACGTCGCTCCTATTTCAGATAGTGTACTGGGCTAGGCGGCATCTTAAAGCGCGTGGAAGGGCGAGTAAAATGCACTACTAAACGTCTATGATAGGGCAATCAGAGTCCCGTTTAGATCATTTTATATTTTCTTTAATATAAGATTTCAGGGAAATTCTATCACATTTGTTCAATTTACGTCGCTCCTATTTCAGATAGCTATTGGGCTAAGCGGCATCTCAAAGCGCATGAAATGACGAGAGAAATGCACTATTAAACTTCTTGGGTAGGGCGAACAGAGACCCGATTACATCATTTTATATTATGGTCAATTTAAGAATTCAGCAAAATGCTATCACATTTGTTCAATTTACATCGCTCCTATTTCAGATAGCGTATTGGGCTAAGCGGCATCTCAAAGCGCATGGAATGACGAGTAGAATGCACTAATAAACTTCTAGGATAAGGCAAACGGAGATCCGATTAGACCATTTTATATTACGGTTAATATAAGAATTCAGCGTAATTCTATCACATTTGTTCAACTTACGTCGCTCCTATTTCAGATAGCGTACTGGGCTAGGCGGCATCTCAAAGCGCATGAAATGGCGAGTAAAATGCACTATTAAACTTCTAGGGTAATGCAAACAGAGACCCGATTAGATCATTTTATATTACGGTTAATATAAGAATTCAGCGTAATTCTATCACATTTGTTCAACATGCGTCGCTCCTATTTCAGATAGTGTACTGGGCTAGGCGGCATCTTAAAGCGCGTGGAAGGGCGAGTAAAATGCACTACTAAACTTCTATGATAGGGCAATCAGAGTCCCGTTTAGGTCATTTTATATTTTGTTTAATATAAGATTTCAGGGAAATTCTATCACATTTGTTCAATTTACGTCGCTCCTATTTCAGATAGCTATTGGGCTAAGCGGCATCTCAAAGCGCATGAAATGACGAGAAAAATGCACTATTAAACTTCTTGGGTAGGGCGAACAGAGACCCTATTACATCATTTTATATTATGGTTAATTTAAGAATTCAGCAAAATTCAATCACATTTGTTCCATTTACGTCGCTCCTATTTCAGATAGCGTACTGGGCTAGGCGGCATCTTAAAGCGCGTGGAATGACGAGTAAAATGCACTATTAAACTTCTATGATAGGGCAATCAGAGACCCGATTAGATCATTTTATATTTTGGTTAATATAAGAATTCAGCGAAATTCTATCACATTTGTTCAATTTACGTCGCTCCTATTTCAAATAGCGTATTGGGCTAAGCGGCATCTCCATGCGCATGAAATGGCGAGTAAAATGCACTATTAAACTTCTAGGATAAGGCAAACAGAGACCCGATTAGACCATTTTATATTACGGTTAATATAAGAATTCAGCGTAATTCTGTCAAATTTGTTCAAGTTACGTAGCTCCTATTTCAGATAGTGTACTGGGCTAGGCGGCATCTTAAAGCGCGTGGAAGGGCGAGTAAAATGCACTACTAAACGTCTATGATAGGGCAATCAGAGTCCCGTTTAGATGATTTTATATTTTCTTTAATATAAGATTTCAGGGAAATTCTATCACATTTGTTCAATTTACGTCGCTCCTATTTCAGATAGCTATTGGGCTAAGCGGCATCTCAAAGCGCATGAAATGACGAGAGAAATGCACTATTAAACTTCTTGGGTAGGGCGAACAGAGACCCGATTACATCATTTTATATTATGGTCAATTTAAGAATTCAGCAAAATGCTATCACATTTGTTCAATTTACATCGCTCCTATTTCAGATTGCGTATTGGGCTAAGCGGCATCTCAAAGCGCATGGAATGACGAGTAGAATGCACTAATAAACTTCTAGGATAAGGCAAACGGAGATCCGATTAGACCATTTTATATTACGGTTAATATAAGAATTCAGCGTAATTCTATCACATTTGTTCAACATGCGTCGCTCCTATTTCAGATAGTGTACTGGGCTAGGCGGCATCTTAAAGCGCGTGGAATGACGAGTAAAATGCACTATTATACTTCTATGATAGGGCAATCAGAGACCCGATCAGATCATTTTATATTTTGGTTAATATAAGAATTCAGCGAAATTCTATCACATTTGTTCAATTTACGTCGCTCCTATTTCAAATAGCGTATTGGGCTAAGCGGCATCTCCATGCGCATGAAATGGCGAATAAAATGCACTATTAAACTTCTAGGATAAGGCAAACAGAGACCCGATTAGATCATTTTATATTACGGTTAATATAAGAATTCAGCGTAATTCTGTCACATTTGTTCAAGTTACGCAGCTCCTATTTCAGATAGTGTACTGGGCTAGGCGGCATCTTAAAGCGCGTGGAATGGCGAGCAAAATGCACTCTTAATCTTCTATGATATGGGCAATCAGAGACCCGATTAGATCATTTTATATTTTGGTTAATATAAGAATTCAGCGAAATTCTATCACATTTGTTCAATTTACGTCGCTCCTATTTCAGATAGCGTATTGGGCTAAGCGGCATCTCAAAGCGCAAGAAATGGCGAGTAAAGTGCACTATTAAACTTCTAGGGTAGGGCAAACAGAGACCCCATTAGATCATTTTATATTTTGGTTAATATAAGAATTCAGCGAATTCTATCACATTTTTTCAATTTACGTCGCTCCTATTTCAGATAGTGTACTGGGCTAGGCGGCATCTTAAAGCGCGTGGAAGGGCGAGTAAAATGCACTACTAAACGTCTATGATAGGGCAATCAGAGTCCCGTTTAGATCATTTTATATTTTCTTTAATATAAGATTTCAGGGAAATTCTATCACATTTGTTCAATTTACGTCGCTCCTATTTCAGATAGCTATTGGGCTAAGCGGCATCTCAAAGCGCATGAAATGACGAGAGAAATGCACTATTAAACTTCTTGGGTAGGGCGAACAGAGACCCGATTACATCATTTTATATTATGGTCAATTTAAGAATTCAGCAAAATGCTATCACATTTGTTCAATTTACATCGCTCCTATTTCAGATAGCGTATTGGGCTAAGCGGCATCTCAAAGCGCATGGAATGACGAGTAGAATGCACTAATAAACTTCTAGGATAAGGCAAACGGAGATCCGATTAGACCATTTTATATTACGGTTAATATAAGAATTCAGCGTAATTCTATCACATTTGTTCAACTTACGTCGCTCCTATTTCAGATAGCGTACTGGGCTAGGCGGCATCTCAAAGCGCATGAAATGGCGAGTAAAATGCACTATTAAACTTCTAGGGTAATGCAAACAGAGACCCGATTAGATCATTTTATATTACGGTTAATATAAGAATTCAGCGTAATTCTATCACATTTGTTCAACATGCGTCGCTCCTATTTCAGATAGTGTACTGGGCTAGGCGGCATCTTAAAGCGCGTGGAAGGGCGAGTAAAATGCACTACTAAACTTCTATGATAGGGCAATCAGAGTCCCGTTTAGGTCATTTTATATTTTGTTTAATATAAGATTTCAGGGAAATTCTATCACATTTGTTCAATTTACGTCGCTCCTATTTCAGATAGCTATTGGGCTAAGCGGCATCTCAAAGCGCATGAAATGACGAGAAAAATGCACTATTAAACTTCTTGGGTAGGGCGAACAGAGACCCTATTACATCATTTTATATTATGGTTAATTTAAGAATTCAGCAAAATTCAATCACATTTGTTCCATTTACGTCGCTCCTATTTCAGATAGCGTACTGGGCTAGGCGGCATCTTAAAGCGCGTGGAATGACGAGTAAAATGCACTATTAAACTTCTATGATAGGGCAATCAGAGACCCGATTAGATCATTTTATATTTTGGTTAATATAAGAATTCAGCGAAATTCTATCACATTTGTTCAATTTACGTCGCTCCTATTTCAAATAGCGTATTGGGCTAAGCGGCATCTCCATGCGCATGAAATGGCGAGTAAAATGCACTATTAAACTTCTAGGATAAGGCAAACAGAGACCCGATTAGACCATTTTATATTACGGTTAATATAAGAATTCAGCGTAATTCTGTCACATTTGTTCAAGTTACGTAGCTCCTATTTCAGATAGTGTACTGGGCTAGGCGGCATCTTAAAGCGCGTGGAAGGGCGAGTAAAATGCACTACTAAACGTCTATGATAGGGCAATCAGAGTCCCGTTTAGATGATTTTATATTTTCTTTAATATAAGATTTCAGGGAAATTCTATCACATTTGTTCAATTTACGTCGCTCCTATTTCAGATAGCTATTGGGCTAAGCGGCATCTCAAAGCGCATGAAATGACGAGAGAAATGCACTATTAAACTTCTTGGGTAGGGCGAACAGAGACCCGATTACATCATTTTATATTATGGTCAATTTAAGAATTCAGCAAAATGCTATCACATTTGTTCAATTTACATCGCTCCTATTTCAGATTGCGTATTGGGCTAAGCGGCATCTCAAAGCGCATGGAATGACGAGTAGAATGCACTAATAAACTTCTAGGATAAGGCAAACGGAGATCCGATTAGACCATTTTATATTACGGTTAATATAAGAATTCAGCGTAATTCTATCACATTTGTTCAACATGCGTCGCTCCTATTTCAGATAGTGTACTGGGCTAGGCGGCATCTTAAAGCGCGTGGAATGACGAGTAAAATGCACTATTATACTTCTATGATAGGGCAATCAGAGACCCGATTAGATCATTTTATATTTTGGTTAATATAAGAATTCAGCGAAATTCTATCACATTTGTTCAATTTACGTCGCTCCTATTTCAAATAGCGTATTGGGCTAAGCGGCATCTCCATGCGCATGAAATGGCGAATAAAATGCACTATTAAACTTCTAGGATAAGGCAAACAGAGACCCGATTAGATCATTTTATATTACGGTTAATATAAGAATTCAGCGTAATTCTGTCACATTTGTTCAAGTTACGCAGCTCCTATTTCAGATAGTGTACTGGGCTAGGCGGCATCTTAAAGCGCGTGGAATGGCGAGCAAAATGCACTCTTAATCTTCTATGATATGGGCAATCAGAGACCCGATTAGATCATTTTATATTTTGGTTAATATAAGAATTCAGCGAAATTCTATCACATTTGTTCAATTTACGTCGCTCCTATTTCAGATAGCGTATTGGGCTAAGCGGCATCTCAAAGCGCAAGAAATGGCGAGTAAAGTGCACTATTAAACTTCTAGGGTAGGGCAAACAGAGACCCCATTAGATCATTTTATATTTTGGTTAATATAAGAATTCAGCGAATTCTATCACATTTTTTCAATTTACGTCGCTCCTATTTCAGATAGTGTACTGGGCTAGGCGGCATCTTAAAGCGCGTGGAAGGGCGAGTAAAATGCACTACTAAACGTCTATGATAGGGCAATCAGAGTCCCGTTTAGATCATTTTATATTTTCTTTAATATAAGATTTCAGGGAAATTCTATCACATTTGTTCAATTTACGTCGCTCCTACTTCAGATAGCTATTGGGCTAAGCGGCATCTCAAAGCGCATGAAATGACGAGAGAAATGCACTATTAAACTTCTTGGGTAGGGCGAACAGAGACCCGATTACATCATTTTATATTATGGTCAATTTAAGAATTCAGCAAAATGCTATCACATTTGTTCAATTTACATCGCTCCTATTTCAGATAGCGTATTGGGCTAAGCGGCATCTCAAAGCGCATGGAATGACGAGTAGAATGCACTAATAAACTTCTAGGATAAGGCAAACGGAGATCCGATTAGACCATTTTATATTACGGTTAATATAAGAATTCAGCGTAATTCTATCACATTTGTTCAACTTACGTCGCTCCTATTTCAGATAGCGTACTGGGCTAGGCGGCATCTCAAAGCGCATGAAATGGCGAGTAAAATGCACTATTAAACTTCTAGGGTAATGCAAACAGAGACCCGATTAGATCATTTTATATTACGGTTAATATAAGAATTCAGCGTAATTCTATCACATTTGTTCAACATGCGTCGCTCCTATTTCAGATAGTGTACTGGGCTAGGCGGCATCTTAAAGCGCGTGGAAGGGCGAGTAAAATGCACCACTAAACTTCTATGATAGGGCAATCAGAGTCCCGTTTAGGTCATTTTATATTTTGTTTAATATAAGATTTCAGGGAAATTCTATCACATTTGTTCAATTTACGTCGCTCCTATTTCAGATAGCTATTGGGCTAAGCGGCATCTCAAAGCGCATGAAATGACGAGAAAAATGCACTATTAAACTTCTTGGGTAGGGCGAACAGAGACCCTATTACATCATTTTATATTATGGTTAATTTAAGAATTCAGCAAAATTCTATCACATTTGTTCCATTTACGTCGCTCCTATTTCAGATAGCGTACTGGGCTAGGCGGCATCTTAAAGCGCGTGGAATGACGAGTAAAATGCACTATTAAACTTCTATGATAGGGCAATCAGAGACCCGATTAGATCATTTTATATTTTGGTTAATATAAGAATTCAGCGAAATTCTATCACATTTGTTCAATTTACGTCGCTCCTATTTCAAATAGCGTATTGGGCTAAGCGGCATCTCCATGCGCATGAAATGGCGAGTAAAATGCACTATTAAACTTCTAGGATAAGGCAAACAGAGACCCGATTAGACCATTTTATATTACGGTTAATATAAGAATTCAGCGTAATTCTGTCACATTTGTTCAAGTTACGTAGCTCCTATTTCAGATAGTGTACTGGGCTAGGCGGCATCTTAAAGCGCGTGGAAGGGCGAGTAAAATGCACTACTAAACGTCTATGATAGGGCAATCAGAGTCCCGTTTAGATCATTTTATATTTTCTTTAATATAAGATTTCAGGGAAATTCTATCACATTTGTTCAATTTACGTCGCTCCTAGTTCAGATAGCTATTGGGCTAAGCGGCATCTCAAAGCGCATGAAATGACGAGAGAAATGCACTATTAAACTTCTTGGGTAGGGCGAACAGAGACCCGATTACATCATTTTATATTATGGTCAATTTAAGAATTCAGCAAAATGCTATCACATTTGTTCAATTTACATCGCTCCTATTTCAGATTGCGTATTGGGCTAAGCGGCATCTCAAAGCGCATGGAATGACGAGTAGAATGCACTAATAAACTTCTAGGATAAGGCAAACGGAGATCCGATTAGACCATTTTATATTACGGTTAATATAAGAATTCAGCGTAATTCTATCACATTTGTTCAACATGCGTCGCTCCTATTTCAGATAGTGTACTGGGCTAGGCGGCATCTTAAAGCGCGTGGAATGACGAGTAAAATGCACTATTATACTTCTATGATAGGGCAATCAGAGACCCGATTAGATCATTTTATATTTTGGTTAATATAAGAATTCAGCGAAATTCTATCACATTTGTTCAATTTACGTCGCTCCTATTTCAAATAGCGTATTGGGGTAAGCGGCATCTCCATGCGCATGAAATGGCGAATAAAATGCACTATTAAACTTCTAGGATAAGGCAAACAGAGACCCGATTAGATCATTTTATATTACGGTTAATATAAGAATTCAGCGTAATTCTGTCACATTTGTTCAAGTTACGTAGCTCCTATTTCAGATAGTGTACTGGGCTAGGCGGCATCTTAAAGCGCGTGGAATGGCGAGCAAAATGCACTCTTAATCTTCTATGATATGGGCAATCAGAGACCCGATTAGATCATTTTATATTTTGGTTAATATAAGAATTCAGCGAAATTCTATCACATTTGTTCAATTTACGTCGCTCCTATTTCAGATAGCGTATTGGGCTAAGCGGCATCTCAAAGCGCAAGAAATGGCGAGTAAAGTGCACTATTAAACTTCTAGGGTAGGTCAAACAGAGACCCCATTTGATCATTTTATATTATGGTTAATTTAAGAATTCAGCGAAATTCTATCACATTTGTTCAATTTACGTTGCTCTTATTTCAGATAGCGTACTGGGCTAGGCGGCATCTTAAAGCGCGTGGAATGGCGAGTAAAATGCACTATTAAACTTCTATGATAGGGCAATCAGAGACCCGATTGGATCATTTTATATTTTGGTTAATATAAGAATTCAGCGAAATTCTATCACATTTGTTCAATTTACGTCGTTCCTATTACAGATAGCGTACTGGGCTAGGCGGCATCTTAAAGCGTGTGTAATGGCGAGTAAAATGCACTATTAAACTTCTATGATAGGGCAATCAGAGACCCGATTAGATCATTTTATATTTTGGTTAATATAAGAATTCAGCGAAATTCTATCACATTTGTTCAATTTACGTCGCTCCAATTTCAGATAGCTTATTTTGCTAAGCGGCATCGCAAAGCGCATGAATTGACGAGTGAAATGCACTATTAAACTTCTTGGGTAGGGCGAACAAAGACCCGATTAGATCATTTTACATTAAGGTTAATATAAGAATTCAGCGAAATTCTATCACATTTGTTCAATTTACATCGCTCCTATTTCAGATAGCGACTTGTGCTAAGCGGCATCTCAAAGCGCAGGAAATGGCGAGTAAAATGCACTATTAAACTTCTAGGGTAGGGCGAACAGAGACCCGATTACATCATTTTATATTATGGTCAATTTAAGAATTCAGCAAAATGCTATCACATTTGTTCAATTTACGTCGCTCCTATTTCAGATAGCTATTGGGCTAAGCGGCATCTCAAAGCGCATGAAATGACGAGAGAAATGCACTATTAAACTTCTTGGGTAGGGCGAACAGAGACCCTATTACAGCATTTTATATTATGGTTAATTTAAGAATTCAGCAAAATTCTATCACATTTGTTCCATTTACGTCGCTCCTATTTCAGATAGCGTACTGGGCTAGGCGGCATCTTAAAGCGCGTGGAATGACGAGTAAAATGCACTATTAAACTTCGAGGGTAATGCAAACAGAGACCCGATTAGATCATTTTATATTACGGTTAATATAAGATTTCAGGGAAATTCTATCACATTTGTTCAATTTAAGTCGCTTCTATTTCAGATAGCTATTGGGCTAAGCGGCATCTCAAAGCGCATGAAATGACGAGAGAAATGCACTATTAAACTTCTTGGGTAGGGCGAACAGAGACCCGATTACATCATTTTATATTATGGTTAATATAAGAATTCAGCGATATTCTATCGCATTTGTTCAATTTGCGTCGCTCCTATTTCAGATAGCGTATTGGGCTAAGCGGCATCTCAAAGCGCATGAAATGACGAATAAAATGCACTATTAAGCTTCTACGCTAGGGCGAACAGAGACCCGATTAGATCATTTAACATTATGGTAAATAAAAGAATTCAGCGAAATTCTATCACATTTGTTCAATTTACGTCGCTCCTATTTCAGATAGCGTACTGGGCTAGGCGGCATCTCAAAGCGCATGAAATGACGAGTAAAATGCTCTATTAAACTTCTAGGGTAGGGCAAACAGAGACCCGATTAGGTCATTTCATATTATGGTTCATTTTAGAATTCAGCGAAATTCTATCACATTTGTTCAACTTACGTCGCTCCTATTTCAGAAAGCGTACTCGGATAGGCGGCACCTTAAAGCGCGTGGAATGGCGAGTAAAATGCACTACTAAATTGTCGGGTAATGCAAACAGAGACCCCATTAGATCATTTTATATTATGGTTAATTTAAGAATTCAGCGAAATTCTCTCACATTTGTTCAATTTACGTCGCTGATATTTCAGATAGCGACTTGTGCTAAGCGGCATCTCAAAGCGCAAGAAATGGCGAGTAAAATGCATTATTAAACTTCTAGGGTAGGGCAAACAGAGACCCGATTAGATGATTTTATATTACGGTTAATATAAGAATTCAGCGTAATTCTGTGACATTTGTTCAACTTACGTAGCTCCTATTTCAGATAGCGTACTGGGCTAGGCGGCAACTTAAAGCGCGTGGAATGGTGAGTAAAATGCACTATTAAACTTCTAGGGTAGGGCGAACAAAGACTCGATTAGATCATTTTACATTAAGGTTAATATAAGAATTCAGCGAAATTCTATCACATTTGTTCAATTTACATCGCTCCTATTTCAGATAGCGACTTGTGCTAAGCGGCATCTCAAAGCGCAAGAAATGGCGAGTAAAATGCACTATTAAACTTCTAGGGTAGGGCAAACAGAGACCCCATTAGATCATTTTATATTATGGTTAATTTAAGAATTCAGCGAAATTCTCTCACATTTGTTCAATTTACGTCGCTGATATTTCAGATAGCGTATTGGGCTAATCGGCATCTCAAAGCGCAAGAAATGGCGAGTAAAATGCACTATTAAACTTCTAGGGTAGGGCAAACAGAGACCCGATTAGGACATTTCATATTATGGTTAATTTAAGAATTCAGAAAAATTCTATCACATTTGTTCAATTTACGTCGCTCCTATTTCAGATAGCGTACCCGGATAGGCGGCAGCTTAAAGCGCGAGGAATGGCGAGTAGAATGCACTATTAAACTTCTATGATAGGGCAATCAGAGACCCGATTAGATCATTTTATATTACGGTTAATATAAGAATTCAGCGTAATTCTATCACATTTGTTCAACATGCGTCGCTCCTATTTCAGATAGTGTACTGGGCTAGGCGGCATCTTAAAGCGCGTGGAAGGGCGAGTAAAATGCACTACTAAACTTCTATGATAGGGCAATCAGAGTCCCGTTTAGGTCATTTTATATTTTGTTTAATATAAGATTTCAGGGAAATTCTATCACATTTGTTCAATTTACGTCGCTCCTATTTCAGATAGCTATTGGGCTAAGCGGCATCTCAAAGCGCATGAAATGACCAGAGAAATGCACTATTAAACTTCTTGGGTAGGGCGAACAGAGACCCGATTACATCATTTTATATTATGGTTAATATAAGAATTCAGCGAAATTCTATCACATTTGTTCAATTTGCGTCGCTCCTATTTCAGATAGCGTATTGGGCTAAGCGGCATCTCAAAGCGCATGAAATGACGAATAAAATGCACTATTAAGCTTGTACGCTAGGGCGAACAGAGACCCGATTAGATCATGTAACATTATGGTAAATAAAAGAATTCAGCGAAATTCTATCACATTTGTTTAATTTACGTCGCTCCTATTTCAGATAGCGTACTGGTCTAGGCGGCATCTCAAAGCGCATGAAATGACGAGTAAAATGCTCTATTAAACTTCTAGGGTAGGGCAAACAGAGACCCGATTAGGTCATTTCATATTATGGTTAATTTAAGAATTCAGCGAAATTCTATCACATTTGTTCAAGTTACATCGCTCCTATTTCAGATAGCTTATTGGGCTAGGCGGCAACTTAAAGCGCGTGAAATGGCAAGTAAAATGCACTGTTAAACTTCTATGATAGGGCAATCAGAGACCCGATTAGATCATTTTATATTTTGGTTAATATAAGAATTCAGCGAAATTCTATCACATTTGTTCAATTTACGTCGCTCCAATTTCAGATAGCTCATTGGGCTAAGCGGCATCGCAAAGCGCATGAATTGACGAGTAAAATGCACTATTAAACTTCTTGGGTAGGGCGAACAGAGACCCGATTACATCATTTTATATTATGGTTAATTTAAGAATTCAGCAAAATTCTATCACATTTGTTCAACTTACGTCGCTCCTATTTCAGATAGCGTACTGGGCTAGGCGGCATCTCAAAGCGCATGAAATGACGAGTGAAATGCACTATTCAACTTCTAGGGTAGGGCGAACAGAGACCCGATTAGATCATTTTACATTAAGGTTAATATAAGTATTCAGGGAAATTCTATCACATTTGTTCAATTTACGTCGCTCCTATTTCAGATAGCGTATTGGGCTAAGCGGCATCTCAAAGCGCATGAAATAGCGAGTAAAATGCACTGTTAAACTTCTAGGGTAAGGCAAACAGAGACCCGATTAGATCATTTCATATTATGGTTTATTTAAGAAATCAGAAAAATTCTATCACATTCGTTCAATTTACGTGGCTCTTATTTCAGATAGCTTATTGGGCTCAGCGGCATCTCAAAGCGCATGAAATGACGAATAAAATGCACTATTAAGCTTGTACGCTAGGGCGAACAGAGACCCGATTAGATCATGTAACATTATGGTAAATAAAAGAATTCAGCGAAATTCTATCACATTTGTCCAATTTACGTCGCTCCTATTTCAGATAGCTTATTGAGCTAAGCGGCATCTCAACGCGCATGAAATGACGTGTGAAATGCACTAGTAATCTTCTAGGGTAGGGCGAACAGAGACCCGATTAGATCATTTTACATTAAGGTTAATATAAGAATTCAGCGAGATTCTCTCACATTTGTTCAATTTACGTCGCTGATATTTCAGATAGCGTATTGGGCTAAGCGGCATCTCAAAGCGCAAGAAATGGCGAGTAAAATGTACTATTAAACTTCTAGGGTAGGGCAAACAGAGACCCGAGTAGATCATTTTATATTATGGTTAATTTAAGAATTCAGCGAAATTATATCACATTTGTTCAATTTACGTCGCTCATGTTGCAGATAGCGTATTGGGCTAAGCGGCATCTCAAAGCGCATGAAATGGCGAGTAAAATTCACTATTAAACTTCTTGGGGTAAGGCAAACAGAGACCCGATTAGATCATTTAATATTACGGTTAATATAAGAATTCAGCGTAATTATATCACATTTGTTCAACATACGTCGCTCCTATTTCAGATAGCGTACCCGGCTAGGCGGCATCTCAAAGCGCATGAAATGGCGAGTAAAATGCACTACTAAACTTCTAGGGTAGGGCAAACAGAGACCCGATTAGATCAATTTATATTAAGGTTAATATAAGTATTCCGGGAAATTCTATCACATTTGTACAATTTACGTCGTTCCTATTTCAGCTAGCGTACTGGGCTAGGCGGCATCTTAAAACGCGAAGAATGGCGAGTAAAATGCACTACTAAACTTCTATGATACGGCAATCAGAGAGCCGATTAGATCATTTTATATTTTGGTTAATATAAGAATTCAGCGAAATTCTATCACAATTGTTCTATTTACGTCGCTCCTATTTCAGATAGCGTACTGGGCTAGGCGTCATCTTAAAGCGCGTGGAATGGCGATTAAAATGCACTATTAAACTTCTAGGGTAGGGCGAACAGAGACTCGATTAGATCAGTTTACATTAATGTTAATATGAGAATTCAGCGAAATTCTATCACATTTGTCAATTTACGTCGCTCCTTTTTCAGATAGCTTATTGGGCTAAGCGGCATCTCAAAGCGCATGAAATGTTGAGTGAAATGCACTATTAAACTTCTAGGGTAGGGCGAACAGAGACTCGATTAGATCATTTTATATTATGGTTAATTTAAGAATTCAGCGAAATTCTATCACATTTGTTCAATTTACGTTGCTCCCATTTCAGATAGCGTATTGGGCTACGCGGCATCTCAAAGCGCATGAAATGGCGAGTACAATGCACTATTAAACTTCTAGGGTAAGGCAAACAGAGACCCGGTTAGATCATTTTATATTACGGTTAATATAAGAATTCAGCGTAATTCTATCACATTTGTTCAACTTACGTCGCTCCTATTTCAGATAGCGTACTGGGCTAGGCGGCATCTTAAAGCGCGTGGAATGGCGAGTAAAATGCTCTACTAAACTTCTATGATAGGGCAATCAGAGCCCCAATTAGATCATTTTATATTTTGTTCAAAATAAGATTTCAGGGAAATTCTATCACATTTGTTCAATTTACGTCGCTCCTATTTCAGATAGCGTATTGGGCTAAGCGGCATCTCAAAGCGCATGAAATGGCGAATAAAATGCACTATTAAACTTCTAGGCTAGGGCGAACGGAGACCCGATTAGATCATTTCACATTATGGTCAATATATGAATTCAGCGAAATTCCATCACATTTGTTCAATTTACATCGCTCCTATTTCAGATAGCGTATTGGGCTAAGCGGCATCTCAAAGCGCATGAAATGGCGAATAAAATGCACCACTAAACTTCTAGGCTAGGGCGAACGGAGACCCGATTAGATCATTTTATATTTTGGTTAATATAAGGATTCAGCGAAATTCTATCACTTTTGTTCAACTTACGTCGATCCTATTTCAGATAGCGTACTGGGCTATGCGGCATCTCAAAGCGCATGAAATGGCGAGCAAAATCCACTATTAAACTTCTAGGGTATGGCAAACAGAGACCCGATTAGATCATATTACATTATGGTTAATAAAAGAATTAAGAGTAATTCTATCACATTTGTTCAATTTACGTCACTCCTATTTCAGATAGCCTACTGGGCTAGCCGGCACCTTAAAGCGCGTGGAATAGCGAGTAAAGTGCACTATTAGCCTTCTATGATAGGGCAATCAGAGACCCGATTAGATCATTTTATATTTTCTTTAATATAAAATTTCAGGGAAATTGTATCACATTTGTTCAATTTACGTCGCTCCTATTTCAGATAGCGTATTGGGCTAAGCGGCATCTCAAAGCGCATGAAATGGCGAGTGAAATGCACCATTAGACTTCTATGGTAAGGCGAACAGAGACCCGATTAGATCATTTTACATTAAGGTTAATATAAGAATTCACGGAAATTCTATTACATTTGTTCAATTTACGTCGCTCCTATTTCAGATAGCGTATTGCGCTATACGGCATCTCAAAGCGCATGATATGGCGAGTAAAATGCACTATTAAAATTCTAGGGTAAGGCAAACAGGGACCCGGTTAGATCATTTTATATTACGGTTAATATAAGAATTCAGCGTAATTCTATCACATTTGTTAAACTTACGTCGCTCGTATTTCAGATAGCGTACTGGGCTAGGCGGCATCTTAAAGCGCGTGGAAGGGTGAGTAAAATGCACTATTAAACGTCTAGGCTAGGGCGAACAGAGACCCGATTAGATCATTGTATATTATGGTTAATTTAAGAATTCAACGAAATTCTATCACATTTGTTCGATTTACGTCGCTCCTATTTCAGATAGCGTATTGGGCTAAGCGGCATCTCAAAGCGGATGAAATGGCGAGTAAAATGCACTATTAAACTTCTAGGGTAAGGCAAACAGAGACCCGATTAGATCATATTACATTATGGTTAATAAAAGAATTAACAGTAATTCTATCACATTTGTTCAATTTACGTCACTCCTATTTCAGATAGCCTACTGGGCTAGCCGGCATCTTAAAGCGCGTGGAATAGCGAGTAACATGCACTATTAGCCTTCTATGATAGGGCAATCAGAGAACCGATTAGATCATTTTATATTTTGGTTAATATAAGAATTCAGCGAAATCCTATCACGTTTGTTCAATTTGCGTCGCTCCAATTCCAGATAGCGTATTCGGCTAAGCCGCATCTCAAAGCGCATGAAATGGCGAATAAAATGCACTATTAAACTTCTCGGCTAGGGCGAACAGAGACCCGATTAGATCATTTTCCATTAAGGTTAATATAAGAATTCAGGGAAATTCTATCACATTTGTTCAATTTACGTCGCTCCTATTTCAGATAGCGTATTGGGCTAAGCGGCATCTCAAAGCGCATGAAATGGCGAGCAAAATCCACTATTAAACTTCTAGGGTATGGCAAACAGAGACCCGATTAGATCATTTTATATCATGGTTAATTTAAGAATTCAGCAAAATTCTATCACATTTGTTCAATTTACGTCGTTCCTATTTCAGATAGCGTACTGGGCTAGGCGGCATCTTAAAGCGCATGGAATGGCGAGTAAAATGCACTATGAAACTTCTACGATAGGGCAATAAGAGACCCGATTAGATCATTTTATATTTTGGCTAATATAAGGATTCCGCGAAATTCTATCACATTTGTTCAACTTACGCCGCTCCTGCTTGAGATAGCGTACTGGACTAGGCGGCAACTTAAAGCGCGTGGAATGGCGAGTAAAATGCAGTACTAAACTTCTATGATAGGGCAATCGGAGTCCCGATTAGATCATTTTATATTTTGTTTAATATAAGATTTCAGGGAAATTCTATCACATTTGTTAAATTTACGTCGCTCCTATTTCAGATAGCGTACTGGGCTAAGCGGCATCTCAAAGCGCATGAAATGTCGAATACAATGCACTATTAAACTTCTAGACTAGGGCAAACAGAGACCCGATTAGATCATTTTACATTAAGGTTAATATAAGAATTCAGGGAAATTCTATCACGTTTGTTCAATTTACCTCGCTCCTATTTCAGATAGCGTATTGGGCTAAGCGGCATCTCAAAGCGCATGAAATGGCGAGCAAAATGCACTGTTAAACTTCTAGGGTAGGGCAAACAGAGACCCGATTAGATCATTTCATATTATGGTTTATTTAAGAATTCAGAAAAATTCTATCACATTTGTTGAATTTACGTCGCTGATATTTCAGATAGCGTATTGGGCTAAGCGGCATCTCAAAGCGCAAGAAATGGCGAGTAAAATGCACTATTAAACTTCTAGGGTAGGGCAAACAGAGACCCGATAAGATCATTTTATATTATGGTTAATTTAAGAATTCACCGAAACTCTATCACATTTGTTCAATTTATGTCGCATCCTATTTCAGATGGCGTATTGGGCTAAGCGGCATCTCAATGCGCACGAAATGGCGAGTAAAATGCACTATTAAACTTCTAGGATAAGGCAAACAGAGACCCGATTAGATCATTTTATATTACGGTTAATACAAGAATTCAGCGTAATTCTATCACATTTGTTCAACTTACGTCCCTCCTATTTCAGATAGCGTACTGGGCTAGGCGGCATCTCAAAGCGCATGAAATGGCGAGGAAAATGCACTATTAAACTTCTAGGGTAGGACAAACAGAGACCCGATTAGATCATTTTATATTATGGTTAATTTAAGAATTCAGCGAAATTCTATCACATTTGTTCAATTTACGTCGCTCCTATTTCAGATAGTGTATTGGGCTAAGCGGCATTTCAAAGCGCATGAAATGGCGAGTAAAGTGCACTATTAAACTTCTAGGATAAGCCAAACAGAGACCCGATTAGATCATTTTATATTACGGTTAATATAAGAATGCAGCGTAATTCTATCACATTTGTTCAATTTACGTCGCTCCTATTTCAGATAGCGTATTGGGCTAAGCGGCATCTCAAAGCGTATGAAATGGCGAATAAAATGCACTATTAAAGTTCTATGATAGGGCGAACAGAGACCCGATTAGATCATTTTACATTAAGGTTAATATAAGAATTCAGCGAAATTCTATCACATTTGTTCAATTTACGTCGCTCCTATTTCAGATAGCGTATTGGGCTAAGCGGCATCTCAAAGCGCATGAAATGGCGAGCAAAAGCCACTATTAAACTTCTAGGGTATGGCAAACAGAGACCCGATTAGATCATTTTATATCATGGTTAATTTAAGAATTCAGCAAAATTCTATCACATTTGTTCAATTTACGTCGTTCCTATTTCAGATAGCGTACTGGGCTAGGCGGCATCTTAAAGCGCGTGGAATGGCGAGTAAAATGCACTATGAAACTTCTATGATAGGGCAATAAGAGACCCGATTAGATCATTTTATATTTTGGTTAATATAAGGATTCAGCGAAATTCTATCACATTTGTTCAACTTACGCCGCTCCTGCTTGAGATAGCGTACTGGACTAGGCGGCAACTTAAAGCGCGTGGAATGACGAGTAAAATGCAGTACTAAACTTCTATGATAGGGCAATCGGAGTCCCGATTAGATCATTTTATATTTTGTTTAATACAAGGTTTCAGGGAAATTCTATCACATTTGTTCAATTTACGTCGCTCCTATTTCAGATAGCGTACTGGGCTAAGCGGCATCTCAAGGCGCATGAAATGTCGAATACAATGCACTATTAAACTTCTAGACTAGGGCAAACAGAGACCCGATTAGATCATTTTACATTAAGGTTAATATAAGAATTCAGGGAAATTCTATCACATTTGTTCAATTTACGTCGCTCCTATTTCAGATAGCGTACTGGGCTAAGCGGCATCTCAAAGCGCATTAAATGGCGAGCAAAATGCACTATCAAACATCTAGGGTATTGCAAACAGAGACCCGATTACATCATTTTATATTATGGTTAATTTAAGAATTCAACGAAATTCTATCACACTTGTTCAATTTACGTCGCTCGTATTTCAGATAGCGTATTGGGCTGAGAGGCATCTCAAAGCGCATGAAATGTCGAGTAAAATGCACTACTAAACTTCTAGGGTAGGGCGAACAGAGAACCGATTAGATCATTTTACATTAAGGTTAATATAAGAATTCAGGGAAATCCTATCACGTTTGTTCAATTTACGTCGCTCCTATTTCAGATAGCGTATTGGACTAAGCGGCCTCTCAAAGCGTATGAAATGGCGAATAAAATGCACTATTAAAGTTCTATGATAGGGCGAACAGAGACCCGATTAGATCATTTTACATTAAGGTTAATATAAGAATTCAGCGAAATTCTATCACATTTGTTCAATTTACGTCGCTCATATTTCAGATAGCGTATTGGGATAACCGGCACCTCAAAGCGCATGAAATGGCGAGTAAAATGCACTATTAAACTTCTAGGGTAGGGCAATCAGAGACCCGATTAGATCATTTTATATTTTGGTTAATATAAGAATTCAGCGAAATTCTATCACATTTGTTCAATTTACGTCGCTCCTATTTCAGATGGCGTACTGGGATAGACGGCATCTTAAAGCGCGTGGAAGGGCGAGTAAAATGCACTATTAAACTTCGATGATAGGGCAATAAGAGACCCGGTAAGATCATTTTATATTTTGGTTAATATAAGGATTCCGCGAAATTCTATCACATTTGTTCAACTTACGCCGCTCCTGCTTGAGACAGCGTACTGGACTAGGCGGCAACTTAAAGCGCGTGGAATGGCGAGTAAAATGCAGTACTAAACTTCTATGATAGGGCAATCGGAGTCCCGATTAGATCATTTTATATTTTGTTTAATATAAGATTTCAGGGAGATTCTATCACATTTGTTCAATTTACGTCGCTCCTATTTCAGATAGCGTACTGGGCTAAGCGGCATCTCAAAGCGCATGAAATGTCGAATACAATGCACTATTAAACTTCTAGACTAGGTCAAACAGAGACCCGATTAGATCATTTTACATTAAGGTTAATATAAGAATTCAGGGAAATTCTATCACATTTGTTCAATTTACGTCGCTCCTATTTCAGATAGCGTATTGGGCTAAGCGGCATCTCAAAGCGCATTAAATGGCGAGCAAAATGAACTATCAAACATCTAGGGTAGGGCGAACAGAGAACCGATTAGATCATTTTACATTAAGGTTAATATAAGAATTCAGGGAAATTCTATCACGTTTGTTCAATTTACGTCGCTACTATTTCAGATAGCGTATTGGGCTAAGCGGCATCTCAAAGCGCATGAAATGACGAGTGAAAGGCACTATTAAACTTCTAGGGTAGGGCGAACAGAGAACCGATTAGATCATTTTACATTAAGGTTAATATAAGAATTCAGGGAAATCCTATCACGCTTGTTCAATTTACCTCGCTCCTATTTCAGATAGCGTATTGGGCTAAGCGGCATCTCAAAGCGCATGAAATGGCGAGCAAAATGCACTGTTAAACTTCTAGGGTAGGGCAAACAGAGACCCGATTAGATCATTTCATATTATGGTTTATTTAAGAATTCAGAAAAATTCTATCACATTTGTTCAATTTACGTCGCTGATATTTCAGATAGCGTATTGGGCTAAGCGGCATCTCAAAGCGCAAGAAATGGCGAGTAAAATGCACTATTAAACTTCTAGGGTAGGGCAAACAGAGACCCGATAATATCATTTTATATTATGGTTAATTTAAGAATTCACCGAAACTCTATCACATTTGTTCAATTTATGTCGCTCCTATTTCAGATGGCGTATTGGGCTAAGCGGCATCTCAATGCGCATGAAATGGCGAGTAAAATGCACTATTAAACTTCTAGGATAAGGCAAACAGAGACCCGATTAGATCATTTTATATTTTGTTTAATATAAGATTTCAGGGAAATTGTATCACATTTGTTCAATTTACGTCGCTCCTATTTCAGATAGCGTACTGGGCTAGGCGGCATCTCATAGCGCGTGGAAGGGCGAGTAAAATGCACTACTAAACTTCTATGATAGGGCAATCAGAGTCCCGTTTAGATCATTTTATATTTTGTTTAATATAAGATTTCAGGGAAATTCTATCACATTTGTTCAATTTACGTCGCTCCTATTTCAGATAGCGTACTGGGCTAGGCGGCATCTTAAAGCGCGTGGAATGACGAGTAAAATGCACTATTAAACTTCTATGATAGGGCAATCAGAGACCCGATTAGATCATTTTATATTTTGGTTAATATAAGATTTCAGCGAAATTCTATCACATTTGTTCAATTTATGTCGCTCATATTTCAGATAGCGTATTGGGCTAAGCGGCACCTCAAAGCGCATGAAATGGCGAGTAGAATGCACTATTAAACTTCTAGGGTAGGGCAATCAGAGACCCGATTAGATCATTTTATATTTTGGTTAATATAAGAATTCAGCGAAATTCTATCACATTTGTTCAATTTACGTCGCTCCTATTTGAGATGGCGTACTGGGCTAGACGGCATCTTAAAGCGCGTGGAAGGGCGAGTAAAATGCACTATTAAAGTTCTATGATAGGGCGAACAGAGACCCGATTAGATCATTTTATATTATGGTTAATTTAAGAATGCAGCGAAATTCTATCACATTCGTTCAATTTACGTCGCTTCTATTTCAGATAGCGTATTGGGCAAAGCGGCATCTCAAAGCGCATGAAATGACGAGTAAAATGCACTATTACACTTCTATGATAGGGCAATCAGAGACCCGATTAGATCATTTTATATTTTGGTTAATATAAGAATTCAGCGAAATTCTATCACATTTGTTCAATTTACGTCGCTCCTATTTCAGATAGCTTATTGGGCTAAGCGGCACCTCAAAGCGCATGAAATGTCGAGTGAAATGCACTATTAAACTTCTAGGGTAGGGCGAAGAGAGACTCGATTAGATCAGTTTACATTAATGTTAATATGAGAATTCAGCGAAATTCTATCACATTTGTTCAATTTACGTCGCTCCTATTTCAGATAGCTTATTGGGCTAAGCGGCATCTCAAAGCGCATGAAATGTCGAGTGAAATGCACTGTTAAACTTCTAGGGTAGGGCGAACAGAGACTCGATTAGATCATTTTATATTATGGTTAATTTAAGAATTCAGCGAAATTCTATCACATTTGTTCAATTTACGTCGCTCCCATTTCAGATAGCGTATTGGGCTACGCGGTATCTCAAAACGCATGAAATGGCGAGTACAATGCACTATTAAACTTCTATGATAGGGCAATCAGAGACCCGATTAGATCATTTTATATTTTGGTTAATATAAGAATTCAGCGAAATCCTATCACGTTTGTTCAATTTACGTCGCTCCTATTCCAGATAGCGTATTGGGCTTAGCGGCATCTTAAAGCGCGTGGAATGGCGAGTAAAATGCTCTACTAAACTTCTATGGTAGGGCAATCAGAGACCCGATCAGATCATTTTATATTTTGTTTAATATAAGATTTCAGGGAAATTGTATCACATTTGTTCAATTTACGTCGCTCCTATTTCAGATAGCGTATTCGGCTAAGCGGCATCTCAAAGCGCATGAAGTGGCGAATAAAATTCACTATTAAACTTCTAGGCTAGGGCGAACAGAGACCCGATCAGATCATTTTACATTATGGTTAATAAAAGAATTCAGCGAAATTCTATCACATTTGTTCAACTTACGTCGCTCCTATTTCAGATAGCGTATTGGGCTAAGCGGCATCTCAAAGCGCATGAAATGGCGAATAAAATGCACTATTAAACTTCTCGGCTAGGGTGAACAGAGACCCGATCAGATCATTTTATATTACGGTTAATATAAGAATTCAGCGTAATTCTATCACATTTGTTAAACTTACGTCGCTCGTATTTCAGATAGCGTACTGGGCTAGGCGGCATCTTAAAGCGCGTGGAAGGGCGAGTAAAATGCACTATTAAACGTCTAGGCTAGGGCGAACAGAGACCCGATTAGATCATTGTATATTATGGTTAATTTAAGAATTCAACGAAATTCTATCACATTTGTTCGATTTACGTCGCTCCTATTTCAGATAGCGTATTGGGCTGAGCGGCATCTCAAAGCGGATGAAATGGCGAGTAAAATGCACTAATAAACTTCTAGGGTAAGGCAAACAGAGACCCGATTAGATCATATTACATTATGGTTAATAAAAGAATTAATAGTAATTCTATCACATTTGTTCAATTTACGTCACTCCTATTTCAGATAGCCTACTGGGCTAGCCGGCATCTTAAAGCGCGTGGAATAGCGAGTAAAATGCACTATTAGCCTTCTATGATAGGGCAATCAGAGACCCGATTAGATCATTTTATATTTTGGTTAATATAAGAATTCAGCGAAATTCTATCACATTTGTTCAATTTACGTCGCTCCAATTTCAGATGGCTTATTGGGCTAAGCGGCATTGCAAAGCGCATGAATTGACGAGTGAAATGCACTATTAAACTATTTGGGTAGGGCAAACAGAGACCCGATTAGATCATTTTACATTAAGGTTAAAATAAGAATTCAGCGAAATTCTATCACATTTGTTCAATTTACGTCGCTCCAATTTCAGATAGCGTATTGGGCTAAGCGGCATCTCAATGCGCATGAAATGGCCAGTAAAATGCACTATTAAACTTCTAGGATAAGGCAAACGGAGACCCGATTAGACCATTTCATATTACGGTTAATATAAGAATTCAGCGTTATTCTATCTCATTTGTTCAATTTACGTCGATCCGATTGCAGATAGCGTACTGGGCTAAGCGGCATCTCAAAGCGCATGAAATGGCGAGTAAAATGCACTATTAAACTTCTATGGTAATGCGAACAAAGACCCGATTAGATCATTTTATATTACGGTTAATATAAGAATGCAGCGTAATTCTATCACATTTGTTCAACATGCGTCGCTCCTATTTCAGATAGTGTACTGGGCTAGGCGGCATCTTAAAGCGCGTGGAAGGGCGAGTAAAATGCACTACTAAACTTCTATGATAGGGCAATCAGAGTCCCGTTTAGGTCATTTTATATTTTGTTTAATATAAGATTTCAGGGAAATTCTATCACATTTGTTCAATTTACGTCGCTCCTATTTCAGATAGCTATTGGGCTAAGCGGCATCTCAAAGCGCATGAAATGACGAGAGAAATGCACTATTAAACTTCTTGGGTAGGGCGAACAGAGACCCTATTACATCATTTTATATTATGGTTAATTTAAGATTTCAGCAAAATTCTATCACATTTGTTCAATTTACGTCGCTCCTATTTCAGATAGCGTACTGGGCTAGGCGGCATCTTAAAGCGCGTGGAATGACGAGTAAAATGCACTATTAAACTTCTATGATAGGGCAATCAGAGACCCGATTAGATCATTTTATATTCTGGTTAATATAAGAATTCAGCGAAATTCTATCAGATTTGTTCAATTTACGTCGCTCCTATTTCAAATAGCGTATTGGGCTAAGCGGCATCTCCATGCGCATGAAATGGCGAGTAAAATGCACTATTAAACTTCTAGGATAAGGCGAACAGAGACCCTATTACATCATTTTATATTATGGTTAATTTAAGATTTCAGCAAAATTCTATCACATTTGTTCAATTTACGTCGCTCCTATTTCAGATAGCGTACTGGGCTAGGCGGCATCTTAAAGCGCGTGGAATGACGAGTAAAATGCACTATTAAACTTCTATGATAGGGCAAACAGAGACCCGATTAGATCATTTCATATTACGGTTAATATAAGATTTCAGGGAAATTCTATCACATTTGTTCAATTTACGTCGCTCCTATTTCAGATAGCTATTGGGCTAAGCGGCATCTCAAAGCGCATGAAATGACTAGAGAAATGCACTATTAAACTTCTTGGGTAGGGCGAACAGAGACCCGATTACATCATTTTATATTATGGTTAATATAAGAATTCAGCGATATTCTATCGCATTTGTTCAATTTGCGTCGCTCCTATTTCAGATAGCGTATTGGGCTAAGCGGCATCTCAAAGCGCATGAAATGACGAATAAAATGCACTATTAAGCTTCTACGCTAGGGCGAACAGAGACCCGATTAGATCATTTAACATTATGGTAAATAAAAGAATTCAGCGTAATTCTGTCACATTTGTTCAAGTTACGTAGCTCCTATTTCAGATAGCGTACTGGGCTAGGCGGCAACTTAAACCGCATGGAATGGCGAGTAAAATGCACTATTAAACTTCTATGATAGGGCAATCAGTGACCCGATTAGTTCATTTTATATTTTGGTTAATATAAGAATCCAGCGAAATTCTATCACATTTGTTCAATTTACGTCGCTCCTATTACAGATAGCGTATTGGGCTAAGCGGCAACTTAAAGCGCGTGGAATGGCGAGTAAAATGCACTATTAAACTTCTATGATAGGGCAATCAGAGACCCGATTAGTTCATTTTATATTTTGGTTAATATAAGAATCCAGCGATATTCTATCACATTTGTTCAATTTACGTCGCTCCAATTTCAGATAGCGTATTGGGCTAAGCGGCATCTCAATGCGCATGAAATGGCCAGTAAAATGCACTGTTAAACTTCTAGGATAAGGCAAACGGAGACCGGATTAGATCATTTTATATTTTGGTTAATATAAGAATTCAGCGAAATGCTATGACATTTGTTCAATTTACGTCGCTCCTATTACAGATAGCGTATTGGGCTAAGCGGCATCTCAAAGCGCATGAAATGGCGAGTAAAATGCACTATTAAACTTCTAGGATAAGGCAAACAGAGACCCGATTAGATCATTTTATATTACGGTTAACATAAGAATTCAGCGTAATTCTGTGACATTTGTTCAACTTACGTAGCTCCTATTTCAGTTAGCGTACTGGGCTAGGCGGCAACTTAAAGCGCGTGGAATGGCGAGTAAAATGCACTATTAAACTTCTATGATAGGGCAATCAGAGACCCGATTAGTTCATTTTATATTTTGGTTAATATAAGAATCCAGCGATATTCTATCACATTTGTTCAATTTACGTCGCTCCTATTTCAGATAGCGTATTGGGCTAAGCGGCATCGCAAAGCGCATGAATTGACGAGTGAAATGCACTATTAAACTTCTTGGGTAGGGCAAACAGAGACCCGATTAGATCATTTTACATTAAGGTTAAAATAAGAATTCAGCGAAATTCTATCACATTTGTTCAATTTACGTCGCTCCAATTTCAGATAGCGTATTGGGCTAAGCGGCATCTCAATGCGCATGAAATGGCCAGTAAAATGCACTATTAAACTTCTAGGATAAGGCAAACGGAGACCCGATTAGACCATTTCATATTACGGTTAATATAAGAATTCAGCGTTATTCTATCACATTTGTTCAACTTACGTCGCTCCTATTTCAGATAGCGTACAGGGCTAGGCGGCATCTTAAAGCGCGTGGAATGGCGAGCAAAATGCACTCTTAAACTTCTATGATAGGGCAATCAGAGACCCGATTAGATCATTTTATATTATGGTTAATATAAGAATTCAGCGAAGTTCTATCACATTTGTTTAATTTACGTCGCTCCTATTTCAGATGGTGTACTGGGCTAAGCGGCAACTCAAAGCGCATGAAATGACGAGTGAAATGCACTATTAAACTTCTAGGGTAGGGCGAACAAAGACCCGATTAGATCATTTTACATTAAGGTTAAAATAAGAATTCAGCGAAATTCTATCACATTTGTTCAATTTACGTCGCTCCAATTTCAGATAGCGTATTGGGCTAAGCGGCATCTCAATGCGCATGAAATGGCCAGTAAAATGCACTATTAAACTTCTAGGATAAGGCAAACGGAGACCCGATTAGACCATTTCATATTACGGTTAATATAAGAATTCAGCGTTATTCTATCACATTTGTTCAACTTACGTAGCTCCTATTTCAGATAGCGTACTGGGCTAGGCGGCATCTTAAAGCGCGTGGAATGGCGAGTAAAATGCATTATTAAACTTCTATGATAGGGCAATCAGAGACCCGATTAGATCATTTTATATTTTGGTTAATATAAGAATTCAGCGAAATTCTATCACATTTGTTCAATTTACGTCGCTCCAATTTCAGATAGCTTATTGGGCTAAGCGGCATCGCAAAGCGCATGAATTGACGAGTGAAATGCACTATTAAACTTCTTGGGTAGGGCGAACAAAGACCCGATTAGATCATTTTACATTAAGGTTAACATAAGAATTCAGCGAAATTCTATCACATTTGTTCAATTTACATCGCTCCTATTTCAGATAGCGACTTGTGCTAAGCGGCATCTCAAAGCGCAAGAAATGGCGAGTAAAATGCACTATTAAACTTCTAGGGTAGGGCAAACAGAGACCCCATTAGATCATTTTATATTATGGTTAATTTAAGAATTCAGCGAAATTCTCTCACATTTGTTCAATTTACGTCGCTGATATGTCAGATAGCGTATTGGGCTAAGCGGCATCTCAAAGCGCAAGAAATGGCGAGTAAAATGCACTATTAAACTTCTAGGGTAGGGCAAACAGAGACCCGATTAGGACATTTCATATTATGGTTAATTTAAGAATTCAGAAAAATTCTATCACATTTGTTCAATTTACGTCGCTCCTATTTCAGATAGCGTACCCGGATAGGCGGCATCTTAAAGCGCGAGGAATGGCGAGTAAAATGCACTATTAAACTTCTATGATAGGGCAATCAGAGACCCGATTAGATCATTTTATATTATGGTTAATTTAAGAATTCAGCGAAATTCTATCACATTTGTTGAATTTACATCGCTCCTATTTCAGATAGCGTATTGGGCTAAGCGGCATCTCAATGCGCATGAAATGGCCAGTAAAATGCACTATTAAACTTCTAGAATAAGGCAAACGGAGACCCGATTAGATCATTTTATATTACGGTTAATATAAGAATTCAGCGTTATTCTATCACATTTGTTCAACTTACGTCGCTCCTATTTCAGATAGCGTACTGGGCTAGGCGGCATCTTAAAGCGCGTGGAATGGCGAGCAAAATGCGCTCTTAAACTTCTATGATAGGGCAATCAGAGACCCGATTAGATCATTTTATAGTTTGGTTAATATAAGAATTCAGCGAAATTCTATCACATTTGTTCAATTTACGTCGCTCCTATTTCAGATAGCGTATTGGGCTAAGCGGCATCTCAAAGCGCAAGAAATGGCGAGTAAAATGCACTATTAAACTTCTAGGGTAGGGCAAACAGAGACCCCATTAGATCATTTTATATTATGGTTAATTTAAGAATTCAGCGAAATTCTATCACATTTGTTCAATTTACGTTGCTCCTATTTCAGATAGCGTATTGGGCTAAGCGGCATCTCAAAGCGCAAGAAATGGCGAGTAAAATGCACTATTAAACTTGTAGGGTGGGGCAAACAGAGACCAGTTTAGATCACTTTATATTATGGTTAATTTAAGAATTCAGCGAAATTCTATCACATTTGTTCAATTTACGTTGCTCCTATTTCAGATAGCGTATTGGGCTAAGCGGCATCTCAAAGCGCAAGAAATGGCGAGTAAAATGCACTATTAAACTTCTAGGGTGGGGCAAACAGAGACCAGTTTAGATCACTTTATATTATGGTTAATTTAAGAATTCAGCGAAATTCTATCTCATTTGTTCAATTTACGTCGATCCTATTGCAGATAGCGTATTGGGCTAAGCGGCATCTCAAAGCGCATGAAATGGCGAGTAAAATGCACTATTAAACTTCTATGGTAATGCAAACAGAGACCCGATTAGATCATTTTATATTACGGTTAATATAAGAATTCAGCGTAATTCTATCACATTTGTTCAACAAACGTCGCTCCTATTTCAGATAGTGTACTGGGCTAGGCGGCATCTTACAGCGCGTGGAAGGGCGAGCAAAATGCACTACTAAACGTCTATGATAGGGCAATCAGAGTCCCGTTTAGATCATTTTATATTTTGTTTAATATAAGATTTCAGGGAAATTCTATCACATTTGTTCAATTTACGTCGCTCCTATTTCAGATAGCTATTGGCCTAAGCGGCATCTCAAAGCGCATGAAATGACGAGAGAAATGCACTATTAAACTTCTTGGGTAGGGCGAACAGAGACCCGATTACATCATTTTATATTATGGTTAATTTAAGGATTCAGCAAAATTCTATCACATTTGCACAATTTACGACGTTCCTATTTCAGATAGCATACTGGGCTAGGCGGCTACTTAAAGCGCGCGGAATGGCGAGTAAAATGCACTATTAAACTTCTATGATAGAGCAATCAGAGACCCGATTAGATCATTTTATATTATGGTTAATTTAAGAATTCAGCGAAATTCTATCACATTTGTTCAATTTACGTCGCTCCTATTTCAGATAGCGTACTGGGCTAGGCGGCATCTTAAAGCGCGTGGAATGACGAGTAAAATGCACTATTAAACTTCTATGGTAATGCAAACAGAGACCCGATTAGATCATTTGATATTACGGTTAATATAAGAATTCAGCGTAATTCTATCACATTTGTTCAACATGCGTCGCTCCAATTTCAGATAGTGTACTGGGCTAGGCGGCATCTCAAAGCGCATGAAATGACGAGTAAAATGCTCTATTAAACTTCTTGGGTAGGGCAAACAGAGACCCGATTAGGTCATTTCATATTATGGTTCATTTTAGAATTCAGTGAAATTCTATCACATTTGTTCAACTTACGTCGCTCCTATTTCAGATAGCGTACTGGGCTAGGCGGCATCTTAAAGCGCGTGGAATGGCGAGCAAAATGCACTCTTAAACTTCTATGATAGGGCAATCAGAGACCCGATTAGATCATTTTATATTTTGGTTAATATAAGAATTCAGCGAAATTCTATCACATTTGTTCAATTTACGTCGCTCCAATTTCAGATAGCTATTGGGCTAAGCGGCATCTCAAAGCGCATGAAATGGCGAGTAAAATGCACTATTAAACTTCTAGGGTAGGGCAATCAGAGACCCGATTAGATCATTTTATATTTTGGTTAATATAAGAATTCAGCGAAATTCTATCACATTTGTTCAACTTACGTCGCTCCTATTTCAGATAGCGTACTCTGATAGGCGGCATCCTAAAGCGCGTGGAATGGCGAGTAAAATGCACTATTAAACTTCTAGGGTAATGCAAACAGAGACCCGATTAGATCATTTTATATTACGGTTAATATAGGAATTCAGCGTAATTCTATCACATTTGTTCAACTAACGTCGCTCCTATTTCAGATAGCGTACTGCAGTAGGCGGCATCTTAAAGCGCGTGGAACGGCGAGTAAAATGCACTACTAAACTTCTATGATAGGGCAATCAGAGTTCCGAATAGATCATTTTATATTTTGTTTACTATAACATTTCAGCGAAATTCTATCACATTTGTTCAATTTACATCGCTCCTATTTCAGATAGCGACTTGTGCTAAGCGGCATCTCAAAGCGCAAGAAATGGCTTGTAAAATGCACTATTAAACTTCTAGGGTAGGGCAAACAGAGACCACATTAGATCATTTTATATTATGGTTAATTTAAGAATTAAGCGAAATTCTCTCACATTTGTTCAATTTACGTTTCTGATATTTCAGATAGCGTACTGGGCTAAGCGGCATCTCAAAGCGCAAGAAATGCCGAGTAAAATGCACTATTAAACTTCTAGGGTAGGGCAAACAGAGACCCGATTAAGTCATTTCATATTATGTTAATCTAAGAATTCAGCAAAATTCTATCACATTTGTTCAATTTACGTCTTTCCTATTTCAGATAGCATACTGGGCTATGCGGCAACTTAAAGCGCGCGGAATGGCGAGTAAAATGCACTATTAAACTTCTATGATAGGGCAATCAGAGACCCGATTAGATCATTTTATATTATGGTTAATTTAAGAATTCAGCGAAATTCTATCACATTTGATCAATTTACATCGCTCCTATTTCAGATAGCGTATTGGGCTAAGCGGCATCTCAATGCGCATGAAATGGCCAGTAAAATGCACTATTAAACTTCTAGGATAAGGCAAACGGAGACCCGATTAGACCATTTCATATTACGGTTAATATAAGAATTCAGCGTTATTCTATCACATTTGTTCAACTTACGTCGCTCCTATTTCGTATAGCGTACTGGGCTAGGCGGGCGTCTTAAAGCGCGTGGAATGGCGAGCAAAATGCACTCTTAAACTTCTATGATAGGGCAATCAGAGACCCGATTAGATCATTTTATATTTTGGTTAATATAAGAATTCAGCGAAATTCTATCACATTTGTTTAATTTACGTCGCTCTTATTTCAGATAGCGTATTGGGCTAAGCGGCATCTCAAAGCGCAAGAAATGGCGAGTAAAATGCACTATTAAACTTCTAGGGTAGGGCAAACAGAGACCCCATTAGATCATTTTATATTATGGTTAATTTAAGAATTCAGCGAAAATCTATCACATTTGTTCAATTTACGTTGCACCTATTTCAGATAGCGTATTGGGCTAAGCGGCATCTCAAAGCGCAAGAAATGGCGAGTAAAATGCACTATTAAACTTCTAGGGTGGGGCGAACAGAGACCAGTTTAGATCACTTTATATTATGGTTAATTTAAGAATTCAGCGAAATTCTATCTCATTTGTTCAATTTACGTCGATCCTATTGCAGATAGCGTATTGGGCTAAGCGGCATCTCAAAACGCATGAAATGGCGAGTAAAATGCACTATTAAACTTCTAGGGTAATGCAAACAGAGACCCGATTAGATCATTTTATATTACGGTTAATATAAGAATTCAGCGTAATTCTATCACATTTGTTCAACAAACGTCGCTCCTATTTCAGGTAGTGTACTGGGCTAGGCGGCATCTTAAAGCGCGTGGAAGGGCGAGTAAAATGCACTACTAAACTTCTATGATAGGGCAATCAGAGTCCCGTTTAGATCATTTTATATTTTGTTTATTATAAGATTTCAGGGAAATTCTATCACATTTGTTCAATTTACGTCGCTCCTATTTCAGATAGCTATTGGGCTAAGCGGCATCTCAAAGCGCATGAAATGACGAGAGAAATGCACTATTAAACTTCTTGGGTAGGGCGAACAGAGACCCGATTACATCATTTTATATTATGGTTAATTTAAGGATTCAGCAAAATTCTATCACATTTGTACAATTTACGTCGTTCCTATTTCAGATAGCATACTGGGCTAGGCGGCTACTTAAAGCGCGCGGAATGGCGAGTAAAATGCACTATTAAACTTCTATGATAGGGCAATCAGAGACCCGATTAGATCATTTTATATTATGGTTAATTTAAGAATTCAGCGAAATTCTATCACATTTGTTCAATTTACATCGCTCCTATTTCGCTCCTATTAAACTTCTAGGATAAGGCAAACGGAGACCCGATTAGACCATTTCATATTACGGTTAATATAAGAATTCAGCGTTATTCTATCACATTTGTTCAACTTACGTCGCTCCTATTTCAGATAGCGTACTGGGCTAGGCGGCATCTTAAAGCGCGTGGAATGGCGAGCAAAATGAACTCTTAAACTTCTATGATAGGGCAATCAGAGACCCGATTAGACCATTTCATATTACGGTTAATATAAGAATTCAGCGTTATTCTATCACATTTGTTCAACTTACGTCGCTCCTATTTCAGATAGCGTACTGGGCTAGGCGGCATCTTAAAGCGCGTGGAATGGCGAGCAAAATGCGCTCTTAAACTTCTATGATAGGGCAATCAGAGACCCGATTAGATCATTTTATAGTTTGGTTAATATAAGAATTCAGCGAAATTCTATCACATTTGTTCAATTTACGTCGCTCCTATTTCAGATAGCGTATTGGGCTAAGCGGCATCTCAAAGCGCAAGAAATGGCGAGTAAAATGCACTATTAAACTTCTAGGGTAGTGCAAACAGAGACCCCATTAGATCATTTTATATTATGGTTAATTTAAGAATTCAGCGAAATTCTATCACATTTGTTCAATTTACGTTGCTCCTATTTCAGATAGCGTATTGGGCTAAGCGGCATCTCAAAGCGCAAGAAATGGCGAGTAAAATGCACTATTAAACTTGTAGGGTGGGGCAAACAGAGACCAGTTTAGATCACTTTATATTATGGTTAATTTAAGAATTCAGCGAAATTCTATCACATTTGTTCAATTTACGTTGCTCCTATTTCAGATAGCGTATTGGGCTAAGCGGCATCTCAAAGCGCAAGAAATGGCGAGTAAAATGCACTATTAAACTTCTAGGGTGGGGCAAACAGAGACCATTTTAGATCACTTTATATTATGGTTAATTTAAGAATTCAGCGAAATTCTATCTCATTTGTTCAATTTACGTCGATCCTATTGCAGATAGCGTATTGGGCTAAGCGGCATCTCAAAGCGCATGAAATGGCGAGTAAAATGCACTATTAAACTTCTATGGTAATGCAAACAGAGACCCGATTAGATCATTTTATATTACGGTTAATATAAGAATTCAGCGTAATTCTATCACATTTGTTCAACAAACGTCGCTCCTATTTCAGATAGTGTACTGGGCTAGGCGGCATCTTACAGCGCGTGGAAGGGCGAGCAAAATGCACTACTAAACGTCTATGATAGGGCAATCAGAGTCCCGTTTAGATCATTTTATATTTTGTTTAATATAAGATTTCAGGGAAATTCTATCACATTTGTTCAATTTACGTCGCTCCTATTTCAGATAGCTATTGGCCTAAGCGGCATCTCAAAGCGCATGAAATGACGAGAGAAATGCACTATTAAACTTCTTGGGTAGGGCGAACAGAGACCCGATTACATCATTTTATATTATGGTTAATTTAAGGATTCAGCAAAATTCTATCACATTTGCACAATTTACGACGTTCCTATTTCAGATAGCATACTGGGCTAGGCGGCTACTTAAAGCGCGCGGAATGGCGAGTAAAATGCACTATTAAACTTCTATGATAGAGCAATCAGAGACCCGATTAGATCATTTTATATTATGGTTAATTTAAGAATTCAGCGAAATTCTATCACATTTGTTCAATTTACGTCGCTCCTATTTCAGATAGCGTACTGGGCTAGGCCGCATCTTAAAGCGCGTGGAATGACGAGTAAAATGCACTATTAAACTTCTATGGTAATGCAAACAGAGACCCGATTAGATCATTTGATATTACGGTTAATATAAGAATTCAGCGTAATTCTATCACATTTGTTCAACATGCGTCGCTCCAATTTCAGATAGTGTACTGGGCTAGGCGGCATCTCAAAGCGCATGAAATGACGAGTAAAATGCTCTATTAAACTTCTTGGGTAGGGCAAACAGAGACCCGATTAGGTCATTTCATATTATGGTTCATTTTAGAATTCAGTGAAATTCTATCACATTTGTTCAACTTACGTCGCTCCTATTTCAGATAGCGTACTGGGCTAGGCGGCATCTTAAAGCGCGTGGAATGGCGAGCAAAATGCACTCTTAAACTTCTATGATAGGGCAATCAGAGACCCGATTAGATCATTTTATATTTTGGTTAATATAAGAATTCAGCGAAATTCTATCACATTTGTTCAATTTACGTCGCTCCAATTTCAGATAGCTATTGGGCTAAGCGGCATCTCAAAGCGCATGAAATGGCGAGTAAAATGCACTATTAAACTTCTAGGGTAGGGCAATCAGAGACCCGATTAGATCATTTTATATTTTGGTTAATATAAGAATTCAGCGAAATTCTATCACATTTGTTCAACTTACGTCGCTCCTATTTCAGATAGCGTACTCTGATAGGCGGCATCCTAAAGCGCGTGGAATGGCGAGTAAAATGCACTATTAAACTTCTAGGGTAATGCAAACAGAGACCCGATTAGATCATTTTATATTACGGTTAATATAGGAATTCAGCGTAATTCTATCACATTTGTTCAACTAACGTCGCTCCTATTTCAGATAGCGTACTGCAGTAGGCGGCATCTTAAAGCGCGTGGAACGGCGAGTAAAATGCACTACTAAACTTCTATGATAGGGCAATCAGAGTTCCGAATAGATCATTTTATATTTTGTTTACTATAACATTTCAGCGAAATTCTATCACATTTGTTCAATTTACATCGCTCCTATTTCAGATAGCGACTTGTGCTAAGCGGCATCTCAAAGCGCAAGAAATGGCTTGTAAAATGCACTATTAAACTTCTAGGGTAGGGCAAACAGAGACCACATTAGATCATTTTATATTATGGTTAATTTAAGAATTAAGCGAAATTCTCTCACATTTGTTCAATTTACGTTTCTGATATTTCAGATAGCGTACTGGGCTAAGCGGCATCTCAAAGCGCAAGAAATGCCGAGTAAAATGCACTATTAAACTTCTAGGGTAGGGCAAACAGAGACCCGATTAAGTCATTTCATATTATGGTTAATCTAAGAATTCAGCAAAATTCTATCACATTTGTTCAATTTACGTCGTTCCTATTTCAGATAGCATACTGGGCTATGCGGCAACTTAAAGCGCGCGGAATGGCGAGTAAAATGCACTATTAAACTTCTATGATAGGGCAATCAGAGACCCGATTAGATCATTTTATATTATGGTTAATTTAAGAATTCAGCGAAATTCTATCACATTTGATCAATTTACATCGCTCCTATTTCAGATAGCGTATTGGGCTAAGCGGCATCTCAATGCGCATGAAATGGCCAGTAAAATGCACTATTAAACTTCTAGGATAAGGCAAACGGAGACCCGATTAGACCATTTCATATTACGGTTAATATAAGAATTCAGCGTTATTCTATCACATTTGTTCAACTTACGTCGCTCCTATTTCGTATAGCGTACTGGGCTAGGCGGCGTCTTAAAGCGCGTGGAATGGCGAGCAAAATGCACTCTTAAACTTCTATGATAGGGCAATCAGAGACCCGATTAGATCATTTTATATTTTGGTTAATATAAGAATTCAGCGAAATTCTATCACATTTGTTTAATTTACGTCGCTCTTATTTCAGATAGCGTATTGGGCTAAGCGGCATCTCAAAGCGCAAGAAATGGCGAGTAAAATGCACTATTAAACTTCTAGGGTAGGGCAAACAGAGACCCCATTAGATCATTTTATATTATGGTTAATTTAAGAATTCAGCGAAAATCTATCACATTTGTTCAATTTACGTTGCACCTATTTCAGATAGCGTATTGGGCTAAGCGGCATCTCAAAGCGCAAGAAATGGCGAGTAAAATGCACTATTAAACTTCTAGGGTGGGGCGAACAGAGACCAGTTTAGATCACTTTATATTATGGTTAATTTAAGAATTCAGCGAAATTCTATCTCATTTGTTCAATTTACGTCGATCCTATTGCAGATAGCGTATTGGGCTAAGCGGCATCTCAAAACGCATGAAATGGCGAGTAAAATGCACTATTAAACTTCTATGGTAATGCAAACAGAGACCCGATTAGATCATTTTATATTACGGTTAATATAAGAATTCAGCGTAATTCTATCACATTTGTTCAACAAACGTCGCTCCTATTTCAGGTAGTGTACTGGGCTAGGCGGCATCTTAAAGCGCGTGGAAGGGCGAGTAAAATGCACTACTAAACTTCTATGATAGGGCAATCAGAGTCCCGTTTAGATCATTTTATATTTTGTTTATTATAAGATTTCAGGGAAATTCTATCACATTTGTTCAATTTACGTCGCTCCTATTTCAGATAGCTATTGGGCTAAGCGGCATCTCAAAGCGCATGAAATGACGAGAGAAATGCACTATTAAACTTCTTGGGTAGGGCGAACAGAGACCCGATTACATCATTTTATATTATGGTTAATTTAAGGATTCAGCAAAATTCTATCACATTTGTACAATTTACGTCGTTCCTATTTCAGATAGCATACTGGGCTAGGCGGCTACTTAAAGCGCGCGGAATGGCGAGTAAAATGCACTATTAAACTTCTATGATAGGGCAATCAGAGACCCGATTAGATCATTTTATATTATGGTTAATTTAAGAATTCAGCGAAATTCTATCACATTTGTTCAATTTACATCGCTCCTATTTCGCTCCTATTAAACTTCTAGGATAAGGCAAACGGAGACCCGATTAGACCATTTCATATTACGGTTAATATAAGAATTCAGCGTTATTCTATCACATTTGTTCAACTTACGTCGCTCCTATTTCAGATAGCGTACTGGGCTAGGCGGCATCTTAAAGCGCGTGGAATGGCGAGCAAAATGAACTCTTAAACTTCTATGATAGGGCAATCAGAGACCCGATTAGACCATTTCATATTACGGTTAATATAAGAATTCAGCGTTATTCTATCACATTTGTTCAACTTACGTCGCTCCTATTTCAGATAGCGTACTGGGCTAGGCGGCATCTTAAAGCGCGTGGAATGGCGAGCAAAATGAACTCTTAAACTTCTATGATAGGGCAATCAGAGACCCGATTAGACCATTTCATATTACGGTTAATATAAGAATTCAGCGTTATTCTATCACATTTGTTCAACTTACGTCGCTCCTATTTCAGATAGCGTACTGGGATAGGCGGCATCTTAAAGCGCGTGGAATGGCGAGCAAAATGCACTCTTAAACTTCTATGATAGGGCAATCAGAGACCCGATTAGATCATTTTATATTTTGGTTAATATAAGAATTCAGCGAAATTCTATCACATTTGTTCAATTTACGTCGCTCCAATTTCAGATAGCTTATTGGGCTAAGCGGCATCGCAAAGCGCATGAATTGACGAGTGAAATGCACTATTAAACTTCTAGGGTAGGGCGAACAAAGACCCGATTAGATCATTTTACATTAAGGTTAATATAAGAATTCAGCGAAATTCTATCACATTTGTTCAATTTACATCGCTCCTATTTCAGATAGCGACTTGTGCTACGCGGCATCACAAAGCGCAGGAAATGGCGAGTAAAATGCACTATTAAACTTCTAGGGTAGGGCAAACAGAGACCCCATTGGATCATTTTATATTATGGTTAATTTAGGAATTCAGCGAAATTCTCTCACATTTGTTCAATTTACGTCGCTGATATTTCAGATAGCGTATTGGGCTAAGCGGCATCTCAAAGCGCACGAAATGGCGAGTAAAATGCACTATTAAACTTCTAGGGTAGGGCAAACAGAGACCCGATTAGGTCATTTCATATTATGGTTAATTTAAGAATTCGGAAAAATTCTATCACATTTGTTCAATTTACGTCGCTCCTATTTCAGATAGCGTACCCGGCTAGGCGGCATCTTAAAGCGCGAGCAATGGCGAGTAAAATGCACTATTAAACTTCTATGATAGGGCAATCAGAGACCCGATTAGATCATTTTATATTTTGGTTAATATAAGAATTCAGCGAAATTCTATCACATTTGTTCAATTTACGTTGCTCCTATTTCAGATAGCGTATTGGGCTAAGCGGCATCTCAAAGCGCAAGAAATGGCGAGTAAAATGCACTATCAAGCTTCTAGGGTTGGGCACATAGAGACCCGATTAGATCATTTTATATTATGGTTAATTTAAGAATTCAGCGAAATCCTATCACATTTGTTCATTTTACGTCGCTCCTATTTCAGATAGCGTATTGGGCTAAGCGGCATCTCAAAGCGCATGAAATGGCGAGTAAAATGCACTATTAAACTTCTAGGGCATGGCGAACAGAGACCCGATTAGATCATTTTATATTAAGGTTAATATAAGTATTCAGGGAACTTCTATCACATTTGTTCAATTTACGTCGCTCCTATTTCAGACAGCTTATTGGGCTAAGCGGCATCTCAAAGCGCATGAAATGACGAGTAAAATGCACTATTAAACTTCTAGGGTAGGGCAATCAGAGACCCGATTAGATCATTTTATATTATGGTTAATTTAAGAATTCAGCAAAATTCTATCACATTTGTTCAATTTACGTCGTTCCTATTTCAGATAGCATACTGGGCTAGGCGGCAGCTTAAAGCGCGTGGAATGGCGAGTAAAATGAACTCTTAAACTTCTATGATAGGGCAATCAGAGACCCGATTAGACCATTTCATATTACGGTTAATATAAGAATTCAGCGTTATTCTATCACATTTGTTCAACTTACGTCGCTCCTATTTCAGATAGCGTACTGGGATAGGCGGCATCTTAAAGCGCGTGGAATGGCGAGCAAAATGCACTCTTAAACTTCTATGATAGGGCAATCAGAGACCCGATTAGATCATTTTATATTTTGGTTAATATAAGAATTCAGCGAAATTCTATCACATTTGTTCAATTTACGTCGCTCCAATTTCAGATAGCTTATTGGGCTAAGCGGCATCGCAAAGCGCATGAATTGACGAGTGAAATGCACTATTAAACTTCTAGGGTAGGGCGAACAAAGACCCGATTAGATCATTTTACATTAAGGTTAATATAAGAATTCAGCGAAATTCTATCACATTTGTTCAATTTACATCGCTCCTATTTCAGATAGCGACTTGTGCTACGCGGCATCACAAAGCGCAGGAAATGGCGAGTAAAATGCACTATTAAACTTCTAGGGTAGGGCAAACAGAGACCCCATTGGATCATTTTATATTATGGTTAATTTAGGAATTCAGCGAAATTCTCTCACATTTGTTCAATTTACGTCGCTGATATTTCAGATAGCGTATTGGGCTAAGCGGCATCTCAAAGCGCACGAAATGGCGAGTAAAATGCACTATTAAACTTCTAGGGTAGGGCAAACAGAGACCCGATTAGGTCATTTCATATTATGGTTAATTTAAGAATTCGGAAAAATTCTATCACATTTGTTCAATTTACGTCGCTCCTATTTCAGATAGCGTACCCGGCTAGGCGGCATCTTAAAGCGCGAGCAATGGCGAGTAAAATGCACTATTAAACTTCTATGATAGGGCAATCAGAGACCCGATTAGATCATTTTATATTTTGGTTAATATAAGAATTCAGCGAAATTCTATCACATTTGTTCAATTTACGTTGCTCCTATTTCAGATAGCGTATTGGGCTAAGCGGCATCTCAAAGCGCAAGAAATGGCGAGTAAAATGCACTATCAAGCTTCTAGGGTTGGGCACATAGAGACCCGATTAGATCATTTTATATTATGGTTAATTTAAGAATTCAGCGAAATCCTATCACATTTGTTCATTTTACGTCGCTCCTATTTCAGATAGCGTATTGGGCTAAGCGGCATCTCAAAGCGCATGAAATGGCGAGTAAAATGCACTATTAAACTTCTAGGGCATGGCGAACAGAGACCCGATTAGATCATTTTATATTAAGGTTAATATAAGTATTCAGGGAACTTCTATCACATTTGTTCAATTTACGTCGCTCCTATTTCAGACAGCTTATTGGGCTAAGCGGCATCTCAAAGCGCATGAAATGACGAGTAAAATGCACTATTAAACTTCTAGGGTAGGGCAATCAGAGACCCGATTAGATCATTTTATATTATGGTTAATTTAAGAATTCAGCAAAATTCTATCACATTTGTTCAATTTACGTCGTTCCTATTTCAGATAGCATACTGGGCTAGGCGGCAGCTTAAAGCGCGTGGAATGGCGAGTAAAATGCACTATTAATCTTCTATGATAGGGCAATCAGAGACCCGATTAGATCATTTTATATTTTGGTTAATATAAGAATTCAGCGTAATTCTATCACATTTGTTCAATTTACGTCGCTCCTATATCAGATAGCGTATTGGGCTAAGCGGCATCTCAAAGCGCATGAAATGGCGAGTAAAATGCACTATTAAACTTCTAGGGTAGGGCAATCAGAGACCCGATTAGATCATTTTATATTTTCGTTAATATAAGAATTCAGCGAAATTCTATCACATTTGTTCAACTTACGTCGCTCCTATTTCAGATAGCGTACTCTGATAGGCGGCATCCTAAAGCGCGTGGAATGGCGAGTAAAATGCACTATTAAACTTCTAGGGTAATGCAAACAGAGACCCGATTAGATCATTTTATATTACGGTTAATATAAGATTTCAGGGAAATTCTATCACATTTGTTCAATTTACGTCGCTCCTATTTCAGATAGCTATTGGGCTAAGCGGCATCTCAAAGCGCATGAAATGACGAGTGAAATGCACTATTAAACTTCTTGGGTAGGGCGAACAGAGACCCGATTACATCATTTTATATGTTGGTTAACATAAGAATTCAGCGAAATTCTATCACATTTGTTCAATTTACGTCGCTCCTATTTCAGATAGCGTACTCGGATAGGCGGCATCTTAAAGCGCGTGGAATGGTGAGTAAAATGCACTATTAAACTTCTAGGGTAGGGCAATCAGAGACCCGATTAGATCATTTTATATTTTGGTTAATATAAGGATCCAGTGAAATTCTATCACATTTGTTCAATTTACGTCGCTCCTATTTCAGATAGCGTATTGGGCTAAGCGGCATCTCAAAGCGCATGGAATGGCGAGTGAAATGCACTATTAAACTTCTAGGGTAGGGCGAACAGAGACCCGAATAGATCATTTTATATTACGGTTAATATAAGAATTCAGCGTAATTCTATCACATTTGTTCAACTAACGTCGCTCCTATTTCAGATAGCGTACTGCGGTAGGCGGCATCTTAAAGCGCGTGGAACGGCGAGTAAAATGCACTACTAAACTTCTATGATAGGGCAATCAGAGTTCCGAATAGATCATTTTATATTTTGTTTACTATAACATTTCAGGGAAATTCTATCACATTTGTTCAATTTACGTCGCTCCTATTTCAGATAGCGTATTGGGCTAAGCGGCATCTCAAAGCGCATGAAATGGCGAGTAAAATGCACTATTAAACTTCTAGGGTAGGGCAAACAGAGACCCCATTGGATCATTTTATATTATGGTTAATTTAGGAATTCAGCGAAATTCTCTCACATTTGTTCAATTTACGTCGCTGATATTTCAGATAGCGTATTGGGCTAAGCGGCATCTCAAAGCGCACGAAATGGCGAGTAAAATGCACTATTAAACTTCTAGGGTAGGGCAAACAGAGACCCGATTAGGTCATTTCATATTATGGTTAATTTAAGAATTCGGAAAAATTCTATCACATTTGTTCAATTTACGTCGCTCCTATTTCAGATAGCGTACCCGGCTAGGCGGCATCTTAAAGCGCGAGCAATGGCGAGTAAAATGCACTATTAAACTTCTATGATAGGGCAATCAGAGACCCGATTAGATCATTTTATATTTTGGTTAATATAAGAATTCAGCGAAATTCTATCACATTTGTTCAATTTACGTTGCTCCTATTTCAGATAGCGTATTGGGCTAAGCGGCATCTCAAAGCGCAAGAAATGGCGAGTAAAATGCACTATCAAGCTTCTAGGGTTGGGCACATAGAGACCCGATTAGATCATTTTATATTATGGTTAATTTAAGAATTCAGCGAAATCCTATCACATTTGTTCATTTTACGTCGCTCCTATTTCAGATAGCGTATTGGGCTAAGCGGCATCTCAAAGCGCATGAAATGGCGAGTAAAATGCACTATTAAACTTCTAGGGCATGGCGAACAGAGACCCGATTAGATCATTTTATATTAAGGTTAATATAAGTATTCAGGGAACTTCTATCACATTTGTTCAATTTACGTCGCTCCTATTTCAGACAGCTTATTGGGCTAAGCGGCATCTCAAAGCGCATGAAATGACGAGTAAAATGCACTATTAAACTTCTAGGGTAGGGCAATCAGAGACCCGATTAGATCATTTTATATTATGGTTAATTTAAGAATTCAGCAAAATTCTATCACATTTGTTCAATTTACGTCGTTCCTATTTCAGATAGCATACTGGGCTAGGCGGCAGCTTAAAGCGCGTGGAATGGCGAGTAAAATGCACTATTAATCTTCTATGATAGGGCAATCAGAGGCCCGATTAGATCATTTTATATTTTGGTTAATATAAGAATTCAGCGTAATTCTATCACATTTGTTCAATTTACGTCGCTCCTATATCAGATAGCGTATTGGGCTAAGCGGCATCTCAAAGCGCATGAAATGGCGAGTAAAATGCACTATTAAACTTCTAGGGTAGGGCAATCAGAGACCCGATTAGATCATTTTATATTTTCGTTAATATAAGAATTCAGCGAAATTCTATCACATTTGTTCAACTTACGTCGCTCCTATTTCAGATAGCGTACTCTGATAGGCGGCATCCTAAAGCGCGTGGAATGGCGAGTAAAATGCACTATTAAACTTCTAGGGTAATGCAAACAGAGACCCGATTAGATCATTTTATATTACGGTTAATATAAGATTTCAGGGAAATTCTATCACATTTGTTCAATTTACGTCGCTCCTATTTCAGATAGCTATCGGGCTAAGCGGCATCTCAAAGCGCATGAAATGACGAGTGAAATGCACTATTAAACTTCTTGGGTAGGGCGAACAGAGACCCGATTACATCATTTTATATGTTGGTTAACATAAGAATTCAGCGAAATTCTATCACATTTGTTCAATTTACGTCGCTCCTATTTCAGATAGCGTACTCGGATAGGCGGCATCTTAAAGCGCGTGGAATGGTGAGTAAAATGCACTATTAAACTTCTAGGGTAGGGCAATCAGAGACCCGATTAGATCATTTTATATTTTGGTTAATATAAGGATCCAGTGAAATTCTATCACATTTGTTCAATTTACGTCGCTCCTATTTCAGATAGCGTATTGGGCTAAGCGGCATCTCAAAGCGCATGGAATGGCGAGTGAAATGCACTATTAAACTTCTAGGGTAGGGCGAACAGAGACCCGAATAGATCATTTTATATTACGGTTAATATAAGAATTCAGCGTAATTCTATCACATTTGTTCAACTAACGTCGCTCCTATTTCAGATAGCGTACTGCGGTAGGCGGCATCTTAAAGCGCGTGGAACGGCGAGTAAAATGCACTACTAAACTTCTATGATAGGGCAATCAGAGTTCCGAATAGATCATTTTATATTTTGTTTACTATAACATTTCAGGGAAATTCTATCACATTTGTTCAATTTACGTCGCTCCTATTTCAGATAGCGTATTGGGCTAAGCGGCATCTCAAAGCGCATGAAATGGCGATAAAAATGCACTATTAAACTTCTAGGGTAATGCAAACAGAGACCCGATTGGATCATTTTATATTACGGTTAATATAAGAATTCAGCGAAATTCTATCACATTTGTTCAATTTACGTCGCTCCTATTTCAGATAGCGTATTGGGCTATGCGGCATCTCAAAGCGCATGAAATGACGAGAGAAATGCACTATTAAACTTCTTGGGTAGGGCGAACAAAGACCCGATTAGATCATTTTACATTAAGGTTAATATAAGAATTCAGCGAAATTCTATCACATTTGTTCAATTTACATCGCTCCTATTTCAGATAGCGACTTGTGCTAAGCGGCATCTCAAAGCGCATGAAATGACGAGTAAAATGCACTATTAAACTTCTAGGGTAGGGCGATCAGAGACCCGATTAGATCATTTTATATTTTGGTTAATAAAAGAATTCATCGAAATTCTATCACATTTGTTCAATTTACATCGCTCCTATTTCAGATAGCGTACTGGGCTAAGCGGCATCTGAAAGCGCAAGAAATGGCGAGTAAAATGCACTATTAAACTTCTAGGATAAGGCAAACAGAGACCCGATTAGATCGTTTTATATTACGGTTAATATAAGAATTCAGCGTAATTCTGTGACATTTGTTCAACTTACGTAGCTCCTATTTCAGATAGCGTGCTGGGCTAGGCGGCATCTTAAAGCGCGTGGAATGGTGAGTAAAATGCACTATTAAACTTCTAGGGTAGGGCAATCAGAGACCCGATTAGATCATTTTATATTTTGGTTAATATAAGGATCCAGTGAAATTCTATCACATTTGTTCAATTTACGTCGCCCCTATTTCAGATAGCGTATTGGGCTAAGCGACATCTCAAAGCGCATGGAATGGCGAGTGAAATGCTCTATTAAACTTCTAGGGTAGGGCGAACAGAGACCCGAATAGATCATTTTATATTACGGTTAATATAACAATTCAGCGTAATTCTATCACATTTGTTCAACTAACGTCGCTCCTATTTCAGACAGCGTACTGCGGTAGGCGGCATCTTAAAGCGCGTGGAACGGCGAGTAAAATGCACTACTAAACTTCTATGATAGGGCAATCAGAGTTCCGAATAGATCATTTTATATTTTGTTTACTATAACATTTCAGGGAAATTCTATCACATTTGTTCAATTTACGTCGCTCCTATTTCAGATAGCGTATTGGGCTAAGCGGCATCTCAAAGCGCAAGAAATGGTGAGTAAAATGCACTATTAAGCTTCTAGGGTTGGGCACATAGAGACCCGATTAGATCATTCTATATTATGGTTAATTTAAGAATTCAGCGAAATCCTATCACATTTGTTCATTTTACGTCGCTCCTATTTCAGATAGCGTATTGGGCTAAGCGGCATCTCAAAGCGCATGAAATGGCGAGTAAAATGCACTATTAAAGTTCTAGGGCATGGCGAACAGAGACCCGATTAGATCATTTTACATTAAGGTTAATATAAGTATTCAGGGAACTTCTATCACATTTGTTCAATTTACGTCGCTCCTATTTCAGATAGCATACTGGGCTATGCGGCATCTTAAAGCGCGTGGAATGGCGAGTAAAATGCACTACTAATCTTCTATGATAGGGCAATCAGAGACCCGATTAGATCATTTTATATTTTGGTTAATATAAGAATTGAGCGTAATTCTATCACATTTGTTCAATTTACGTCGCTCCTATATCAGATAGCATATTGGGCTAAGCGGCATCTCAAAGCGCATGAAATGGCGAGTAAAATGCACTATTAAACTTCTAGGGTAATGCAAACAGAGACCCGATTGGATCATTTTATATTACGGTTAATATAAGAATTCAGCGAAATTCTATCACATTTGTTCAATTTACGTCGATCCTATTTCAGATAGCGTATTGGGCTATGCGGCATCTCAAAGCGCATGAAATGACGAGAGAAATGCACTATTAAACTTCTTGGGTGGGGCGAACAGAGACCCGATTACATCATTTTATATTATGGTTAATTTAAGAATTCAGCAAAATTCTATCACATTTGTTCAACTTACGTCGATCCTATTTCAGATAGCGTACTGGGCTACGCGGTATCTTAAAGCGCGTGGAATGGCGAGTAAAATGCACTATTAAACTTCTAGGATAAGGCAAACGGAGACCCGATTAGACCATTTTATATTACGGTTAATATAAGAATTCAGCGTTATTCTATCACATTTGTTCAACTTACGTCGCTCCTATTTCAGAAAGCGTACTCGGATAGGCGGTATCTTAAAGCGCGTGGAATGGCGAGTAAAATGCACTATTAAACTTCTAGGATAAGGCGAACAGAGACCCGATTAGATCATTTTATATTACGGTTAATATAAGAAATCAGCGTAATTCTGTCCCATTCGTTCAACTTACGTAGCTCCTATTTCAGATAGCGTACTGGGCTAGGCGGCATCTTAAAGCGCGTGGAATGGCGAGTAAAATGCACTATTAAACTTCTATGATAGGGCAATCAGAGACCCGATTAGATCATTTTATATTTTGGTTAATAAAAGAATTCATCGAAATTCTATCACATTTGTTCAATTTACATCGCTCCTATTTCAGATAGCGTACTGGGCTAAGCGGCATCTCAGAGCGCAAGAAATGGCGAGTAAAATGCACTATTAAACTTCTAGGATACGGCAAACAGAGACCCGATTAGATCATTTTATATTACGGTTAATATAAGAATTCAGCGTAATTCTGTGACATTTGTTCAACTTACGTAGCTCCTATTTCAGATAGCGTGCTGGGCTAGGCGGCAACTTAAAGCGCGTGGAATGGCGAGTAAAATGCACTGTTAAACTTCTATGATAGGGCAATCAGAGACCCGATTAGATCATTTTATATTTTGGTTAATATAAGAATTCAGCGAAATTCTATCACATTTGTTCAATTTACGTCGCTCCTATTTCAGATAGCGTATTGGGCTAAGTGGCATCTCGAAGCGCATGGGATGGCGAGTGAAATGCACTATTAAACTTCTAGGGTAGGGCGAACAGACACCCGAATAGATCATTTTATATTACGGTTAATATAAGAATTCAGCGTAATTCTATCACATTTGTTCAACTAACGTCGCTCCTATTTCAGATAGCGTACTGGGCTAGGCGGCACCTTGAAGCGCGTGGAAGGGCGAGTAAAATGCACTTCTAAACTTCTATGATAGGGCAGTGAGAGTTCCGAATAGATCATTTTATATTTTGTTTACTATAACATTTCAGGGAAATTCTATCACATTTGTTCAATTTACGTCGCTCCTATTTCAGATAGCGTATTAGGCTAAGCGGCATCTCAAAGCGCAAGAAATGGCGAGTAAAATGCACTATTAAGCTTCTAGGGTTGGGCACATAGAGACCCGATTAGATCATTTTATATTATGGTTAATTTAAGAATTCAGCGAAATCCTATCACATTTGTTCATTTTACGTCGCTCCTATTTCAGATAGCGTATTGGGCTAAGCGGCATCTCAAAGCGCAAGAAATGGCGAGTAAAATGCACTATTAAACTTCTAGGGTAGGGCAAACAGAGACCCCATTAGATCATTTTATATTTTGGTTACTATAAGAATTCAGCGAATTCTATCACATTTTTTCAATTTACGTCGCTCCTATTTCAGATAGTGTACTGGGCTAGGCGGCATCTTAAAGCGCGTGGAAGGGCGAGTAAAATGCACTACTAAACGTCTATGATAGGGCAATCAGAGTCCCGTTTAGATCATTTTATATTTTCTTTAATATAAGATTTCAGGGAAATTCTATCACATTTGTTCAATTTACGTCGCTCCTATTTCAGATAGCTATTGGGCTAAGCGGCATCTCAAAGCGCATGAAATGACGAGAGAAATGCACTATTAAACTTCTTGGGTAGGGCGAACAGAGACCCCATTTGATCATTTTATATTATGGTTAATTTAAGAATTCAGCGAAATTCTATCACATTTGTTCAATTTACGTTGCTCCTATTTCAGAAAGCGTACTGGGCTAGGCGGCATCTGAAAGCGCGTGGAATGACGAGTAAAATGCACTATTAAACTTCTATGATAGGGCAATCAGAGACCCGATTGGATCATTTTATATTTTGGTTAATATAAGAATTCAGCGAAATTCTATCACATTTGTTCAATTTACGTCGTTCCTATTACAGATAGCGTACTGGGCTAGGCGGCATCTTAAAGCGTGTGTAATGGCGAGTAAAATGCACTATTAAACTTCTATGATAGGGCAATCAGAGACCCGATCAGATCATTTTATATTTTGGTTAATATAAGGATTCAGCGAAATTCTATCACATTTGTTCAATTTACGTCGCTCCAATTTCAGATAGCTTATTGGGCTAAGCGGCATCGCAAAGCGCATGAATTGACGAGTGAAATGCACTATTAAACTTGTTGGGTAGGGCGAACAAAGACCCGATTAGATCATTTTACATTAAGGTTAATATAAGAATTCAGCGAAATTCTATCACATTTGTTCAATTTACATCGCTCCTATTTCAGATAGCGGCTTGTGCTAAGCGGCATCTCAAAGCGCAGGAAATGGCGAGTAAAATGCACTATTAATCTTCTAGGGTAGGGCAAACAGAGACCCCATTAGATCATTTTATATTATGGTTAATTTAAGAATTCAGCGAAATTCTCTCACATTTGTTCAATTTACGTCGCTGATATTTCAGATGGCGTATTGGGCTAAGCGGCATCTTAAAGCGTGTGTAATGGCGAGTAAAATGCACTATTAAACTTCTATGATAGGGCAATCAGAGACCCGATTAGATCATTTTATATTTTGGTTAATATAAGAATTCAGCGAAATTCTATCACATTTGTTCAATTTACGTCGCTCCAATTTCAGATAGCGTACTGGGCTAGGCGGCATCTTAAGGCGCGTGGAATGGCGAGTAAAATGCACTATTAAACTTCTATGATAGGGCAATCAGAGACCCGATTAGATCATTTTATATTTTGGTTAATATAAGAATTCAGCGAAATTCTATCACATTTGTTCAATTTACGTCGCTCCTATTTCAGATAGCTTATTGGGCTAAGCGGCATCGCAGAGCGCATGAATTGACGAGTGAAATGCTCTATTAAACTTCTAGGGTAGGGCAAACAGAGACCCGATTAGGTCATTTCATATTATGGTTCATTTTAGAATTCAGCGAAATTCTATCACATTTGTTCAAGTTACATCGCTCCTATTTCAGATAGCTTATTGGGCTAAGCGGCATCTCAAAGCACATGAAATGGCGAATAAAATGCACTATTAAACTTCTAGGATAAGGCAAACAGAGACCCGATTAGATCATTTTATATTACGGTTAATATAAGAATTCAGCGTAATTCTGTCACATTTGTTCATGTTACGTAGCTCGTATTTCAGATAGTGTACTGGGCTAGGCGGCATCTTAAAGCGCGTGGAAGGGCGAGTAAAATGCACTACTAAACTTCTATGATAGGGCAATCAGAGTCCCGTTTAGATCATTTTATATTTTGTTTAATATAAGATTTCAGGGAAATTCTATGACATTTGTTCAATTTACGTCGCTCCTATTTCAGATAGCTATTGGGCTAAGCGGCATCTCAAAGCGCATGAAATGACGAGAGAAATGCACTATTAAACTTCTTGGGTAGGGCGAACAGAGACCCGATTACATCATTTTATATTATGGTTAATTTAAGAATTCAGCAAAATTCTATCACATTTGTTCAACTTACGTCGATCCTATTTCAGATAGCGTACTGGGCTACGCGGTATCTTAAAGCGCGTGGAATGGCGAGTAAAATGCACTATTAAACTTCTAGGATAAGGCAAACGGAGACCCGATTAGACCATTTTATATTACGGTTAATATAAGAATTCAGCGTAATTCTGTCCCATTCGTTCAACTTACGTAGCTCCTATTTCAGATAGCGTACTGGGCTAGGCGGCATCTTAAAGCGCGTGGAATGGCGAGTAAAATGCACTATTAAACTTCTATGATAGGGCAATCAGAGACCCGATTAGATCATTTTATATTTTGGTTAATAAAAGAATTCATCGAAATTCTATCACATTTGTTCAATTTACATCGCTCCTATTTCAGATAGCGTACTGGGCTAAGCGGCATCTCAGAGCGCAAGAAATGGCGAGTAAAATGCACTATTAAACTTCTAGGATACGGCAAACAGAGACCCGATTAGATCATTTTATATTACGGTTAATATAAGAATTCAGCGTAATTCTGTGACATTTGTTCAACTTACGTAGCTCCTATTTCAGATAGCGTGCTGGGCTAGGCGGCAACTTAAAGCGCGTGGAATGGCGAGTAAAATGCACTGTTAAACTTCTATGATAGGGCAATCAGAGACCCGATTAGATCATTTTATATTTTGGTTAAAATAAGAATTCAGCGAAATTCTATCACATTTGTTCAATTTACGTCGCTCCTATTTCAGATAGCGTATTGGGCTAAGTGGCATCTCGAAGCGCATGGGATGGCGAGTGAAATGCACTATTAAACTTCTAGGGTAGGGCGAACAGACACCCGAATAGATCATTTTATATTACGGTTAATATAAGAATTCAGCGTAATTCTATCACATTTGTTCAACTAACGTCGCTCCTATTTCAGATAGCGTACTGGGCTAGGCGGCACCTTGAAGCGCGTGGAAGGGCGAGTAAAATGCACTTCTAAACTTCTATGATAGGGCAGTGAGAGTTCCGAATAGATCATTTTATATTTTGTTTACTATAACATTTCAGGGAAATTCTATCACATTTGTTCAATTTACGTCGCTCCTATTTCAGATAGCGTATTAGGCTAAGCGGCATCTCAAAGCGCAAGAAATGGCGAGTAAAATGCACTATTAAGCTTCTAGGGTTGGGCACATAGAGACCCGATTAGATCATTTTATATTATGGTTAATTTAAGAATTCAGCGAAATCCTATCACATTTGTTCATTTTACGTCGCTCCTATTTCAGATAGCGTATTGGGCTAAGCGGCATCTCAAAGCGCAAGAAATGGCGAGTAAAATGCACTATTAAACTTCTAGGGTAGGGCAAACAGAGACCCCATTAGATCATTTTATATTTTGGTTACTATAAGAATTCAGCGAATTCTATCACATTTTTTTCAATTTACGTCGCTCCTATTTCAGATAGTGTACTGGGCTAGGCGGCATCTTAAAGCGCGTGGAAGGGCGAGTAAAATGCACTACTAAACGTCTATGATAGGGCAATCAGAGTCCCGTTTAGATCATTTTATATTTTCTTTAATATAAGATTTCAGGGAAATTCTATCACATTTGTTCAATTTACGTCGCTCCTATTTCAGATAGCTATTGGGCTAAGCGGCATCTCAAAGCGCATGAAATGACGAGAGAAATGCACTATTAAACTTCTTGGGTAGGGCGAACAGAGACCCCATTTGATCATTTTATATTATGGTTAATTTAAGAATTCAGCGAAATTCTATCACATTTGTTCAATTTACGTTGCTCCTATTTCAGAAAGCGTACTGGGCTAGGCGGCATCTGAAAGCGCGTGGAAT
>CAKAJE020000038.1:0-118591 GCA_916610135.2 Macropis europaea | reverse complement strand
AAGATGCCGCTTAGCCCAATACGCTATCTGAAATATCAGCCACGTAAATTGAACAAATGTGAGAGAATTTCGCTGAATTCTGAAATTAACCATAATATAAAATGATCTAATCGGGTCTCTGTTTGCCTTACCCTAGAAGTTTAATAGTGCGTTTTACTCGCCATTTCATGCGCTTTAAGATGCCGCTTAGCCCAATACGCTATCTGCAACATGAGCGACGTAAATTGAACAAATGTGAGAGAATTTCGCTGAATTCTGAAATTAACCATAATATAAAATGATCTTATCGGGTCTCTGTTTGCCCTACCCTAGAAGTTTAATAGTGCATTTTACTCGACATGTCCTGCGCTTTGAGATGCCGGTTAGTCCAATACGCTGTCTGAAATATCAGCAACGTAAATTGAACAAATGTGAGAGAATTTCGCTGAATTCTTATATTAACCAAAATATAAAATGATCTAATCGGGTCTCTGATTGCCCTAACATAGAAGTTTAATAGTGCATTTTACTCGCCATTACACGCGCTTTAAGATGCCGCTTAGCCCAATACGCTATCTGAAATATCAGCGACGTAAATTGAACAAATGTGAGAGAATTTCGCTGAATTCTTAAATTAACCATAATATAAAATGATCTAATGGGGTCTCTGTTTGCCCTACCCTAGAAGTTTAATAGTGCATTTTACTCGCCATTTCTTGCGCTTTGAGATGCCGCTTAGCACAAGTCGCTATCTGAAATAGGAGCGATGTAAATTGAGCAAATGTGATAGAATTTCGCTGAATTCTTATATTAACCTTAATGTAAAATGATCTAATCGGGTCTTTGTTCGCCCTACCGTAGAAGTTTAATAGTGCATTTTACTCGCCACTTCATGCGCTTTGAGATTCCGCTTAGCCCAATAAGCTATCTGAAATAGGATCGACGTAAATTGAACAAATGTGACAGAATTTCGCTGAATTCTTATATTAACCAAAATATAAAATGATCTAATCGGGTCTCTGATTGCCCTATCATAGAAGTTTAATAGTGCATTTTACTTGTCATTCCACGCGCTTTAAGATGCCGCCTAGCCCAGTACGCTATCTGAAATAGGAGCGACGTAAATTGAACAAATGTGATAGAATTTTGCTGAATTCTTAAATTAACCATAATATAAAATGATGTAATCGGGTCTCTGTTCGCCCTACCCAAGAAGTTTAATAGTGCATTTCTCTCGTCATTTCATGCGCTTTGAGATGCCGCTTAGCCCAATAGCTATCTGAAATAGGAGCGACGTAAATTGAACAAATGTGATAGAATTTCCCTGAAATCTTATATTAAACAAAATATAAAATGATCTAAACGGGACTCTGATTGCCCTATCATAGAAGATTAGTAGTGCATTTTACTCGCCCTTCCACGCGCTTTAAGATGCCGCCTAGCCCAGTACACTATCTGAAATAGGAGCGACGTATGTTGAACAAATGTGATAGAATTACGTTCAATTCTTATATTAACCGTAATATAAAATGATCTAATCGGGTCTCTGTTTGCATTACCATAGAAGTTTAATAGTGCATTTTACTCGCAATTTCATGCGCTTTGAGATGCCGCTTAGCCCAATACGCTATCTGCAATAGGATCGACGTAAATTGTACAAATGAGATAGAATTTCGCTGAATTCTTAAATTAACCATAATATAAAGTGATCTAAACTGGTCTCTGTTTGCCCCACCCTAGAAGTTTAATAGTGAATTTTACTCGCCATTTCTTGCGCTTTGAGATGCCGCTTAGACCAATAGCTATCTGAAATAGGAGCGACGTAAATTGACCAAATGTGATAGAATTTCCCTGAAATCTTATATTAACCGTAATATAAAATGATCTAATCGGGTCTCTGTTTGCATTACCCTCGAAGTATAATAGTGCATTTAGTCGCCTTTCCACGCGCTTTAAGATGCCGCCTATCCGAGTACGCTATCTGAAATAGGAGCGACGTAAGTTGAACAAATGTGATAGAATAACGCTGAATTCTTATATTAACCGTAATATAAAATGGTCTAATCGGGTCTCCGTTTGCCTTATCCTAGAAGTTTATTAGTGCATTTTACTCGTCATTCCATGCGCTTTGAGATGCCGCTTAGCCCAATACGCTATCTGAAATAGGAGCGATGTAAGTTGAACAAATGTGATAGAATTTTGCTGAATTCTTAAATTGACCAAAATATAAAATGATGTAATCGGGTCTCTGTTCGCCCTACCCAAGAAGTTTAATAGTGCATTTCTCTGGTCATTTCATGCGCTTTGAGATGCCGCTTAGCCCAATAGCTATCTGAAATAGGAGCGACGTAAATTGAACAAATGTGATAGAATTTCCCTGAAATCTTATATTAAAGAAAATATAAAATGATCTAAACGGGACTCTGATTGCCCTATCATAGACGTTTAGTAGTGCAGTTTACTCGCCCTTCCACGCGCTTTAAGATGCCGCCTAGCCCAGTACACTATCTGAAATAGGAGCGACGTAAATTGAAAAAATGTGATAGAATTTCGCTGAATTCTTATATTAACCAAAATATAAAATGATCTAATGGGGTCTCTGTTTGCCCTACCCTAGAAGTTAAATAGTGCATTTTACTCGCCATTTCTTGCGCTTTGAGATGCCGCTTAGCACAATACGCTATCTGAAATAGGAGCGACGTAAAATGAACAAATGTGATAGGATTTCGCTGAATTCTTAAATTAACCATAATATAAAATGATCTAACCGGGTCTCTATGTGCCCAACCCTAGAAGCTTAATAGTGCATTTTACTCGCCATTTCTTGCGCTTTGAGATGCCGCTTAGCACAATACGCTATCTGAAATAGGAGCGACGTAAAATGAACAAATGTGATAGGATTTCGCTGAATTCTTAAATTAACCATAATATAAAATGATCTAACCGGGTCTCTATGTGCCCAACCCTAGAAGCTTAATAGTGCATTTTACTCGCCATTTCTTGCGCTTTGAGATGCCGCTTAGCCCAATACGCTATCTGAAATAGGAGCGACGTAAATTGAACAAATGTGATAGAATTTCCCTGAAATGTCATAGTAAACAAAATATAAAATGATCTATTCGGAACTCTCATTGCCCTATCATAGAAGTTTAGAAGTGCATTTTACTCGCCCTTCCACGCGCTTTAAGATGCCGCCTAGTCCAGTACGCTATCTGAAATAGGAGAGACGTTAGTTGAACAAATGTGATAGAATTACGCTGAATTCTTATATTAACCGTATATAAAATGATCTATTCGGGTGTCTGTTCGCCCTACCCTAGAAGTTTAATAATGCATTTCACTCGCCATTCCATGCGCTTTGAGATGCCGCTTAGCCCAATACGCTATCTGAAATAGGAGCGACGTAAATTGAACAAATGTGATAGAATTTCGCTGAATTCTTATGTTAACCGTAATATAAAATGATCTAATCGGGTCTCTGATTGCCCTACCCTAGAAGTTTAATAGTGCATTTTACTCACCATTCCACGCGCTTTAAGTTGCCGCCTAGCTCAGTACGCTATCTGAAATAGAAGCTACGTAAGTTGAACAAATGTCACAGAATTACGCTGAATTCTTATATTAACCGTAATATAAAATGATCTAATCGGGTCTCTGTTTGCCCTACCCTAGAAGTTTAATAGTGCATTTTACTCGCCATTTCTTGTGCTTTGAGATGCCGCTTAGCACAAGTCGCTATCTGAAATAGGAGCGATGTAAATTGAACAAATGTGATAGAACTTCGCTGAATTCTTATATTAACCGTAATATAAAATGATGTGATCGGGTCTCTGCTTGCCCCACCCTAGAAGTTTAATAGTGCATTTTACTCGCCCTCTCGCGCGCTTTGAGATGCCGCTTAGCCCAATACGCTATCTGAAATAGGAGCGACGTAAATTGAACAAATGTGATAGAATTTCGCTGGATTCTTATATTAACCAAAATATAAAATGAACTAATCGGGTCTCTGATTGCCCTATCATAGAAGATTAAGAGTGCATTTTGCTCGCCATTCCACGCGCTTTAAGATGCCGCCTAGCCCAATAGCTATCTGAAATAGGAGCGACGTAAATTGAACAAATGTGATAGAACTTCGCTGAATTCTTATATTAACCAAAATATAAAATGATCTAATCGGGTCTCCGTTTGCCTTATCCTAGAAGTTTAATAGTGCATTTTACTCGCCATTTCTTGCGCTTTCAGATGCCGCTTAGCCCAATACGCTATCTGAAATATCAGCGACGTAAATTGAACAAATGTGAGAGAATTTCGCTGAATTCTTAAATTAACCATAATATAAAATGATCTAATGTGGTCTCTGTTTGCCCTACCCTAGAAGTTTAATAGTGCATTTTACTCGCCATTTCTTGCGCTTTGAGATGCCGCTTAGCACAAGTCGCTATCTGAAATAGGAGCGATGTAAATTGAACAAATGTGATAGAATTTCGCTGAATTCTTATATTAACCAAAATATAAAGTGATCTAATCGGGTCTCTGATTGCCGTATCATAGAAGTTTAATAGTGCATTTTACTCGCCATTCCTCGCGCTTTAAGATGCCGCCTATCCGGGTACGCTATCTGAAATAGGAGCGACGTAAATTGAACAAATGTGATAGAATTTTTCTGAATTCTTAAATTAACCATAATATGAAATGACCTAATCGGGTCTCTGTTTGCCCTACCCTAGAAGTTTAATAGTGCATTTTACTCGCCATTTCTTGCGCTTTGTGATGCCTCTTAGCCCAATACGCTATCTGAAATATCAGCGACGTAAATTGAACAAATGTGAGAGAATTTCGCTGAATTCTTAAATTAACCATAATATAAAATGATCTAATGGGGTCTCTGTTTGCCCTACCCTAGAAGTTTAATAGTGCATTTTACTCGCCATTTCCTGCGCTTTGTGATGCCGCTTAGCACAAGTCGCTATCTGAAAGAGGAGCGATATAAATTGAACAAATGTGATAGAATTTCGCTGAATTCTTATATTAACCATAATATAAAATGATCTAATGGGGTCTCTGTTTGCCCTACCCTAGAAGTTTAATAGTGCATTTTACTCGCCACGTCTTGCGCTTTGAGATGCCGCTTAGCCCAATACGCCGTCTGAAATAGGAGCGACGTAAATTGAACAAATGTGATAGAATTTCGCTGAATTCTTATATTAACCAAAATATAAAATGATCTAATCGGGTCTCTGATTGCCCTATCATAGAAGTTTAAGAGTGCATTTTGCTCGCCATTCCACGCGCTTTAAGATGCCGCCTAGCCCAGTACGCTATCTGAAATAGGAGCGACGTAAGTTGAACAAATGTGATAGAATAACGCTGAATTCTTATATTAACCGTAATATGAAATGGTCTAATCGGGTCTCCGTTTGCCTTATCCTAGAAGTTTAATAGTGCATTTTACTGGACATTTCATGCGCATTGAGATGCCGCTTAGCCCAATACGCTATCTGAAATAGGAGCGAAGTAAATTGAACAAATGTGATAGAATTTCGCTGAATTCTTAAATTAACCACAAAATAAAATGATCTAATCGGGTCTCTGATTGCCCTATCATAGAAGTTTAATAGTGCATTTTACTCGCCATTCCGCGCGCTTTAAGTTGCCGCCTAGCCCAGTACGCTATATGAAATAGGAGCGACGTAAATTGAACAAATGTGATAGAATTTCGCTGAATTCTTATATTAACCTCAATGTAAAATGATCTAATCGGGTCTTTGTTCGCCCTACCCTAGAAGTTTAATAGTGCATTTTACTCGCCATTACACACGCTTTAAGATGCCGCTTAGCCCAATACGCTATCTGAAATATCAGCGACGTAAATTGAACAAATGTGAGAGAATTTCGCTGAATTCTTAAATTAACCATAATATAAAATGATCTAATGGGGTCTCTGTTTGCCCTACCCTAGAAGTTTAATAGTGCATTTTACTCGCAATTTCTTGCGCTTTGAGATGCCGCTTAGCACAAGTCGCTATCTGAAATAGGAGCGATGTAAATTGAGCAAATGTGATAGAATTTCGCTGAATTCTTATATTAACCTTAATGTAAAATGATCTAATCGGGTCTTTGTTCGCCCTACCCTAGAAGTTTAATAGTGCATTTCACTCGTCATTTCATGCGCTTTGAGATGCCGCTTAGCCCAATACGCTATCTGAAATATCAGCCACGTAAATTGAACAAATGTGAGAGAATTTCGCTGAATTCTGAAATTAACCATAATATAAAATGATCTTATCGGGTCTCTGTTTGCCCTACCCTAGAAGTTTAATAGTGCATTTTACTCGACATGTCCTGCGCTTTGAGATGCCGGTTAGTCCAATACGCTGTCTGAAATATCAGCAACGTAAATTGAACAAATGTGAGAGAATTTCGCTGAATTCTTATATTAACCAAAATATAAAATGATCTAATCGGGTCTCTGATTGCCCTAACATAGAAGTTTAATAGTGCATTTTACTCGCCATTACACACGCTTTAAGATGCCGCTTAGCCCAATACGCTATCTGAAATATCAGCGACGTAAATTGAACAAATGTGAGAGAATTTCGCTGAATTCTTAAATTAACCATAATATAAAATGATCTAATGGGGTCTCTGTTTGCCCTACCCTAGAAGTTTAATAGTGCATTTTACTCGCCATTTCTTGCGCTTTGAGATGCCGCTTAGCACAAGTCGCTATCTGAAATAGGAGCGATGTAAATTGAGCAAATGTGATAGAATTTCGCTGAATTCTTATATTAACCTTAATGTAAAATGATCTAATCGGGTCTTTGTTCGCCCTACCGTAGAAGTTTAATAGTGCATTTTACTCGCCACTTCATGCGCTTTGAGATTCCGCTTAGCCCAATAAGCTATCTGAAATAGGATCGACGTAAATTGAACAAATGTGACAGAATTTCGCTGAATTCTTATATTAACCAAAATATAAAATGATCTAATCGGGTCTCTGATTGCCCTATCATAGAAGTTTAATAGTGCATTTTACTTGTCATTCCACGCGCTTTAAGATGCCGCCTAGCCCAGTACGCTATCTGAAATAGGAGCGACGTAAATTGAACAAATGTGATAGAATTTTGCTGAATTCTTAAATTAACCATAATATAAAATGATGTAATCGGGTCTCTGTTCGCCCTACCCAAGAAGTTTAATAGTGCATTTCTCTCGTCATTTCATGCGCTTTGAGATGCCGCTTAGCCCAATAGCTATCTGAAATAGGAGCGACGTAAATTGAACAAATGTGATAGAATTTCCCTGAAATCTTATATTAAACAAAATATAAAATGATCTAAACGGGACTCTGATTGCCCTATCATAGAAGTTTAGTAGTGCATTTTACTCGCCCTTCCACGCGCTTTAAGATGCCGCCTAGCCCAGTACACTATCTGAAATAGGAGCGACGTATGTTGAACAAATGTGATAGAATTACGTTCAATTCTTATATTAACCGTAATATAAAATGATCTAATCGGGTCTCTGTTTGCATTACCATAGAAGTTTAATAGTGCATTTTACTCGCCATTTCATGCGCTTTGAGATGCCGCTTAGCCCAATACGCTATCTGCAATAGGATCGACGTAAATTGTACAAATGAGATAGAATTTCGCTGAATTCTTAAATTAACCATAATATAAAGTGATCTAAACTGGTCTCTGTTTGCCCCACCCTAGAAGTTTAATAGTGAATTTTACTCGCCATTTCTTGCGCTTTGAGATGCCGCTTAGCCCAATAGCTATCTGAAATAGGAGCGACGTAAATTGACCAAATGTGATAGAATTTCCCTGAAATCTTATATTAACCGTAATATAAAATGATCTAATCGGGTCTGTGTTTGCATTACCCTCGAAGTATAATAGTGCATTTAGTCGCCTTTCCACGCGCTTTAAGATGCCGCCTATCCGAGTACGCTATCTGAAATAGGAGCGACGTAAGTTGAACAAATGTGATAGAATAACGCTGAATTCTTATATTAACCGTAATATAAAATGGTCTAATCGGGTCTCCGTTTGCCTTATCCTAGAAGTTTATTAGTGCATTTTACTCGTCATTCCATGCGCTTTGAGATGCCGCTTAGCCCAATACGCTATCTGAAATAGGAGCGATGTAAGTTGAACAAATGTGATAGAATTTTGCTGAATTCTTAAATTGACCAAAATATAAAATGATGTAATCGGGTCTCTGTTCGCCCTACCCAAGAAGTTTAATAGTCATTTCTCTCGCCATTTCATGCGCTTTGAGATGCCGCTTAGCCCAATAGCTATCTGAAATAGGAGCGACGTAAATTGAACAAATGTGATAGAATTTCCCTGAAATCTTATATTAAAGAAAATATAAAATGATCTAAACGGGACTCTGATTGCCCTATCATAGACGTTTAGTAGTGCATTTTACTCGCCCTTCCACGCGCTTTAAGATGCCGCCTAGCCCAGTACACTATCTGAAATAGGAGCGACGTAAATTGAAAAAATGTGATAGAATTTCGCTGAATTCTTATATTAACCAAAATATAAAATGATCTAATGGGGTCTCTGTTTGCCCTACCCTAGAAGTTTAATAGTGCATTTTACTCGCCATTTCTTGCGCTTTGAGATGCCGCTTAGCACAATACGCTATCTGAAATAGAAGCGACGTAAAATGAACAAATGTGATAGGATTTCGCTGAATTCTTAAATTAACCATAATATAAAATGATCTAACCGGGTCTCTATGTGCCCAACCCTAGAAGCTTAATAGTGCATTTTACTCGCCATTTCTTGCGCTTTGAGATGCCGCTTAGCACAATACGCTATCTGAAATAGGAGCGACGTAAAATGAACAAATGTGATAGGATTTCGCTGAATTCTTAAATTAACCATAATATAAAATGATCTAACCGGGTCTCTATGTGCCCAACCCTAGAAGCTTAATAGTGCATTTTACTCGCCATTTCTTGCGCTTTGAGATGCCGCTTAGCCCAATACGCTATCTGAAATAGGAGCGACGTAAATTGAACAAATGTGATAGAATTTCCCTGAAATGTCATAGTAAACAAAATATAAAATGATCTATTCGGAACTCTCATTGCCCTATCATAGAAGTTTAGAAGTGCATTTTACTCGCCCTTCCACGCGCTTTAAGATGCCGCCTAGTCCAGTACGCTATCTGAAATAGGAGAGACGTTAGTTGAACAAATGTGATAGAATTACGCTGAATTCTTATATTAACCGTATATAAAATGATCTATTCGGGTGTCTGTTCGCCCTACCCTAGAAGTTTAATAATGCATTTCACTCGCCATTCCATGCGCTTTGAGATGCCGCTTAGCCCAATACGCTATCTGAAATAGGAGCGACGTAAATTGAACAAATGTGATAGAATTTCGCTGAATTCTTATGTTAACCGTAATATAAAATGATCTAATCGGGTCTCTGATTGCCCTACCCTAGAAGTTTAATAGTGCATTTTACTCACCATTCCACGCGCTTTAAGTTGCCGCCTAGCTCAGTACGCTATCTGAAATAGGAGCTACGTAAGTTGAACAAATGTCACAGAATTACGCTGAATTCTTATATTAACCGTAATATAAAATGATCTAATCGGGTCTCTGTTTGCCCTACCCTAGAAGTTTAATAGTGCATTTTACTCGCCATTTCTTGTGCTTTGAGATGCCGCTTAGCACAAGTCGCTATCTGAAATAGGAGCGATGTAAATTGAACAAATGTGATAGAACTTCGCTGAATTCTTATATTAACCGTAATATAAAATGATGTGATCGGGTCTCTGCTTGCCCCACCCTAGAAGTTTAATAGTGCATTTTACTCGCCCTTTCGTGCGCTTTGAGATGCCGCTTAGCCCAATACGCTATCTGAAATAGGAGCGACGTAAATTGAACAAATGTGATAGAATTTCGCTGGATTCTTATATTAACCAAAATATAAAATGAACTAATCGGGTCTCTGATTGCCCTATCATAGAAGTTTAATAGTGCATTTTACTCGCCATTCCACGCGGTTTAAGTTGCCGCCTAGCCCAGTACGCTATCTGAAATAGGGGCTACGTAACTTGAACAAATGTGACAGAATTACGCTGAATTCTTATATTAACCGTAATATAAAATGATCTAATCGGGTCTCTGTTTGCCTTATCCTAGAAGTTTAATAGTGCATTTTACTCGCCATTTCATGCGCTTTGAGATGCCGCTTAGCCCAATAAGCTATCTGAAATAGGAGCGATGTAACTTGAACAAATGTGATAGAATTTCGCTGAATTCTTAAATTAACCATAATATGAAATGACCTAATCGGGTCTCTGTTTGCCCTACCCTAGAAGTTTAATAGAGCATTTTACTCGTCATTTCATGCGCTTTGAGATGCCGCCTAGCCCAGTACGCTATCTGAAATAGGAGCGACGTAAATTGAACAAATGTGATAGAATTTCGCTGAATTCTTTTATTAACCATAATGTTAAATGATCTAATCGGGTCTCTGTACGCCCTAGCGTACAAGCTTAATAGTGCATTTTATTCGTCATTTCATGCGCTTTGAGATGCCGCTTAGCCCAATAGCTATCTGAAATAGGAGCGACGTAAATTGAACAAATGTGATAGAATTTCCCTGAAATCTTATATTAACCGTAATATAAAATGATCTAATCGGGTCTCTGTTTGCATTACCCGAGAAGTTTAATAGTGCATTGTACTCGCCATTCCACGCGCTTTAAGATGCCGCCTATCCGAGTACGCTTTCTGAAATAGGAGCGACGTAAGTTGAACAAATGTGATAGAATAACGCTGAATTCTTATATTAACCGTAATATAAAATGGTCTAATCGGGTCTCCGTCTGCCTTATCCTAGAAGTTTAATAGTGCATTTTACTCGCCATTCCACGCGCTTTGAGATACCGCCTAGCCCAGTACGCTATCTGAAATAGGAGCGACGTTAGTTGAACAAGTGTGATAGAATTACGCTGAATTCTTATATTAACCGTAATATAAAATGATCTATTCGGGTGTCTGTTCGCCCTACCCTAGAAGTTTAATAGTGCATTTCACTCGCCATTCCATGCGCTTTGAGATGCCGCTTAGCCCAATACGCCGTCTGAAATAGGAGCGACGTAAATTGAACAAATGTGATAGAATTTCGCTGAATTCTTATATTAACCAAAATATAAAATGATCTAATCGGGTCTCTGATTGCCCTATCATAGAAGTTTAAGAGTGCATTTTGCTCGCCATTCCACGCGCTTTAAGATGCCGCCTAGCCCAGTACGCTATCTGAAATAGGAGCGACGTAAGTTGAACAAATGTGATAGAATAACGCTGAATTCTTATATTAACCGTAATATGAAATGGTCTAATCGGGTCTCCGTTTGCCTTATCCTAGAAGTTTAATAGTGCATTTTACTGGACATTTCATGCGCATTGAGATGCCGCTTAGCCCAATACGCTATCTGAAATAGGAGCGAAGTAAATTGAACAAATGTGATAGAATTTCGCTGAATTCTTAAATTAACCACAATATAAAATGATCTAATCGGGTCTCTGATTGCCCTATCATAGAAGTTTAATAGTGCATTTTACTCGCCATTCCGCGCGCTTTAAGTTGCCGCCTAGCCCAGTACGCTATATGAAATAGGAGCGACGTAAATTGAACAAATGTGATAGAATTTCGCTGAATTCTTATATTAACCTCAATGTAAAATGATCTAATCGGGTCTTTGTTCGCCCTACCCTAGAAGTTTAATAGTGCATTTCACTCGTCATTTCATGCGCTTTGAGATGCCGCTTAGCCCAATACGCTATCTGAAATATCAGCCACGTAAATTGAACAAATGTGAGAGAATTTCGCTGAATTCTGAAATTAACCATAATATAAAATGATCTAATGGGGTCTCTGTTTGCCCTACCCTAGAAGTTTAATAGTGCATTTTACTCGCCATTACACACGCTTTAAGATGCCGCTTAGCCCAATACGCTATCTGAAATATCAGCGACGTAAATTGAACAAATGTGAGAGAATTTCGCTGAATTCTTAAATTAACCATAATATAAAATGATCTAATGGGGTCTCTGTTTGCCCTACCCTAGAAGTTTAATAGTGCATTTTACTCGCCATTTCTTGCGCTTTGAGATGCCGCTTAGCACAAGTCGCTATCTGAAATAGGAGCGATGTAAATTGAGCAAATGTGATAGAATTTCGCTGAATTCTTATATTAACCTTAATGTAAAATGATCTAATCGGGTCTTTGTTCGCCCTACCCTAGAAGTTTAATAGTGCATTTCACTCGTCATTTCATGCGCTTTGAGATGCCGCTTAGCCCAATACGCTATCTGAAATATCAGCCACGTAAATTGAACAAATGTGAGAGAATTTCGCTGAATTCTGACATTAACCATAATATAAAATGATCTAATCGGGTCTCTGTTTGCCTTACCCTAGAAGTTTAATAGTGCGTTTTACTCGCCATTTCATGCGCTTTAAGATGCCGCTTAGCCCAATACGCTATCTGCAACATGAGCGACGTAAATTGAACAAATGTGAGAGAATTTCGCTGAATTCTGAAATTAACCATAATATAAAATGATCTTATCGGGTCTCTGTTTGCCCTACCCTAGAAGTTTAATAGTGCATTTTACTCGACATGTCCTGCGCTTTGAGATGCCGGTTAGTCCAATACGCTGTCTGAAATATCAGCAACGTAAATTGAACAAATGTGATAGAATTTCGCTGAATTCTTATATTAACCTTAATGTAAAATGATCTAATCGGGTCTTTGTTCGCCCTACCGTAGAAGTTTAATAGTGCATTTTACTCGCCACTTCATGCGCTTTGAGATTCCGCTTAGCCCAATAAGCTATCTGAAATAGGATCGACGTAAATTGAACAAATGTGACAGAATTTCGCTGAATTCTTATATTAACCAAAATATAAAATGATCTAATCGGGTCTCTGATTGCCCTATCATAGAAGTTTAATAGTGCATTTTACTTGTCATTCCACGCGCTTTAAGATGCCGCCTAGCCCAGTACGCTATCTGAAATAGGAGCGACGTAAATTGAACAAATGTGATAGAATTTTGCTGAATTCTTAAATTAACCATAATATAAAATGATGTAATCGGGTCTCTGTTCGCCCTACCCAAGAAGTTTAATAGTGCATTTCTCTCGTCATTTCATGCGCTTTGAGATGCCGCTTAGCCCAATAGCTATCTGAAATAGGAGCGACGTAAATTGAACAAATGTGATAGAATTTCCCTGAAATCTTATATTAAACAAAATATAAAATGATCTAAACGGGACTCTGATTGCCCTGTCATAGAAGTTTAGTAGTGCATTTTACTAGCCCTTCCACGCGCTTTAAGATGCCGCCTAGCCCAGTACACTATCTGAAATAGGAGCGACGTATGTTGAACAAATGTGATAGAATTACGTTCAATTCTTATATTAACCGTAATATAAAATGATCTAATCGGGTCTCTGTTTGCATTACCATAGAAGTTTAATAGTGCATTTTACTCGCCATTTCATGCGCTTTGAGATGCCGCTTAGCCCAATACGCTATCTGCAATAGGATCGACGTAAATTGTACAAATGAGATAGAATTTCGCTGAATTCTTAAATTAACCATAATATAAAGTGATCTAAACTGGTCTCTGTTTGCCCCACCCTAGAAGTTTAATAGTGAATTTTACTCGCCATTTCTTGCGCTTTGAGATGCCGCTTAGCCCAATAGCTATCTGAAATAGGAGCGACGTAAATTGACCAAATGTGATAGAATTTCCCTGAAATCTTATATTAACCGTAATATAAAATGATCTAATCGGGTCTCTGTTTGCATTACCCTCGAAGTATAATAGTGCATTTAGTCGACTTTCCACGCGCTTTAAGATGCCGCCTATCCGAGTACGCTATCTGAAATAGGAGCGACGTAAGTTGAACAAATGTGATAGAATAACGCTGAATTCTTATATTAACCGTAATATAAAATGGTCTAATCGGGTCTCCGTTTGCCTTATCCTAGAAGTTTATTAGTGCATTTTACTCGTCATTCCATGCGCTTTGAGATGCCGCTTAGCCCAATACGCTATCTGAAATAGGAGCGATGTAAGTTGAACAAATGTGATAGAATTTTGCTGAATTCTTAAATTGACCAAAATATAAAATGATGTAATCGGGTCTCTGTTCGCCCTACCCAAGAAGTTTAATAGTGCATTTCTCTCGTCATTTCATGCGCTTTGAGATGCCGCTTAGCCCAATAGCTATCTGAAATAGGAGCGACGTAAATTGAACAAATGTGATAGAATTTCCCTGAAATGTCATAGTAAACAAAATATAAAATGATCTATTCGGAACTCTCATTGCCCTATCATAGAAGTTTAGAAGTGCATTTTACTCGCCCTTCCACGCGCTTTAAGATGCCGCCTAGTCCAGTACGCTATCTGAAATAGGAGAGACGTTAGTTGAACAAATGTGATAGAATTACGCTGAATTCTTATATTAACCGTATATAAAATGATCTATTCGGGTGTCTGTTCGCCCTACCCTAGAAGTTTAATAATGCATTTCACTCGCCATTCCATGCGCTTTGAGATGCCGCTTAGCCCAATACGCTATCTGAAATAGGAGCGACGTAAATTGAACAAATGTGATAGAATTTCGCTGAATTCTTATGTTAACCGTAATATAAAATGATCTAATCGGGTCTCTGATTGCCCTACCCTAGAAGTTTAATAGTGCATTTTACTCACCATTCCACGCGCTTTAAGTTGCCGCCTAGCTCAGTACGCTATCTGAAATAGGAGCTACGTAAGTTGAACAAATGTCACAGAATTACGCTGAATTCTTATATTAACCGTAATATAAAATGATCTAATCGGGTCTCTGTTTGCCCTACCCTAGAAGTTTAATAGTGCATTTTACTCGCCATTTCTTGTGCTTTGAGATGCCGCTTAGCACAAGTCGCTATCTGAAATAGGAGCGATGTAAATTGAACAAATGTGATAGAACTTCGCTGAATTCTTATATTAACCGTAATATAAAATGATGTGATCGGGTCTCTGCTTGCCCCACCCTAGAAGTTTAATAGTGCATTTTACTCGCCCTTTCGTGCGCTTTGAGATGCCGCTTAGCCCAATACGCTATCTGAAATAGGAGCGACGTAAATTGAACAAATGTGATAGAATTTCGCTGGATTCTTATATTAACCAAAATATAAAATGAACTAATCGGGTCTCTGATTGCCCTATCATAGAAGTTTAATAGTGCATTTTACTCGCCATTCCACGCGGTTTAAGTTGCCGCCTAGCCCAGTACGCTATCTGAAATAGGGGCTACGTAACTTGAACAAATGTGACAGAATTACGCTGAATTCTTATATTAACCGTAATATAAAATGATCTAATCGGGTCTCTGTTTGCCTTATCCTAGAAGTTTAATAGTGCATTTTACTCGCCATTTCATGCGCTTTGAGATGCCGCTTAGCCCAATACGCTATCTGAAATAGGAGCGACGTAAATTAAACAAATGTGATAGAATTTTGCTGAATTCTTATATTAACCATAATATAAAATGATCTAATCGGGTCTCTGATTGCCCTACCCTAGAAGTTTAATAGTGCATTTTACTCACCATTCCACGCGCTTTAAGATGCCGCCTATCCGAGTACGCTATCTGAAATAGGAGCGACGTAAATTGAACAAATGTGATAGAATTTCGCTGAATTCTGTAATTAACCATAATATGAAATGACCTAATCGGGTCTCTGTTCGCCCTACCCAAGAAGTTTAATAGTGCATTTCTCTCGTCATTTCATACGCTTTGAGATGCCGCTTAGCCCAATACGCTATCTGAAATAGCAGCGACGTAAATTGAACAAATGTGATAGAATTTCCCTGAAATCTTATATTAAACATTACATAAAATGATCTAAACGGGACTCTGATTGCCCTACCATAGAAGTTTAGTAGTGCATTTTACTCGCCCTTCCACGCGCTTTAAGATGCCGCCTGGCCCAGTACACTGTCTGAAATAGGAGCGACGCATGTTGAACAAATGTGATAGAATTACGCTGAATTCTTATATTAACCGTAATATAAAATGATCTAATCGGATCTCTGTTTCCCTTACCCTAGAAGTTTAATAGTGCATTTTACTCGCCATTTCATGCGCTTTGAGATGCCGCTTAGCCCAATACGCTATCTGAAATAGGAACGACGTAAATTGAACAAATGTGATAGAATTTTGCTGAATTCTTAAATTAACCATAATATAAAATGATCTAATCGGGTCTCTGATTGCCCTACCCTGGAAGTTTAATAGTGCATTTTACTCGCCCTTCCACGCGCTTTAAGATGCCGCCTAGCACAGTACACTATCTGAAATAGGAGCGACGCATGTGGAACAAATGTGATAGAATTACGCTGAATTCTTATATTAACCGTAATATAAAATGATCTAATCGGGTCTCTGTTTCCCTTACCCTAGAAGTTTAATAGTGCATTTTACTCGCCATTTCATGCGCTTTGAGATGCCGCTTAGCCCAATACGCTATCTGAAATAGGAACGACGTAAATTGAACAAATGTGATAGAATTTTGCTGAATTCTTAAATTAACCATAATATAAAATGATCTAATCGGGTCTCTGATTGCCCTACCCTGGAAGTTTAATAGTGCATTTTACTCGCCATTCCACGCGCTTTAAGATGCCGCCTAGCCCAGTATGCTATCTGAAATAGGAACGACGTAAATTGAACAAATGTGATAGAATTTTGCTGAATTCTTAAATTAACCATAATATAAAATGATCTAATCTGGTCTCTGATTGCCCTACCCTAGAAGTTTAATAGTGCATTTTACGAGCCATTTCTTGCGCTTTGAGATGCAGCTTAGCCCAATACGCTATCCGAAATAGGAGCGACGTAAATTGAACAAATGTGATAGAATTTCGCTGAATTCTTATATTAACCAAAATATAAAATGATCTAATCGGGTCTCTGATTGCCCTACCCTAGAAGTTTAGTAGTGCATTTTACTCGCCATTTCTTGCGCTTTGAGATGCCGCTTAGCCCAATACGCTATCTGAAATATCAGCGACGTAAATTGAACAAATGTGAGAGAATTTCGCTGAATTCTTAAATTAACCATAATATAAAATGATCTAATGTGGTCTCTGTTTGCCCTACCCTAGAAGTTTAATAGTGCATTTTACTCGCCATTTCCTGCGCTTTGTGATGCCGCTTAGCACAAGTCGCTATCTGAAAGAGGAGCGATATAAATTGAACAAATGTGATAGAATTTCGCTGAATTCTTATATTAACCATAATATAAAATGATCTAATCGGGTCTTTGTTCGCCCTACCGTAAAAGTTTAATAGTGCATTTTACTCGCCACTTCATGCGCTTTGAGATTCCGCTTAGCCCAATACGCTATCTGAAATATCAGCGACGTAAATTGAACAAATGTGAGAGAATTTCGCTGAATTCTTAAATTAACCATAATATAAAATGATCTAATGGGGTCTCTGTTTGCCCTACCCTAGAAGTTTAATAGTGCATTTTACTCGCCATTTCTTGCGCTTTGAGATGCCGCTTAGCACAAGTCGCTATCTGAAATAGGAGCGATGTAAATTGAGCAAATGTGATAGAATTTCGCTGAATTCTTATATTAACCTTAATGTAAAATGATCTAATCGGGTCTTTGTTCGCCCTACCCTAGAAGTTTAATAGTGCATTTCACTCGTCATTTCATGCGCTTTGAGATGCCGCTTAGCCCAATACGCTGTCTGAAATATCAGCCACGTAAATTGAACAAATGTGAGAGAATTTCGCTGAATTCTGAAATTAACCATAATATAAAATGATCTAATCGGGTCTCTGTTTGCCTTACCCTAGAAGTTTAATAGTGCGTTTTACTCGCCATTTCATGCGCTTTAAGATGCCGCTTAGCCCAATACGCTATCTGCAACATGAGCGACGTAAATTGAACAAATGTGAGAGAATTTCGCTGAATTCTGAAATTAACCATAATATAAAATGATCTTATCGGGTCTCTGTTTGCCCTACCCTAGAAGTTTAATAGTGCATTTTACTCGACATGTCCTGCGCTTTGAGATGCCGGTTAGTCCAATACGCTGTCTGAAATATCAGCAACGTAAATTGAACAAATGTGAGAGAATTTCGCTGAATTCTTATATTAACCAAAATATAAAATGATCTAATCGGGTCTCTGATTGCCCTAACATAGAAGTTTAATAGTGCATTTTACTCGCCATTACAAGCGCTTTAAGATGCCGCTTAGCCCAATACGCTATCTGAAATATCAGCGACGTAAATTGAACAAATGTGAGAGAATTTCGCTGAATTCTTAAATTAACCATAATATAAAATGATCTAATGGGGTCTCTGTTTGCCCTACCCTAGAAGTTTAATAGTGCATTTTACTCGCCATTTCTTGCGCTTTGAGATGCCGCTTAGCACAAGTCGCTATCTGAAATAGGAGCGATGTAAATTGAGCAAATGTGATAGAATTTCGCTGAATTCTTATATTAACCTTAATGTAAAATGATCTAATCGGGTCTTTGTTCGCCCTACCGTAAAAGTTTAATAGTGCATTTTACTCGCCACTTCATGCGCTTTGAGATTCCGCTTAGCCCAATAAGCTATCTGAAATAGGATCGACGTAAATTGAACAAATGTGACAGAATTTCGCTGAATTCTTATATTAACCAAAATATAAAATGATCTAATCGGGTCTCTGATTGCCCTATCATAGAAGTTTAATAGTGCATTTTACTTGTCATTCCACGCGCTTTAAGATGCCGCCTAGCCCAGTACGCTATCTGAAATAGGAGCGACGTAAATTGAACAAATGTGATAGAATTTTGCTGAATTCTTAAATTAACCATAATATAAAATGCTGTAATCGGGTCTCTGTTCGCCCTACCCAAGAAGTTTAATAGTGCATTTCTCTCGTCATTTCATGCGCTTTGAGATGCCGCTTAGCCCAATAGCTATCTGAAATAGGAGCGACGTAAATTGAACAAATGTGATAGAATTTCCCTGAAATCTTATATTAAAGAAAATATAAAATGATCTAAACGGGACTCTGATTGCCCTATCATAGACGTTTAGTAGTGCATTTTACTCGCCCTTCCACGCGCTTTAAGATGCCGCCTAGCCCAGTACACTATCTGAAATAGGAGCGACGTAAATTGAAAAAATGTGATAGAATTTCGCTGAATTCTTATATTAACCAAAATATAAAATGATCTAATGGGGTCTCTGTTTGCCCTACCCTAGAAGTTTAATAGTGCATTTTACTCACCATTTCTTGCGCTTTGAGATGCCGCTTAGCACAATACGCTATCTGAAATAGGAGCGACGTAAAATGAACAAATGTGATAGGATTTCGCTGAATTCTTAAATTAACCATAATATAAAATGATCTAACCGGGTCTCTATGTGCCCAACCCTAGAAGCTTAATAGTGCATTTTACTCGCCATTTCTTGCGCTTTGAGATGCCGCTTAGCCCAATACGCTATCTGAAATAGGAGCGACGTAAATTGAACAAATGTGATAGAATTTCCCTGAAATGTCATAGTAAACAAAATATAAAATGATCTATTCGGAACTCTCATTGCCCTATCATAGAAGTTTAGAAGTGCATTTTACTCGCCCTTCCACGCGCTTTAAGATGCCGCCTAGTCCAGTACGCTATCTGAAGTAGGAGAGACGTTAGTTGAACAAATGTGATAGAATTACGCTGAATTCTTATATTAACCGTATATAAAATGATCTATTCGGGTGTCTGTTCGCCCTACCCTAGAAGTTTAATAATGCATTTCACTCGCCATTCCATGCGCTTTGAGATGCCGCTTAGCCCAATACGCTATCTGAAATAGGAGCGATGTAAATTGAACAAATGTGATAGAATTTCGCTGAATTCTTATATTAACCGTAATATAAAATGATGTGATCGGGTCTCTGCTTGCCCCACCCTAGAAGTTTAATAGTGCATTTTACTCGCCCTTTCGTGCGCTTTGAGATGCCGCTTAGCCCAATACGCTATCTGAAATAGGAGCGACGTAAATTGAACAAATGTGATAGAATTTCGCTGGATTCTTATATTAACCAAAATATAAAATGAACTAATCGGGTCTCTGATTGCCCTATCATAGAAGTTTAATAGTGCATTTTACTCGCCATTCCACGCGGTTTAAGTTGCCGCCCAGCCCAGTACGCTATCTGAAATAGGGGCTACGTAACTTGAACAAATGTGACAGAATTACGCTGAATTCTTATATTAACCGTAATATAAAATGATCTAATCGGGTCTCTGTTTGCCTTATCCTAGAAGTTTAATAGTGCATTTTACTCGCCATTTCATGCGCTTTGAGATGCCGCTTAGCCCAATAAGCTATCTGAAATAGGAGCGATGTAACTTGAACAAATGTGATAGAATTTCGCTGAATTCTTAAATTAACCATAATATGAAATGACCAAATCGGGTCTCTGTTTGCCCTACCCTAGAAGTTTAATAGAGCATTTTACTCGTCATTTCATGCGCTTTGAGATGCCGCCTAGCCCAGTACGCTATCTGAAATAGGAGCGACGTAAATTGAACAAATGTGATAGAATTTCGCTGAATTCTTTTATTAACCATAATGTTAAATGATCTAATCGGGTCTCTGTACGCCCTAGCGTACAAGCTTAATAGTGCATTTTATTCGTCATTTCATGCGCTTTGAGATGCCGCTTAGCCCAATAGCTATCTGAAATAGGAGCGACGTAAATTGAACAAATGTGATAGAATTTCCCTGAAATCTTATATTAACCGTAATATAAAATGATCTAATCGGGTCTCTGTTTGCATTACCCGAGAAGTTTAATAGTGCATTGTACTCGCCATTCCACGCGCTTTAAGATGCCGCCTATCCGAGTACGCTTTCTGAAATAGGAGCGACGTAAGTTGAACAAATGTGATAGAATAACGCTGAATTCTTATATTAACCGTAATATAAAATGGTCTAATCGGGTCTCCGTTTGCCTTATCCTAGAAGTTTAATAGTGCATTTTACTCGCCATTCCACGCGCTTTAAGATACCGCCTAGCCCAGTACGCTATCTGAAATAGGAGCGACGTTAGTTGAACAAGTGTGATAGAATTACGCTGAATTCTTATATTAACCGTAATATAAAATGATCTATTCGGGTGTCTGTTCGCCCTACCCTAGAAGTTTAATAGTGCATTTCACTCGCCATTCCATGCGCTTTGAGATGCCGCTTAGCCCAATACGCTATCTGAAATAGGAGCGACGTAAATTGAACAAATGTGATAGAATTTCGCTGAATTCTTATGTTAACCGTAATATAAAATGATCTAATCGGGTCTCTGATTGCCCTACCCTAGAAGTTTAATAGTGCATTTTACTCACCATTCCACGCGCTTTAAGTTGCCGCCTAGCTCAGTACGCTATCTGAAATAGGAGCTACGTAAGTTGAACAAATGTCCCAGAATTACGCTGAATTCTTATATTAACCGTAATATAAAATGATCTAATCGGGTCTCTGTTTGCCCTACCCTAGAAGTTTAATAGTGCATTTTACTCGCCATTTCTTGCGCTTTGAGATGCCGCTTAGCACAAGTCGGTATCTGAAATAGGAGCGATGTAAATTGAACAAATGTGATAGAATTTCGCTGAATTCTTATATTAACCAAAATATAAAATGATGTAATCGGGTCTCTGTTCGCCCTACCCAAGAAGTTTAATAGTGCATTTCTCTCGTCATTTCATGCGCTTTGAGATGCCGCATAGTCCAATACGCTATCTGAAATAGGAGCGACGTAAATTGAACAAATGTGATAGAATTTCGCTGAATTCTTATATTAACCGTAATATAAAATGATCTAATCGGGTCTGTGTTTGCCTTACCCTAGAAGTTTAATAGTGCATTTTACTCGCCATTTCATTCGCTTTGAGATGCCGCTTAGCCCAATATGCTATCTGATATAGGAGCGACGTAAATTGAACAAATGTGATAGAATTACGCTGAATTCTTATATTAACCAAAATATAAAATGATCTAATCGGGTCTCTGATTGCCCTATCATAGAAGATTAATAGTGCATTTTACTGGCCATTCCACGCGCTTTAAGATGCCTCCTAGCCCAGTATGCTATCTGAAATAGGAACGACGTAAATTGAACAAATGTGATAGAATTTTGCTGAATTCTTAAATTAACCATAATATAAAATGATCTAATCGGGTCTGTGATTGCCCTACCCTAGAAGTTTAATAGTGCATTTTACTCGTCATTTCATGCGCTTTGAGATGCCGCTTAGCCCAATAAGCTGTCTGAAATAGTTGCGACGTAAATTGAACAAATGTGATAGAAGTTCCCTGAATACTTATATTAACCTTAATGTAAAATGATCTAATCGGGTCTCTGTTCGCCATGCCCTAGAAGTTTAATAGTGCATTTTACTCGCCATTTCATGCGCTTTGAGATGCCGCTTAGCCCAAAACGCTATCTGAAATAGGAGCGACGTAAAATGAACAAATGTGATAGGATTTCGCTGAATTCTTAAATTAACCATAATATAAAATGATCTAATCGGGTCTCTATGTGCCCAACCCTAGAAGCTTAATAGTGCATTTTACTCGCCATTTCTTGCGCTTTGAGATGCCGCTTAGCCCAATACGCTATCTGAAATAGGAGCGACGTAAATTGAACAAATGTGATAGAATTTCCCTGAAATGTTATAGTAAACAGAATATAAAATGATCTATTCGGAACTCTGATTGCCCTATCATAGAAGTTTAGTAGTGCATTTTACTCGCCGTTCCACGCGCTTTAAGATATCGCCTAGCGCAGTACGCTATCTGAAATAGGAGCGACGTTAGTTGAACAAATGTGATAGAATTACGCTGAATTCTTATATTAACCGTAATATAAAATGATCTATTCGGGTCTCTGTTCGACCTACCCTAGAAGTTTAACAGTGCATTTCACTCGCCATTCCATGCGCTTTGAGATGCCGCTTAGCCAAATACGCTATATCTGAAATAGGAGCGACGTAAATTGAACAAATGTGATAGAATTTCGCTGGATTCTTATATTAACCAAAATATAAAATGATCTAATCGGGTCTCTGATTGCCCTACCCTAGAAGTTTAATAGTGCATTTTACTCGCCATTTCATGCGCTTTGAGATGCCGCTTAGCCCAATACGCTATCTGAAATAGGAGCGACGTAAATTAAACAAATGTGATAGAATTTCGCTGAATTCTTATATTAACCATAATATAAAATGATCTAATCGGGTCTCTGATTGCCCTACCCCAGAAGTTTAATAGTGCATTTTACTCACCATTCCACGCGCTTTAAGATGCCGCCTATCCGAGTACGCTATCTGAAATAGGAGCGACGTAAATTGAACAAATGTGATAGAATTTCGCTGAATTCTGTAATTAACCATAATATGAAATGACCTAATCGGGTCTCTGTTCGCCCTACCCAAGAAGTTTAATAGTGCATTTCTCTCGTCATTTCATACGCTTTGAGATGCCGCTTAGGCCAATACGCTATCTGAAATAGGAGCGACGTAAATTGAACAAATGTGATAGAATTTCCCTGAAATCTTATATTAAACATTACATAAAATGATCTAAACGGGACTCTGATTGCCCTACCATAGAAGTTTAGTAGTGCATTTTACTCGCCCTTCCACGCGCTTTAAGATGCCGCCTGGCCCAGTACACTGTCTGAAATAGGAGCGACGCATGTTGAACAAATGTGATAGAATTACGCTGAATTCTTATATTAACCGTAATATAAAATGATCTAATCGGATCTCTGTTTCCCTTACCCTAGAAGTTTAATAGTGCATTTTACTCGCCATTTCATGCGCTTTGAGATGCCGCTTGGCCCAGTACGCTATCTGAAATAGGAGCGACGTAAATTGAACAAATGTGATAGAATTTTGCTGAATTCTTAAATTAACCATAATATAAAATGATCTAATCGGGTCTCTGATTGCCCTACCCTGGAAGTTTAATAGTGCATTTTACTCGCCCTTCCACGCGCTTTAAGATGCCGCCTAGCCCAGTACACTATCTGAAATAGGAGCGACGCATGTGGAACAAATGTGATAGAATTACGCTGAATTCTTATATTAACCGTAATATAAAATGATCTAATCGGGTCTCTGTTTCCCTTACCCTAGAAGTTTAATAGTGCATTTTACTCGCCATTTCATGCGCTTTGAGATGCCGCTTAGCCCAATACGCTATCTGAAATAGGAACGACGTAAATTGAACAAATGTGATAGAATTTTGCTGAATTCTTAAATTAACCATAATATAAAATGATCTAATCGGGTCTCTGATTGCCCTACCCTAGAAGTTTAATAGTGCATTTTACTCGCCATTCCACGCGCTTTAAGATGCCGCCTAGCCCAGTATGCTATCTGAAATAGGAACGACGTAAATTGAACAAATGTGATAGAATTTTGCTGAATTCTTAAATTAACCATAATATAAAATGATCTAATCTGGTCTCTGATTGCCCTACCCTAGAAGTTTAATAGTGCATTTTACGAGCCATTTCTTGCGCTTTGAGATGCAGCTTAGCCCAATACGCTATCCGAAATAGGAGCGACGTAAATTGAACAAATGTGATAGAATTTCGCTGAATTCTTATATTAACCAAAATATAAAATGATCTAATCGGGTCTCTGATTGCCCTATCATAGATGTTTAAGAGTGCACTTTACTCGCCATTCCACGCGCTTTGAGATGCCGCCTAGCCCAGTACGCTTTCTGAAATAGGAGCGACGTAAGTTGAACAAATGTGATAGAATAACGCTGAATTCTTATATTAACCGTAATATAAAATGATCTATTCGGGTGTCTGTTCGCCCTACCCTAAAAGTTTAATAGTGTATTTCACTCGCCATTCCATGCGCTTTGAGATGCCGCTTAGCCCAATACGCTATCTGAAATAGGAGCGACGTAAATTGAACAAATGTGATAGAATTTCGCTGAATTCTTATGTTAACCGTAATATAAAATGATCTAATCGGGTCTCTGATTGCCCTACCCTAGAAGTTTAGTAGTGCATTTTACTCGCCATTTCTTGCGCTTTGAGATGCCGCTTAGCCCAATACGCTATCTGAAATATCAGCGACGTAAATTGAACAAATGGGAGAGAATTTCGCTGAATTCTTAAATTAACCATAATATAAAATGATCTAATGTGGTCTCTGTTTGCCCTACCCTAGAAGTTTAATAGTGCATTTTACTCGCCATTTCTTGCGCTTTAAGATGCCGCTTAGCACAAGTCGCTATCTGAAATAGGAGCGATGTAAATTGAACAAATGTGATAGAATTTCGCTGAATTCTTATATTAACCAAAATATAAAGTGATCTAATCGGGTCTCTGATTGCCCTATCATAGAAGTTTAATAGTGCATTTTACTCGCCATTCCTCGCGCTTTAAGATGCCGCCTATCCGGGTACGCTATCTGAAATAGGAGCGACGTAAATTGAACAAATGTGATAGAATTTCGCTGAATTCTTATATTAACCAAAATATAAAATGGTCTAATCGGGTCTCTGATTGCCCTATCATAGAAGTTTAATAGTGCATTTTACTCGCCATTACACACGCTTTAAGATGCCGCCTAGCCCAGTACGCTATCTGAAATAGGAACGACGTAAATTGAACAAATGTGATAGAATTTCGCTGAATGCTTATATTAACCAAAATATAAGATGATCTAATCGGGTCTCTGATTGCCCTATCATAGAAGATTAATAGTGCATTTTACTCGTCATTGCATGCGCTTTAAGATGCCGCCTCGCCCAGTACGCTATCTGAAATAGGAGCAATGTAAATTGAACAAATGTGATAGAATTTCGCTGAATTCTTAAATTAACCATAATATAAAATGATCTAATGGGGTCTCTGTTTGCCCTACCCTAGAAGTTTAGTAGTGCATTTTACTCGCCATTTCTTGCGCTTTGAGATGCCGCTTAGCCCAATACGCTATCTGAAATAGGAGCGACGTAAATTGAACAAATGTGATAGAATTACGCTGAATTCTTATATTAACCGTAATATAAAATGATCTAATCGGGTCTCTGATTGCCCTATCATAGAAGATTAAGAGTGCATTTTGCTCGCCATTCCACGCGCTTTAAGATGCCGCCTAGACAAATACGCTATCTGAAATAGGAGCGACGTAAATTGAACAAATGTGATAGAATTTCGCTGGATTCTTATATTAACCAAAATATAAAATGATCTAATCGGGTCTCTGATTGCCCTACCCTAGAAGTTTAATAGTGCATTTTACTCGCCATTTCATGCGCTTTGAGATGCCGCTTAGCCCAATACGCTATCTGAAATAGGAGCGACGTAAATTAAACAAATGTGATAGAATTTCGCTGAATTCTTATATTAACCATAATATAAAATGATCTAATCGGGTCTCTGATTGTCCTACCCTAGAAGTTTAATAGTGCATTTTACTCACCATTCCACGCGCTTTAAGATGCCGCCTATCCGAGTACGCTATCTGAAATAGGAGCGACGTAAATTGAACAAATGTGATAGAATTTCGCTGAATTCTGTAATTAACCATAATATGAAATGACCTAATCGGGTCTCTGTTCGCCCTACCCAAGAAGTTTAATAGTGCATTTCTCTCGTCATTTCATACGCTTTGAGATGCCGCTTAGCCCAATACGCTATCTGAAATAGGAGCGACGTAAATTGAACAAATGTGATAGAATTTCCCTGAAATCTTATATTAAACAATACATAAAATGGTCTAAACGGGACTCTGATTGCCCTACCATAGAAGTTTAGTAGTGCATTTTACTCGCCCTTCCACGCGCTTTAAGATGCCGCCAAGCCCAGTACACTGTCTGAAATAGGAGCGACGCATGTTGAACAAATGTGATAGAATTACGCTGAATTCTTATATTAACCGTAATATAAAATGATCTAATCGGGTCTCTGTTTCGCTTACCCTAGAAGTTTAATAGTGCATTTTACTCGCCATTTCATGCGCTTTGAGATGCCGCTTAGCCCAATACGCTATCTGAAATAGGAACGACGTAAATTGAACAAATGTGATAGAATTTTGCTGAATTCTTAAATTAACCATAATATAAAATGATCTAATCGGGTCTCTGATTGCCCTACCCTGGAAGTTTAATAGTGCATTTTACTCGCCCTTCCACGCGCTTTAAGATGCCGCCTAGCCCAGTACACTATCTGAAATAGGAGCGACGCATGTTGAACAAATGTGATAGAATTACGCTGAATTCTTATATTAACCGTAATATAAAATGATCTAATCGGGTCTCTGTTTGCCTTACCCTAGAAGTTTAATAGTGCATTTTACTCGTCATTTCATGCGCTTTGAGATGCCGCTTAGCCCAATACGCTATCTGAAATAGGAACGACGTAAATTGAACAAATGTGATAGAATTTTGCTGAATTCTTAAATTAACCATAATATAAAATGATCTAATCTGGTCTCTGATTGCCCTACCCTAGAAGTTTAATAGTGCATTTTACGAGCCATTTCTTGCGCTTTGAGATGCAGCTTAGCCCAATACGCTATCCGAAATAGGAGCGACGTAAATTGAACAAATGTGATAGAATTTCGCTGAATTCTTATATTAACCAAAATATAAAATGATCTAATCGGGTCTCTGATTGCCCTATCATAGAAGTTTAATAGTGCATTTTACTTGCCATTCCACGCGCTTTAAGATGCCGCCTAGCCCAGTACGCTATCTGAAATAGCAGCGACGTAAGATGAACAAATGTGATAGAATTTCGCTGAGTTCTTTTATTAACCATAATGTAAAATGATCTGATCGGGGCTCTGATCGCCATAGCCTAGAAGTTTAATAGTGCATTTTATTCGCCATTTCTTGCGCTTTGAGATGCCGCTTAGCCGAGTTCGCTATCTGAAATAGGAGCGACGTAAATTGAACAAATGTGATAAAATTTCCCTGAAATCTTATATTAAACAAAATATAAAATGATCTAATCGGGTCTCTGATTGCCCTACCCTAGAAGTTTAATAGTGCATTTTACTCGCCATTTCATGCGCTTTGAGATGCCGCTTAGCCCAATACGCTATCTGAAATAGGAGCGACGTAAATTAAACAAATGTGATAGAATTTCGCTGAATTCTTATATTAACCATAATATAAAATGATCTAATCGGGTCTCTGATTGCCCTACCCCAGAAGTTTAATAGTGCATTTTACTCACCATTCCACGCGCTTTAAGATGCCGCCTATCCGAGTACGCTATCTGAAATAGGAGCGACGTAAATTGAACAAATGTGATAGAATTTCGCTGAATTCTGTAATTAACCATAATATGAAATGACCTAATCGGGTCTCTGTTCGCCCTACCCAAGAAGTTTAATAGTGCATTTCTCTCGTCATTTCATACGCTTTGAGATGCCGCTTAGGCCAATACGCTATCTGAAATAGGAGCGACGTAAATTGAACAAATGTGATAGAATTTCCCTGAAATCTTATATTAAACATTACATAAAATGATCTAAACGGGACTCTGATTGCCCTACCATAGAAGTTTAGTAGTGCATTTTACTCGCCCTTCCACGCGCTTTAAGATGCCGCCTGGCCCAGTACACTGTCTGAAATAGGAGCGACGCATGTTGAACAAATGTGATAGAATTACGCTGAATTCTTATATTAACCGTAATATAAAATGATCTAATCGGATCTCTGTTTCCCTTACCCTAGAAGTTTAATAGTGCATTTTACTCGCCATTTCATGCGCTTTGAGATGCCGCTTAGCCCAATACGCTATCTGAAATAGGAGCGACGTAAATTGAACAAATGTGATAGAATTTTGCTGAATTCTTAAATTAACCATAATATAAAATGATCTAATCGGGTCTCTGATTGCCCTACCCTGGAAGTTTAATAGTGCATTTTACTCGCCCTTCCACGCGCTTTAAGATGCCGCCTAGCCCAGTACACTATCTGAAATAGGAGCGACGCATGTGGAACAAATGTGATAGAATTACGCTGAATTCTTATATTAACCGTAATATAAAATGATCTAATCGGGTCTCTGTTTCCCTTACCCTAGAAGTTTAATAGTGCATTTTACTCGCCATTTCATGCGCTTTGAGATGCCGCTTAGCCCAATACGCTATCTGAAATAGGAACGACGTAAATTGAACAAATGTGATAGAATTTTGCTGAATTCTTAAATTAACCATAATATAAAATGATCTAATCGGGTCTCTGATTGCCCTACCCTGGAAGTTTAATAGTGCATTTTACTCGCCATTCCACGCGCTTTAAGATGCCGCCTAGCCCAGTATGCTATCTGAAATAGGAACGACGTAAATTGAACAAATGTGATAGAATTTTGCTGAATTCTTAAATTAACCATAATATAAAATGATCTAATCTGGTCTCTGATTGCCCTACCCTAGAAGTTTAATAGTGCATTTTACGAGCCATTTCTTGCGCTTTGAGATGCAGCTTAGCCCAATACGCTATCCGAAATAGGAGCGACGTAAATTGAACAAATGTGATAGAATTTCGCTGAATTCTTATATTAACCAAAATATAAAATGATCTAATCGGGTCTCTGATTGCCCTATCATAGATGTTTAAGAGTGCACTTTACTCGCCATTCCACGCGCTTTGAGATGCCGCCTAGCCCAGTACGCTTTCTGAAATAGGAGCGACGTAAGTTGAACAAATGTGATAGAATAACGCTGAATTCTTATATTAACCGTAATATAAAATGATCTATTCGGGTGTCTGTTCGCCCTACCCTAAAAGTTTAATAGTGTATTTCACTCGCCATTCCATGCGCTTTGAGATGCCGCTTAGCCCAATACGCTATCTGAAATAGGAGCGACGTAAATTGAACAAATGTGATAGAATTTCGCTGAATTCTTATGTTAACCGTAATATAAAATGATCTAATCGGGTCTCTGATTGCCCTACCCTAGAAGTTTAGTAGTGCATTTTACTCGCCATTTCTTGCGCTTTGAGATGCCGCTTAGCCCAATACGCTATCTGAAATATCAGCGACGTAAATTGAACAAATGGGAGAGAATTTCGCTGAATTCTTAAATTAACCATAATATAAAATGATCTAATGTGGTCTCTGTTTGCCCTACCCTAGAAGTTTAATAGTGCATTTTACTCGCCATTTCTTGCGCTTTGAGATGCCGCTTAGCACAAGTCGCTATCTGAAATAGGAGCGATGTAAATTGAACAAATGTGATAGAATTTCGCTGAATTCTTATATTAACCAAAATATAAAGTGATCTAATCGGGTCTCTGATTGCCCTATCATAGAAGTTTAATAGTGCATTTTACTCGCCATTCCTCGCGCTTTAAGATGCCGCCTATCCGGGTACGCTATCTGAAATAGGAGCGACGTAAATTGAACAAATGTGATAGAATTTCGCTGAATTCTTATATTAACCAAAATATAAAATGGTCTAATCGGGTCTCTGATTGCCCTATCATAGAAGTTTAATAGTGCATTTTACTCGCCATTACACACGCTTTAAGATGCCGCCTAGCCCAGTACGCTATCTGAAATAGGAACGACGTAAATTGAACAAATGTGATAGAATTTCGCTGAATGCTTATATTAACCAAAATATAAGATGATCTAATCGGGTCTCTGATTGCCCTATCATAGAAGATTAATAGTGCATTTTACTCGTCATTGCATGCGCTTTAAGATGCCGCCTCGCCCAGTACGCTATCTGAAATAGGAGCAATGTAAATTGAACAAATGTGATAGAATTTCGCTGAATTCTTAAATTAACCATAATATAAAATGATCTAATGGGGTCTCTGTTTGCCCTACCCTAGAAGTTTAGTAGTGCATTTTACTCGCCATTTCTTGCGCTTTGAGATGCCGCTTAGCCCAATACGCTATCTGAAATAGGAGCGACGTAAATTGAACAAATGTGATAGAATTACGCTGAATTCTTATATTAACCGTAATATAAAATGATCTAATCGGGTCTCTGATTGCCCTATCATAGAAGATTAAGAGTGCATTTTGCTCGCCATTCCACGCGCTTTAAGATGCCGCCTAGACAAATACGCTATCTGAAATAGGAGCGACGTAAATTGAACAAATGTGATAGAATTTCGCTGGATTCTTATATTAACCAAAATATAAAATGATCTAATCGGGTCTCTGATTGCCCTACCCTAGAAGTTTAATAGTGCATTTTACTCGCCATTTCATGCGCTTTGAGATGCCGCTTAGCCCAATACGCTATCTGAAATAGGAGCGACGTAAATTAAACAAATGTGATAGAATTTCGCTGAATTCTTATATTAACCATAATATAAAATGATCTAATCGGGTCTCTGATTGTCCTACCCTAGAAGTTTAATAGTGCATTTTACTCACCATTCCACGCGCTTTAAGATGCCGCCTATCCGAGTACGCTATCTGAAATAGGAGCGACGTAAATTGAACAAATGTGATAGAATTTCGCTGAATTCTGTAATTAACCATAATATGAAATGACCTAATCGGGTCTCTGTTCGCCCTACCCAAGAAGTTTAATAGTGCATTTCTCTCGTCATTTCATACGCTTTGAGATGCCGCTTAGCCCAATACGCTATCTGAAATAGGAGCGACGTAAATTGAACAAATGTGATAGAATTTCCCTGAAATCTTATATTAAACAATACATAAAATGGTCTAAACGGGACTCTGATTGCCCTACCATAGAAGTTTAGTAGTGCATTTTACTCGCCCTTCCACGCGCTTTAAGATGCCGCCAAGCCCAGTACACTGTCTGAAATAGGAGCGACGCATGTTGAACAAATGTGATAGAATTACGCTGAATTCTTATATTAACCGTAATATAAAATGATCTAATCGGGTCTCTGTTTCGCTTACCCTAGAAGTTTAATAGTGCATTTTACTCGCCATTTCATGCGCTTTGAGATGCCGCTTAGCCCAATACGCTATCTGAAATAGGAACGACGTAAATTGAACAAATGTGATAGAATTTTGCTGAATTCTTAAATTAACCATAATATAAAATGATCTAATCGGGTCTCTGATTGCCCTACCCTGGAAGTTTAATAGTGCATTTTACTCGCCCTTCCACGCGCTTTAAGATGCCGCCTAGCCCAGTACACTATCTGAAATAGGAGCGACGCATGTTGAACAAATGTGATAGAATTACGCTGAATTCTTATATTAACCGTAATATAAAATGATCTAATCGGGTCTCTGTTTGCCTTACCCTAGAAGTTTAATAGTGCATTTTACTCGTCATTTCATGCGCTTTGAGATGCCGCTTAGCCCAATACGCTATCTGAAATAGGAACGACGTAAATTGAACAAATGTGATAGAATTTTGCTGAATTCTTAAATTAACCATAATATAAAATGATCTAATCTGGTCTCTGATTGCCCTACCCTAGAAGTTTAATAGTGCATTTTACGAGCCATTTCTTGCGCTTTGAGATGCAGCTTAGCCCAATACGCTATCCGAAATAGGAGCGACGTAAATTGAACAAATGTGATAGAATTTCGCTGAATTCTTATATTAACCAAAATATAAAATGATCTAATCGGGTCTCTGATTGCCCTATCATAGAAGTTTAATAGTGCATTTTACTTGCCATTCCACGCGCTTTAAGATGCCGCCTAGCCCAGTACGCTATCTGAAATAGCAGCGACGTAAGATGAACAAATGTGATAGAATTTCGCTGAGTTCTTTTATTAACCATAATGTAAAATGATCTGATCGGGGCTCTGATCGCCATAGCCTAGAAGTTTAATAGTGCATTTTATTCGCCATTTCTTGCGCTTTGAGATGCCGCTTAGCCGAGTTCGCTATCTGAAATAGGAGCGACGTAAATTGAACAAATGTGATAAAATTTCCCTGAAATCTTATATTAAACAAAATATAAAATGATCTAATCGGGTCTCTGATTGCCCTACCCTAGAAGTTTAATAGTGCATTTTACTCGCCATTTCATGCGCTTTGAGATGCCGCTTAGCCCAATACGCTATCTGAAATAGGAGCGACGTAAATTAAACAAATGTGATAGAATTTCGCTGAATTCTTATATTAACCATAATATAAAATGATCTAATCGGGTCTCTGATTGTCCTACCCTAGAAGTTTAATAGTGCATTTTACTCACCATTCCACGCGCTTTAAGATGCCGCCTATCCGAGTACGCTATCTGAAATAGGAGCGACGTAAATTGAACAAATGTGATAGAATTTCGCTGAATTCTGTAATTAACCATAATATGAAATGACCTAATCGGGTCTCTGTTCGCCCTACCCAAGAAGTTTAATAGTGCATTTCTCTCGTCATTTCATACGCTTTGAGATGCCGCTTAGCCCAATACGCTATCTGAAATAGGAGCGACGTAAATTGAACAAATGTGATAGAATTTCCCTGAAATCTTATATTAAACAATACATAAAATGGTCTAAACGGGACTCTGATTGCCCTACCATAGAAGTTTAGTAGTGCATTTTACTCGCCCTTCCACGCGCTTTAAGATGCCGCCAAGCCCAGTACACTGTCTGAAATAGGAGCGACGCATGTTGAACAAATGTGATAGAATTACGCTGAATTCTTATATTAACCGTAATATAAAATGATCTAATCGGGTCTCTGTTTCCCTTACCCTAGAAGTTTAATAGTGCATTTTACTCGCCATTTCATGCGCTTTGAGATGCCGCTTAGCCCAATACGCTATCTGAAATAGGAACGACGTAAATTGAACAAATGTGATAGAATTTTGCTGAATTCTTAAATTAACCATAATATAAAATGATCTAATCTGGTCTCTGATTGCCCTACCCTAGAAGTTTAATAGTGCATTTTACGAGCCATTTCTTGCGCTTTGAGATGCAGCTTAGCCCAATACGCTATCCGAAATAGGAGCGACGTAAATTGAACAAATGTGATAGAATTTCGCTGAATTCTTATATTAACCAAAATATAAAATGATCTAATCGGGTCTCTGATTGCCCTATCATAGAAGTTTAATAGTGCATTTTACTTGCCATTCCACGCGCTTTAAGATGCCGCCTAGCCCAGTACGCTATCTGAAATAGCAGCGACGTAAGATGAACAAATGTGATAGAATTTCGCTGAGTTCTTTTATTAACCATAACGTAAAATGATCTGATCGGGGCTCTGATCGCCATAGCCTAGAAGTTTAATAGTGCATTTTATTCGCCATTTCTTGCGCTTTGAGATGCCGCTTAGCCGAGTTCGCTATCTGAAATAGGAGCGACGTAAATTGAACAAATGTGATAAAATTTCCCTGAAATCTTATATTAAACAAAATATAAAATGATCTAATCGGGTCTCTGATTGCCCTATCATAGAAGTTTAATAGTGCATTTCACTCGCCATTTCATGCGCTTTGTGATGCCGCTAAGCCCAATAAGCTATCTGTAATAGGAGCGACGTAAATTGAACAAATGTGATAAAATTTCGCTGAATTCTTATGTTAACCAAAATATAAAATGATCTAATCGGGTCTCTGATTGCCCTATCATAGAAATTTAATAGGGCAGTTTACATGACATTCCACGCGCTTTAAGATGCCGCCTAGCCCAGTACGCTATCTGAAATAGCAGCGACGTAAGTTGAACAAATGTGATAGAATTTCGCTGCATTCTCATATTAAACGTAATATAAAATGATCTAATCGGGTCTCTGTTTGCCTTATCCTAGAAGTTTAATAGCGCGTTTTACTCGCCATTTCATGCGCTTTTAGATGCCGCCTAGCCCAGTACGCTATCTGAAATAGGAGCGACGTAAATTGAACAAATGTGATGGAATTTTGCTGAATTCTTAAATTAACCATAATATAAAATGATCTAATCGGGTCTCTGATTGCCCTATCATAGAAGTTTAGTAGTGCATTTTACTCGCCATTCCACGCGCTTTAAGATGCCGCCTAGCCCAGTATGCTATCTGAAATAGGAGCGACGTAAATTGAACAAATGTGATAGAATTTCGCTGAATTCTTAAATTAACCATAATATAAAATGATCTCATCGGGACTCTGTTTGACCTACCCTAGAAGTTTAATTGTGCATTTTGCTCGCCATTTCATGCGCTTTGAGATGCCGCTAAGCCCTATAAGCTATCTGAAATAGGAGCGACGTAAATTGAACAAATGTGATAGAATTTCGCTGAATTCTTATATTAACCAAAATATAAAATAATCTAATCGGGTCTCTGATTGCCCTATCGTAGAAGTTTAGTAGTGCATTTTACTCGCCATTCCACGCGCTTTAAGATGCCGCCTAGCCCAGTACGCTATCTGAAATAGGAGCGACGTAAATTGAACAAATGTGATGGAATTTTGCTGAATTCTTAAATTAACCATAATATAAAATGATCTAATCGGGTCTCTGATTGCCCTATCATAGAAGTTTAGTAGTGCATTTTACTCGCCATTCCACGCGCTTTAAGATGCCGCCTAGCCCAGTATGCTATCTGAAATAGGAGCGACGTAAATTGAACAAATGTGATAGAATTTCGCTGAATTCTTAAATTAACCATAATATAAAATGATCTCATCGGGACTCTGTTTGACCTACCCTAGAAGTTTAATTGTGCATTTTGCTCGCCATTTCATGCGCTTTGAGATGCCGCTAAGCCCTATAAGCTATCTGAAATAGGAGCGACGTAAATTGAACAAATGTGATAGAATTTCGCTGAATTCTTATATTAACCAAAATATAAAATGATCTAATCGGGTCTCTGATTGCCCTATCGTAGAAGTTTAGTAGTGCATTTTACTCGCCATTCCACGCGCTTTAAGATGCCGCCTAGCCCAGTACGCTATCTGAAATAGGAGCGACGTAAATTGAACAAACGTGATGGAATTTTGCTGAATTCTCAAATTAACCATAATATAAAATGATCTAATCGGGTCTCTGATTGCCCTATCATAGAATTTTAATTGTGCATTTCACTCGTCATTTCATGCGCTTTGAGATGCCGCTAAGCCCTATAAGCTATCTGAAATAGGAGCGACGTAAATTGAACAAATGTGATAGAATTTCGCTGAATTCTTATATTAACAAAAATATAAAATGATCTAATCGGGTCTCTGATTGCCCTATCGTAGAAGTTTAGTAGTGCATTTTACTCGCCATTCCACGCGCTTTAAGATGCCGCCTAGCCCAGTATGCTATCTGAAATAGGAGCGACGTAAATTGAACAAATGTGATAGAATTTCGCTGAATTCTTAAATTAACCATAATATAAAATGATCTCATCGGGACTCTGTTTGACCTACCCTAGAAGTTTAATTGTGCATTTTGCTCGCCATTTCATGCGCTTTGAGATGCCGCTAAGCCCTATAAGCTATCTGAAATAGGAGCGACGTAAATTGAACAAATGTGATAGAATTTCGCTGAATTCTTATATTAACCAAAATATAAAATGATCTAATCGGGTCTCTGATTGCCCTATCGTAGAAGTTTAGTAGTGCATTTTACTCGCCATTCCACGCGCTTTAAGATGCCGCCTAGCCCAGTACGCTATCTGAAATAGGAGCGACGTAAATTGAACAAATGTGATGGAATTTTGCTGAATTCTTAAATTAACCATAATATAAAATGATCTAATCGGGTCTCTGATTGCCCTATCATAGAATTTTAATAGTGCATTTCACTCGTCATTTCATGCGCTTTGAGATGCCGCTAAGCCCTATAAGCTATCTGAAATAGGAGCGACGTAAATTGAACAAATGTGATAGAATTTCGCTGAATCCTTATATTAACAAAAATATAAAATGATCTGCTCGGGTCTCTGATTGCCCTATCGTAGAAGTTTAGTAGTGCATTTTACTCGCCATTCCACGCGCTTTAAGATGCCGCCTAGCCCAGTATGCTATCTGAAATAGGAGCGACGTAAATTGAACAAATGTGATAGAATTTCGCTGAATTCTTAAATTAACCATAATATAAAATGATCTCATCGGGACTCTGTCTGACCTACCCTAGAAGTTTAATAGTGCATTTCACTCGCCATTTCATGCGCTTTGAGATGCCGCTTAGCCGAATACGCTATCTGAAATAGGAGCGACAGAAGTTGAACAAATGTGATAGAATTTCGCTGAATTTTTTTATTAACCATAATGTAAAATGATCTGATCGGGTCTCTGTTCGCCCTAGCCTACAAGTTTAATAGTGCATTTTATTCGCCACTTCATGCGCTTTGAGATGCCGCTAAGCCCAATAAGCTATCTGAAATAGGAGCGACGTAAATTGATCAAATGTGATAGAATTTCGCTGAACTCTTATATTAACCAAAATATAAAATGATCTCATCGGGACTCTGTTTGACCTACCCTAGAAGTTTAATTGTGCATTTTGCTCGCCATTTCATGAGCTTTGAGATGCCGCTTAGCCCAATACGCTATCTGAAATAGGAGCGACAGAAGTTGAACAAATGTGATAGAATTTCGCTGAATTCTTTTATTAACCATAATGTAAAATGATCTGATCGGGTCTCTGTTCGCCTAGCCTACAAGTTTAATGGTGCATTTTATTCGCCACTTCATGCGCTTTGAGATGCCGCTTAGCCGAGTTCGCTATCTGAAATAGGAGCGACGTAAATTGAACAAATGTGATAAAATTTCGCTGAATTCTTATGTTAACCAAAATATAAAATGATCTAATCGGGTCTCTGATTGCCCTATCATAGAAATTTAATAGTGCAGTTTACTTGACATTCCACGCGCTTTAAGATGCCGCCTAGCCCAGTACGCTATCTGAAATAGGAGCGACGTAAATTGAACAAATGTGATAAAATTTCCCTGAAATCTTATATTAAACAAAATATAAAATGATCTAATCGGGTCTCTGATTGCCCTATCATAGAAGTTTAATAGTGCATTTCACTCGTCATTTCATGCGCTTTAAGAAGCCGCCTAGCCCAGTACGCTATCTGAAATAGGAGCGACGTAAATTGAACAAATGTGATAGGATATCGCTGAATTCTTATATTAACCATAATATAAAATGATCTAATCGGGTCTCTGTTTGCGTTATCCTAGAAGTTTAATAGTGCATTATACTCGCCATTTCGTGCGCTTTTACATGCCGCATAGCCCAGTACGCTATCTGAAATAGGAGCGACGTATATTGAACAAATGTGATAGAATTTCCGTGAATTCTTATATTTACCTTAATGTAAAATGATCTAATCGGGTCTCTGTTCGCCCCACCCTATAAGCTTAATAGTGCATTTCACTCGTCATTCCATGCGCTTTGAGATGCCGCTTAGCCCAATATGCTATCTGAAATAGGAGCGACGTAAATTGAACAAATGTGATAGAATTTCGCTGAATTCTTTTATTAACCAAAATGTAAAATGATCTAATCGGGTCTCTGTTCGCCCTAGCCTAGAAGTTTAATAGTGCATTTCACTCGCCATTTCATGCGCTTTGAGATGCCGCTAAGCCCAATAAGCTATCTGAAATAGGAGCGACGTAAATTGAACAAATGTGATAAAATTTCGCTGAATTCTTATGTTAACCAAAATATAAAATGATCTAATCGGGTCTCTGATTGCCCTATCATAGAAATTTAATAGGGCAGTTTACTTGACATTCCACGCGCTTCAAGATGCCGCCTAGCCCAGTACGCTATCTGAAATAGCAGCGACGTAAGTTGAACAAATGTGATAGAATTTCGCTGAATTCTTTTATTAACCATAATGTAAAATGATCTGATCGGGGCTCAGATCGCCATCGCCTAGAAGTTTAATAGTGCATTTTATTCGCCATTTCATGCGCTTTGAGATGCCGCTTAGCCGAGTTCGCTATCTGAAATAGGAGCGACGTAAATTGAACAAACGTGATAAAATTTCCCTGAAATCTTATATTAAACAAAATATAAAATGATCTAATCGGGTCTCTGATTGCCCTATCATCGAAGTTTAATAGTGCATTTCACTCGTCATTTCATGCGCTTTGTGATGCCGCTAAGCCCAATAAGCTATCTGTAATAGGAGCGACGTAAATTGAACAAATGTGATAGAATTTCGCTGAATTCTTATGTTAACCAAAATATAAAATGATCTAATCGGGTCTCTGATTGCCCTATCATAGAAATTTAATAGTGCAGTTTACTTGACATTCCACGCGCTTTAAGATGCCGCCTATCCCAGTACGCTGTCTGAAATAGGAGCGACGTAAGTTGAACAAATGTGATAGAATTACGCTGCATTCTCATATTAAACGTAATATAAAATGATCTAATCGGGTCTCTGTTTGCCTTATCCTAGAAGTTTAATAGCGCGTTTTACTCGCCATTTCATGCGCTTTTAGATGCCGCCTAGCCCAGTACGCTATCTGAAATAGGAGCGACGTAAATTGAACAAATGTGATGGAATTTTGCTGAATTCTTAAATTAACCATAATATAAAATGATCTAATCGGGTCTCTGATTGCCCTATCATAGAAGTTTAGTAGTGCATTTTACTCGCCATTCCACGCGCTTTAAGATGCCGCCTAGCCCAGTATGCTATCTGAAATAGGAGCGACGTAAATTGAACAAATGTGATAGAATTTCGCTGAATTCTTAAATTAACCATAATATAAAATGATCTCATCGGGACTCTGTTTGACCTACCCTAGAAGTTTAATTGTGCATTTTGCTCGCCATTTCATGCGCTTTGAGATGCCGCTAAGCCCTATAAGCTATCTGAAATAGGAGCGACGTAAATTGAACAAATGTGATAGAATTTCGCTGAATTCTTATATTAACCAAAATATAAAATGATCTAATCGGGTCTCTGATTGCCCTATCGTAGAAGTTTAGTAGTGCATTTTACTCGCCATTCCACGCGCTTTAAGATGCCGCCTAGCCCAGTACGCTATCTGAAATAGGAGCGACGTAAATTGAACAAACGTGATGGAATTTTGATGAATTCTCAAATTAACCATAATATAAAATGATCTAATCGGGTCTCTGATTGCCCTATCATAGAATTTTAATTGTGCATTTCACTCGTCATTTCATGCGCTTTGAGATGCCGCTAAGCCCTATAAGCTATCTGAAATAGGAGCGACGTAAATTGAACAAATGTGATAGAATTTCGCTGAATTCTTATATTAACAAAAATATAAAGTGATCTAATCGGGTCTCTGATTGCCCTATCGTAGAAGTTTAGTAGTGCATTTTACTCGCCATTCCACGCGCTTTAAGATGCCGCCTAGCCCAGTATGCTATCTGAAATAGGAGCGACGTAAATTGAACAAATGTGATAGAATTTCGCTGAATTCTTAAATTAACCATAATATAAAATGATCTCATCGGGACTCTGTCTGACCTACCCTAGAAGTTTAATAGTGCATTTTACTCGCCATTTCATGCGCTTTGAGATGCCGCTTAGCCGAATACGCTATCTGAAATAGGAGCGACAGAAGTTGAACAAATGTGATAGAATTTCGCTGAATTTTTTTATTAACCATAATGTAAAATGATCTGATCGGGTCTCTGTTCGCCCTAGCCTACAAGTTTAATAGTGCATTTTATTCGCCACTTCATGCGCTTTGAGATGCCGCTAAGCCCAATAAGCTATCTGAAATAGGAGCGACGTAAATTGATCAAATGTGATAGAATTTCGCTGAACTCTTATATTAACCAAAATATAAAATGATCTCATCGGGACTCTGTTTGACCTACCCTAGAAGTTTAATTGTGCACTTTGCTCGCCATTTCATGAGCTTTGAGATGCCGCTTAGCCCAATACGCTATCTGAAATAGGAGCGACAGAAGTTGAACAAATGTGATAGAATTTCGCTGAATTCTTTTATTAACCATAATGTAAAATGATCTGATCGGGTCTCTGTTCGCCTAGCCTACAAGTTTAATGGTGCATTTTATTCGCCACTTCATGCGCTTTGAGATGCCGCTTAGCCGAGTTCGCTATCTGAAATAGGAGCGACGTAAATTGAACAAATGTGATAAAATTTCGCTGAATTCTTATGTTAACCAAAATATAAAATGATCTAATCGGGTCTCTGATTGCCCTATCATAGAAATTTAATAGTGCAGTTTACTTGACATTCCACGCGCTTTAAGATGCCGCCTAGCCCAGTACGCTATCTGAAATAGGAGCGACGTAAATTGAACAAATGTGATAAAATTTCCCTGAAATCTTATATTAAACAAAATATAAAATGATCTAATCGGGTCTCTGATTGCCCTATCATAGAAGTTTAATAGTGCATTTCACTCGTCATTTCATGCGCTTTAAGATGCCGCCTAGCCCAGTACGCTATCTGAAATAGGAGCGACGTAAATTGAACAAATGTGATAGAATTTTGCTGAATTCTTAAATTAACCATAATATAAAATGATCTAATCGGGTCTCTGTTTGCGTTATCCTAGAAGTTTAATAGTGCATTATACTCGCCATTTCGTGCGCTTTTACATGCCGCATAGCCCAGTACGCTATCTGAAATAGGAGCGACGTATATTGAACAAATGTGATAGAATTTCCGTGAATTCTTATATTTACCTTAATGTAAAATGATCTAATCGGGTCTCTGTTCGCCCCACCCTATAAGCTTAATAGTGCATTTCACTCGTCATTCCATGCGCTTTGAGATGCCGCTTAGCCCAATATGCTATCTGAAATAGGAGCGACGTAAATTGAACAAATGTGATAGAATTTCGCTGAATTCTTTTATTAACCAAAATGTAAAATGATCTAATCGGGTCTCTGTTCGCCCTAGCCTAGAAGTTTAATAGTGCATTTCACTCGCCATTTCATGCGCTTTGAGATGCCGCTAAGCCCAATAAGCTATCTGAAATAGGAGCGACGTAAATTGAACAAATGTGATAGAATTTCGCTGAATTCTTATATTAACCAAAATATAAAATGATCTAATCGGGTCTCTGATTGCCCTATCGTAGAAGTTTCGTAGTGCATTTTACTCGCCATTCCACGCGCTTTAAGATGCCGCCTAGCCCAGTATGCTATCTGGTAATAGGAGCGACGTAAATTGAACAAATGTGATAGAATTTCGCTGAATTCTTAAATTAACCATAATATAAAATGATCTCATCGGGACTCTGTCTGACCTACCCTAGAAGGTTAATAGTGCATTTTACTCGCCATTTCATGCGCTTTGAGATGTCGCTTAGCCCAATACGCTATCTGAAATAGGAGCGACGTAAGTTGAACAAATGTGATAGAATTACGCTGCATTCTCATATTAAACGTAATATAAAATGATCAAATCGGGTATCTGTTTGCCTTATCCTAGAAGTTTAATAGCGCGTTTTACTCGCCATTTCATGCGCTTTTAGATGCCGCCTAGCCCAGTACGCTATCTGAAATAGGAGCGACGTAAATTGAACAAATGTGATGGAATTTTGCTGAATTCTTAAATTAACCATAATATAAAATGATCTAATCGGGTCTCTGATTGCCCTATCATAGAAGTTTAGTAGTGCATTTTACTCGCCATTCCACGCGCTTTAAGATGCCGCCTAGCCCAGTATGGTATCTGAAATAGGAGCGACGTAAATTGAACAAATGTGATAGAATTTCGCTGAATTCTTAAATTAACCATAATATAAAATGATCTCATCGGGACTCTGTTTGACCTACCCTAGAAGTTTAATTGTGCATTTTGCTCGCCATTTCATGCGCTTTGAGATGCCGCTACGCCCTATAAGCTATCTGAAATAGGAGCGACGTAAATTGAACAAATGTGATGGAATTTTGCTGAATTCTTAAATTAACCATAATATAAAATGATCTAATCGGGTCTCTGATTGCCCTATCATAGAAGTTTAGTAGTGCATTTTACTCGCCATTCCACGCGCTTTAAGATGCCGCCTAGCCCAGTATGCTATCTGAAATAGGAGCGACGTAAATTGAACAAATGTGATAGAATTTCGCTGAATTCTTAAATTAACCATAATATAAAATGATCTCATCGGGACTCTGTTTGACCTACCCTAGAAGTTTAATTGTGCATTTTGCTCGCCATTTCATGCGCTTTGAGATGCCGCTAAGCCCTATAAGCTATCTGAAATAGGAGCGACGTAAATTGAACAAATGTGATAGAATTTCGCTGAATTCTTATATTAACAAAAATATAAAATGATCTGATCGGGTCTCTGATTGCCCTATCGTAGAAGTTTAGTAGTGCATTTTACTCGCCATTCCACGCGCTTTAAGATGCCGCCTAGCCCAGTATGCTATCTGAAATAGGAGCGACGTAAATTGAACAAATGTGATAGAATTTCGCTGAATTCTTAAATTAACCATAATATAAAATGATCTCATCGGGACTCTGTCTGACCTACCCTAGAAGTTTAATAGTGCATTTCACTCGCCATTTCATGCGCTTTGAGATGCCGCTTAGCCGAATACGCTATCTGAAATAGGAGCGACAGAAGTTGAACAAATGTGATAGAATTTCGCTGAATTTTTTTATTAACCATAATGTAAAATGATCTGATCGGGTCTCTGTTCGCCCTAGCCTACAAGTTTAATAGTGCATTTTATTCGCCACTTCATGCGCTTTGAGATGCCGCTAAGCCCAATAAGCTATCTGAAATAGGAGCGACGTAAATTGATCAAATGTGATAGAATTTCGCTGAACTCTTATATTAACCAAAATATAAAATGATCTCATCGGGACTCTGTTTGACCTACCCTAGAAGTTTAATTGTGCATTTTGCTCGCCATTTCATGAGCTTTGAGATGCCGCTTAGCCCAATACGCTATCTGAAATAGGAGCGACAGACGTTGAACAAATGTGATAGAATTTCGCTGAATTCTTTTATTAACCATAAAGTAAAATGATCTGATCGGGTCTCTGTTCGCCTAGCCTACAAGTTTAATGGTGCATTTTATTCGCCACTTCATGCGCTTTGAGATGCCGCTTAGCCGAGTTCGCTATCTGAAATAGGAGCGACGTAAATTGAACAAATGTGATAAAATTTCGCTGAATTCTTATGTTAACCAAAATATAAAATGATCTAATCGGGTCTCTGATTGCCCTATCATAGAAATTTAATAGTGCAGTTTACTTGACATTCCACGCGCTTTAAGATGCCGCCTAGCCCAGTACGCTATCTGAAATAGGAGCGACGTAAATTGAACAAATGTGATGGAATTTTGCTGAATTCTTAAATTAACCATAATATAAAATGATCTAATCGGGTCTCTGATTGCCCTATCATAGAATTTTAATAGTGCATTTCACTCGTCATTTCATGCGCTTTGAGATGCCGCTAAGCCCTATAAGCTATCTGAAATAGGAGCGACGTAAATTGAACAAATGTGATAGAATTTCGCTGAATTCTTATATTAACAAAAATATAAAATGATCTGATCGGGTCTCTGATTGCCCTATCGTAGAAGTTTAGTAGTGCATTTTACTCGCCATTCCACGCGCTTTAAGATGCCGCCTAGCCCAGTATGCTATCTGAAATAGGAGCGACGTAAATTGAACAAATGTGATAGAATTTCGCTGAATTCTTAAATTAACCATAATATAAAATGATCTCATCGGGACTCTGTCTGACCTACCCTAGAAGTTTAATAGTGCATTTCACTCGCCATTTCATGCGCTTTGAGATGCCGCTTAGCCGAATACGCTATCTGAAATAGGAGCGACAGAAGTTGAACAAATGTGATAGAATTTCGCTGAATTTTTTTATTAACCATAATGTAAAATGATCTGATCGGGTCTCTGTTCGCCCTAGCCTACAAGTTTAATAGTGCATTTTATTCGCCACTTCATGCGCTTTGAGATGCCGCTAAGCCCAATAAGCTATCTGAAATAGGAGCGACGTAAATTGATCAAATGTGATAGAATTTCGCTGAACTCTTATATTAACCAAAATATAAAATGATCTCACCGGGACTCTGTTTGACCTACCCTAGAAGTTTAATTGTGCATTTTGCTCGCCATTTCATGAGCTTTGAGATGCCGCTTAGCCCAATACGCTATCTGAAATAGGAGCGACAGAAGTTGAACAAATGTGATAGAATTTCGCTGAATTCTTTTATTAACCATAATGTAAAATGATCTGATCGGGTCTCTGTTCGCCTAGCCTACAAGTTTAATGGTGCATTTTATTCGCCACTTCATGCGCTTTGAGATGCCGCTTAGCCGAGTTCGCTATCTGAAATAGGAGCGACGTAAATTGAACAAATGTGATAAAATTTCGCTGAATTCTTATGTTAACCAAAATATAAAATGATCTAATCGGGTCTCTGATTGCCCTATCATAGAAATTTAATAGTGCAGTTTACTTGACATTCCACGCGCTTTAAGATGCCGCCTAGCCCAGTACGCTATCTGAAATAGGAGCGACGTAAATTGAACAAATGTGATAAAATTTCCCTGAAATCTTATATTAAACAAAATATAAAATGATCTAATCGGGTCTCTGATTGCCCTATCATAGAAGTTTAATAGTGCATTTCACTCGTCATTTCATGCGCTTTAAGAAGCCGCCTAGCCCAGTACGCTATCTGAAATAGGAGCGACGTAAATTGAACAAATGTGATAGAATTTTGCTGAATTCTTAAATTAACCATAATATAAAATGATCTAATCGGGTCTCTGTTTGCGTTATCCTAGAAGTTTAATAGTGCATTATACTCGCCATTTCGTGCGCTTTTACATGCCGCATAGCCCAGTACGCTATCTGAAATAGGAGCGACGTATATTGAACAAATGTGATAGAATTTCCGTGAATTCTTATATTTACCTTAATGTAAAATGATCTAATCGGGTCTCTGTTCGCCCCACCCTATAAGCTTAATAGTGCATTTCACTCGTCATTTCATGCGCTTTGAGATGCCGCTAAGCCCTATAAGCTATCTGAAATAGGAGCGACGTAAATTGAACAAATGTGATAGAATTTCGCTGAATTCTTATATTAACAAAAATATAAAATGATCTGATCGGGTCTCTGATTGCCCTATCGTAGAAGTTTAGTAGTGCATTTTACTCGCCATTCCACGCGCTTTAAGATGCCGCCTAGCCCAGTATGCTATCTGAAATAGGAGCGACGTAAATTGAACAAATGTGATAGAATTTCGCTGAATTCTTAAATTAACCATAATATAAAATGATCTCATCGGGACTCTGTCTGACCTACCCTAGAAGTTTAATAGTGCATTTCACTCGCCATTTCATGCGCTTTGAGATGCCGCTTAGCCGAATACGCTATCTGAAATAGGAGCGACAGAAGTTGAACAAATGTGATAGAATTTCGCTGAATTTTTTTATTAACCATAATGTAAAATGATCTGATCGGGTCTCTGTTCGCCCTAGCCTACAAGTTTAATAGTGCATTTTATTCGCCACTTCATGCGCTTTGAGATGCCGCTAAGCCCAATAAGCTATCTGAAATAGGAGCGACGTAAATTGATCAAATGTGATAGAATTTCGCTGAACTCTTATATTAACCAAAATATAAAATGATCTCATCGGGACTCTGTTTGACCTACCCTAGAAGTTTAATTGTGCATTTTGCTCGCCATTTCATGAGCTTTGAGATGCCGCTTAGCCCAATACGCTATCTGAAATAGGAGCGACAGACGTTGAACAAATGTGATAGAATTTCGCTGAATTCTTTTATTAACCATAATGTAAAATGATCTGATCGGGTCTCTGTTCGCCTAGCCTACAAGTTTAATGGTGCATTTTATTCGCCACTTCATGCGCTTTGAGATGCCGCTTAGCCGAGTTCGCTATCTGAAATAGGAGCGACGCAAATTGAACAAATGTGATAAAATTTCGCTGAATTCTTATGTTAACCAAAATATAAAATGATCTAATCGGGTCTCTGATTGCCCTATCATAGAAATTTAATAGTGCAGTTTACTTGACATTCCACGCGCTTTAAGATGCCGCCTAGCCCAGTACGCTATCTGAAATAGGAGCGACGTAAATTGAACAAATGTGATGGAATTTTGCTGAATTCTTAAATTAACCATAATATAAAATGATCTAATCGGGTCTCTGATTGCCCTATCATAGAATTTTAATAGTGCATTTCACTCGTCATTTCATGCGCTTTGAGATGCCGCTAAGCCCTATAAGCTATCTGAAATAGGAGCGACGTAAATTGAACAAATGTGATAGAATTTCGCTGAATTCTTATATTAACAAAAATATAAAATGATCTGATCGGGTCTCTGATTGCCCTATCGTAGAAGTTTAGTAGTGCATTTTACTCGCCATTCCACGCGCTTTAAGATGCCGCCTAGCCCAGTATGCTATCTGAAATAGGAGCGACGTAAATTGAACAAATGTGATAGAATTTCGCTGAATTCTTAAATTAACCATAATATAAAATGATCTCATCGGGACTCTGTCTGACCTACCCTAGAAGTTTAATAGTGCATTTCACTCGCCATTTCATGCGCTTTGAGATGCCGCTTAGCCCAATACGCTATCTGAAATAGGAGCGACAGAAGTTGAACAAATGTGATAGAATTTCGCTGAATTTTTTTATTAACCATAATGTAAAATGATCTGATCGGGTCTCTGTTCGCCCTAGCCTACAAGTTTAATAGTGCATTTTATTCGCCACTTCATGCGCTTTGAGATGCCGCTAAGCCCAATAAGCTATCTGAAATAGGAGCGACGTAAATTGATCAAATGTGATAGAATTTCGCTGAACTCTTATATTAACCAAAATATAAAATGATCTCATCGGGACTCTGTTTGACCTACCCTAGAAGTTTAATAGTGCATTTTGCTCGCCATTTCATGCGCTTTGAGATGCCGCTTAGCCCAATACGCTATCTGAAATAGGAGCGACAGAAGTTGAACAAATGTGATAGAATTTCGCTGAATTCTTTTATTAACCATAATGTAAAATGATCTGATCGGGTCTCTGTTCGCCTAGCCTACAAGTTTAATGGTGCATTTTATTCGCCACTTCATGCGCTTTGAGATGCCGCTTAGCCGAGTTCGCTATCTGAAATAGGAGCGACGTAAATTGAACAAATGTGATAAAATTTCGCTGAATTCTTATGTTAACCAAAATATAAAATGATCTAATCGGGTCTCTGATTGCCCTATCATAGAAATTTAATAGTGCAGTTTACTTGACATTCCACGCGCTTTAAGATGCCGCCTAGCCCAGTACGCTATCTGAAATAGGAGCGACGTAAATTGAACAAATGTGATAAAATTTCCCTGAAATCTTATATTAAACAAAATATAAAATGATCTAATCGGGTCTCTGATTGCCCTATCATAGAAGTTTAATAGTGCATTTCACTCGTCATTTCATGCGCTTTAAGAAGCCGCCTAGCCCAGTACGCTATCTGAAATAGGAGCGACGTAAATTGAACAAATGTGATAGAATTTTGCTGAATTCTTAAATTAACCATAATATAAAATGATCTAATCGGGTCTCTGTTTGCGTTATCCTAGAAGTTTAATAGTGCATTATACTCGCCATTTCGTGCGCTTTTACATGCCGCATAGCCGAGTACGCTATCTGAAATAGGAGCGACGTATATTGAACAAATGTGATAGAATTTCCGTGAATTCTTATATTTACCTTAATGTAAAATGATCTAATCGGGTCTCTGTTCGCCCCACCCTATAAGCTTAATAGTGCATTTCACTCGTCATTCCATGCGCTTTGAGATGCCGCTTAGCCCAATATGCTATCTGAAATAGGAGCGACGTAAATTGAACAAATGTGATAGAATTTCGCTGAATTCTTTTATTAACCAAAATGTAAAATGATCTAATCGGGTCTCTGTTCGCCCTAGCCTAGAAGTTTAATAGTGCATTTCACTCGCCATTTCATGCGCTTTGAGATGCCGCTAAGCCCAATAAGCTATCTGAAATAGGAGCGACGTAAATTGAACAAATGTGATAAAATTTCGCTGAATTCTTATGTTAACCAAAATATAAAATGATCTAATCGGGTCTCTGATTGCCCTATCATAGAAATTTAATAGGGCAGTTTACTTGACATTCCACGCGCTTTAAGATGCCGCCTAGCCCAGTACGCTATCTGAAATAGCAGCGACGTAAGTTGAACAAATGTGATAGAATTTCGCTGAATTCTTTTATTAACCATAATGTAAAATGATCTGATCGGGGCTCAGATCGCCATCGCCTAGAAGTTTAATAGTGCATTTTATTCGCCATTTCATGCGCTTTGAGATGCCGCTTAGCCGAGTTCGCTATCTGAAATAGGAGCGACGTAAATTGAACAAACGTGATAAAATTTCCCTGAAATCTTATATTAAACAAAATATAAAATGATCTAATCGGGTCTCTGATTGCCCTATCATCGAAGTTTAATAGTGCATTTCACTCGTCATTTCATGCGCTTTGTGATGCCGCTAAGCCCAATAAGCTATCTGTAATAGGAGCGACGTAAATTGAACAAATGTGATAGAATTTCGCTGAATTCTTATGTTAACCAAAATATAAAATGATCTAATCGGGTCTCTGATTGCCCTATCATAGAAATTTAATAGTGCAGTTTACTTGACATTCCACGCGCATTAAGATGCCGCCTAGCCCAGTACGCTATCTGAAATAGGAGCGACGTAAATTGAACAAATGTGATAAAATTTCCCTGAAATCTTATATTAAACAAAATATAAAATGATCTAATCGGGTCTCTGATTGCCCTATCATAGAAGTTTAATAGTGCGTTTCACTCGTCATTTCATGCGCTTTAAGATGCCGCCAAGCCCAGTACGCTATCTGAAATAGGAGCGACGTAAATTGAACAAATGTGATAGAATTTTGCTGAATTCTTAAATTAACCATAATATAAAATGATCTAATCGGGTCTCTGATTGCCCTATCATAGAATTTTAATAGTGCATTTCACTCGCCATTTCATGCGCTTTGAGATGCCGCTAAGCCCAATAAGCTATCTGAAATAGGAGCGACGTAAATTGAACAAATGTGATAGAATTTCGCTGAATTCTTATATTAACCAAAATATAAAATGATCTAATCGGGTCTCTGATTGCCCTATCGTAGAAGTTTCGTAGTGCATTTTACTCGCCATTCCACGCGCTTTAAGATGCCGCCTAGCCCAGTATGCTATCTGGTAATAGGAGCGACGTAAATTGAACAAATGTGATAGAATTTCGCTGAATTCTTAAATTAACCATAATATAAAATGATCTCATCGGGACTCTGTCTGACCTACCCTAGAAGGTTAATAGTGCATTTTACTCGCCATTTCATGCGCTTTGAGATGCCGCTTAGCCGAATACGCTATCTGAAATAGGAGCGACGTAAGTTGAACAAATGTGATAGAATTACGCTGCATTCTCATATTAAACGTAATATAAAATGATCTAATCGGGTCTCTGTTTGCCTTATCCTAGAAGTTTAATAGCGCGTTTTACTCGCCATTTCATGCGCTTTTAGATGCCGCCTAGCCCAGTACGCTATCTGAAATAGGAGCGACGTAAATTGAACAAATGTGATGGAATTTTGCTGAATTCTTAAATTAACCATAATATAAAATGATCTAATCGGGTCTCTGATTGCCCTATCATAGAAGTTTAGTAGTGCATTTTACTCGCCATTCCACGCGCTTTAAGATGCCGCCTAGCCCAGTATGCTATCTGAAATAGGAGCGACGTAAATTGAACAAATGTGATAGAATTTCGCTGAATTCTTAAATTAACCATAATATAAAATGATCTCATCGGGACTCTGTTTGACCTACCCTAGAAGTTTAATTGTGCATTTTGCTCGCCATTTCATGCGCTTTGAGATGCCGCTACGCCCTATAAGCTATCTGAAATAGGAGCGACGTAAATTGAACAAATCTGATGGAATTTTGCTGAATTCTTAAATTAACCATAATATAAAATGATCTAATCGGGTCTCTGATTGCCCTATCATAGAAGTTTAGTAGTGCATTTTACTCGCCATTCCACGCGCTTTAAGATGCCGCCTAGCCCAGTATGCTATCTGAAATAGGAGCGACGTAAATTGAACAAATGTGATAGAATTTCGCTGAATTCTTAAATTAACCATAATATAAAATGATCTCATCGGGACTCTGTTTGACCTACCCTAGAAGTTTAATTGTGCATTTTGCTCGCCATTTCATGCGCTTTGAGATGCCGCTAAGCCCTATAAGCTATCTGAAATAGGAGCGACGTAAATTGAACAAATGTGATAGAATTTCGCTGAATTCTTATATTAACCAAAATATAAAATGATCTAATCGGGTCTCTGATTGCCCTATCGTAGAAGTTTAGTAGTGCATTTTACTCGCCATTCCACGCGCTTTAAGATGCCGCCTAGCCCAGTACGCTATCTGAAATAGGAGCGACGTAAATTGAACAAATGTGATAGAATTTCGCTGAATTCTTAAATTAACCATAATATAAAATGATCTCATCGGGACTCTGTCTGACCTACCCTAGAAGTTTAATAGTGCATTTCACTCGCCATTTCATGCGCTTTGAGATGCCGCTTAGCCGAATACGCTATCTGAAATAGGAGCGACAGAAGTTGAACAAATGTGATAGAATTTCGCTGAATTTTTTTATTAACCATAATGTAAAATGATCTGATCGGGTCTCTGTTCGCCCTAGCCTACAAGTTTAATAGTGCATTTTATTCGCCACTTCATGCGCTTTGAGATGCCGCTAAGCCCAATAAGCTATCTGAAATAGGAGCGACGTAAATTGATCAAATGTGATAGAATTTCGCTGAACTCTTATATTAACCAAAATATAAAATGATCTCATCGGGACTCTGTTTGACCTACCCTAGAAGTTTAATTGTGCATTTTGCTCGCCATTTCATGAGCTTTGAGATGCCGCTTAGCCCAATACGCTATCTGAAATAGGAGCGACAGAAGTTGAACAAATGTGATAGAATTTTGCTGAATTCTTAAATTAACCATAATATAAAATGATCTAATCGGGTCTCTGTTTGCGTTATCCTAGAAGTTTAATAGTGCATTATACTCGCCATTTCGTGCGCTTTTACATGCCGCATAGCCCAGTACGCTATCTGAAATAGGAGCGACGTATATTGAACAAATGTGATAGAATTTCCGTGAATTCTTATATTTACCTTAATGTAAAATGATCTAATCGGGTCTCTGTTCGCCCCACCCTATAAGCTTAATAGTGCATTTCACTCGTCATTCCATGCGCTTTGAGATGCCGCTTAGCCCAATATGCTATCTGAAATAGGAGCGACGTAAATTGAACAAATGTGATAGAATTTCGCTGAATTCTTTTATTAACCAAAATGTAAAATGATCTAATCGGGTCTCTGTTCGCCCTAGCCTAGAAGTTTAATAGTGCATTTCACTCGCCATTTCATGCGCTTTGAGATGCCGCTAAGCCCAATAAGCTATCTGAAATAGGAGCGACGTAAATTGAACAAATGTGATAGAATTTCGCTGAATTCTTATATTAACCAAAATATAAAATGATCTAATCGGGTCTCTGATTGCCCTATCGTAGAAGTTTCGTAGTGCATTTTACTCGCCATTCCACGCGCTTTAAGATGCCGCCTAGCCCAGTATGCTATCTGAAATAGGAGCGACGTAAATTGAACAAATGTGATAGAATTTCGCTGAATTCTTAAATTAACCATAATATAAAATGATCTCATCGGGACTCTGTCTGACCTACCCTAGAAGTTTAATAGTGCATTTTACTCGCCATTTCATGCGCTTTGAGATGCCGCTTAGCCGAATACGCTATCTGAAATAGGAGCGACAGAAGTTGAACAAATGTGATAGAATTTCGCTGAATTTTTTTATTAACCATAATGTAAAATGATCTGATCGGGTCTCTGTTCGCCCTAGCCTACAAGTTGAATAGTGCATTTTATTCGCCACTTCATGCGCTTTGAGATGCCGCTAAGCCCAATAAGCTATCTGTAATAGGAGCGACGTAAATTGAACAAATGTGATAGAATTTCGCTGAATTCTTATGTTAACCAAAATATAAAATGATCTAATCGGGTCTCTGATTGCCCTATCATAGAAATTTAATAGTGCAGTTTACTTGACATTCCACGCGCTTTAAGATGCCGCCTATCCCAGTACGCTGTCTGAAATAGGAGCGACGTAAGTTGAACAAATGTGATAGAATTACGCTGCATTCTCATATTAAACGTAATATAAAATGATCTAATCGGGTCTCTGTTTGCCTTATCCTAGAAGTTTAATAGCGCGTTTTACTCGCCATTTCATGCGCTTTTAGATGCCGCCTAGCCCAGTACGCTATCTGAAATAGGAGCGACAGAAGTTGAACAAATGTGATAGAATTTCGCTGAATTTTTTTATTAACCATAATGTAAAATGATCTGATCGGGTCTCTGTTCGCCCTAGCCTACAAGTTTAATAGTGCATTTTATTCGCCACTTCATGCGCTTTGAGATGCCGCTAAGCCCAATAAGCTATCTGAAATAGGAGCGACGTAAATTGATCAAATGTGATAGAATTTCGCTGAACTCTTATATTAACCAAAATATAAAATGATCTCATCGGGACTCTGTTTGACCTACCCTAGAAGTTTAATTGTGCATTTTGCTCGCCATTTCATGAGCTTTGAGATGCCGCTTAGCCCAATACGCTATCTGAAATAGGAGCGACAGAAGTTGAACAAATGTGATAGAATTTCGCTGAATTCTTTTATTAACCATAATGTAAAATGATCTGATCGGGTCTCTGTTCGCCTAGCCTACAAGTTTAATGGTGCATTTTATTCGCCACTTCATGCGCTTTGAGATGCCGCTTAGCCGAGTTCGCTATCTGAAATAGGAGCGACGTAAATTGAACAAATGTGATAAAATTTCGCTGAATTCTTATGTTAACCAAAATATAAAATGATCTAATCGGGTCTCTGATTGCCCTATCATAGAAATTTAATAGTGCAGTTTACTTGACATTCCACGCGCTTTAAGATGCCGCCTAGCCCAGTACGCTATCTGAAATAGGAGCGACGTAAATTGAACAAATGTGATAAAATTTCCCTGAAATCTTATATTAAACAAAATATAAAATGATCTAATCGGGTCTCTGATTGCCCTATCATAGAAGTTTAATAGTGCATTTCACTCGTCATTTCATGCGCTTTAAGAAGCCGCCTAGCCCAGTACGCTATCTGAAATAGGAGCGACGTAAATTGAACAAATGTGATAGAATTTTGCTGAATTCTTAAATTAACCATAATATAAAATGATCTAATCGGGTCTCTGTTTGCGTTATCCTAGAAGTTTAATAGTGCATTATACTCGCCATTTCGTGCGCTTTTACATGCCGCATAGCCGAGTACGCTATCTGAAATAGGAGCGACGTATATTGAACAAATGTGATAGAATTTCCGTGAATTCTTATATTTACCTTAATGTAAAATGATCTAATCGGGTCTCTGTTCGCCCCACCCTATAAGCTTAATAGTGCATTTCACTCGTCATTCCATGCGCTTTGAGATGCCGCTTAGCCCAATATGCTATCTGAAATAGGAGCGACGTAAATTGAACAAATGTGATAGAATTTCGCTGAATTCTTTTATTAACCAAAATGTAAAATGATCTAATCGGGTCTCTGTTCGCCCTAGCCTAGAAGTTTAATAGTGCATTTCACTCGCCATTTCATGCGCTTTGAGATGCCGCTAAGCCCAATAAGCTATCTGAAATAGGAGCGACGTAAATTGAACAAATGTGATAAAATTTCGCTGAATTCTTATGTTAACCAAAATATAAAATGATCTAATCGGGTCTCTGATTGCCCTATCATAGAAATTTAATAGGGCAGTTTACTTGACATTCCACGCGCTTTAAGATGCCGCCTAGCCCAGTACGCTATCTGAAATAGCAGCGACGTAAGTTGAACAAATGTGATAGAATTTCGCTGAATTCTTTTATTAACCATAATGTAAAATGATCTGATCGGGGCTCAGATCGCCATCGCCTAGAAGTTTAATAGTGCATTTTATTCGCCATTTCATGCGCTTTGAGATGCCGCTTAGCCGAGTTCGCTATCTGAAATAGGAGCGACGTAAATTGAACAAACGTGATAAAATTTCCCTGAAATCTTATATTAAACAAAATATAAAATGATCTAATCGGGTCTCTGATTGCCCTATCATCGAAGTTTAATAGTGCATTTCACTCGTCATTTCATGCGCTTTGTGATGCCGCTAAGCCCAATAAGCTATCTGTAATAGGAGCGACGTAAATTGAACAAATGTGATAGAATTTCGCTGAATTCTTATGTTAACCAAAATATAAAATGATCTAATCGGGTCTCTGATTGCCCTATCATAGAAATTTAATAGTGCAGTTTACTTGACATTCCACGCGCATTAAGATGCCGCCTAGCCCAGTACGCTATCTGAAATAGGAGCGACGTAAATTGAACAAATGTGATAAAATTTCCCTGAAATCTTATATTAAACAAAATATAAAATGATCTAATCGGGTCTCTGATTGCCCTATCATAGAAGTTTAATAGTGTGTTTCACTCGTCATTTCATGCGCTTTAAGATGCCGCCAAGCCCAGTACGCTATCTGAAATAGGAGCGACGTAAATTGAACAAATGTGATAGAATTTTGCTGAATTCTTAAATTAACCATAATATAAAATGATCTAATCGGGTCTCTGATTGCCCTATCATAGAATTTTAATAGTGCATTTCACTCGCCATTTCATGCGCTTTGAGATGCCGCTAAGCCCAATAAGCTATCTGAAATAGGAGCGACGTAAATTGAACAAATGTGATAGAATTTCGCTGAATTCTTATATTAACCAAAATATAAAATGATCTAATCGGGTCTCTGATTGCCCTATCGTAGAAGTTTCGTAGTGCATTTTACTCGCCATTCCACGCGCTTTAAGATGCCGCCTAGCCCAGTATGCTATCTGGTAATAGGAGCGACGTAAATTGAACAAATGTGATAGAATTTCGCTGAATTCTTAAATTAACCATAATATAAAATGATCTCATCGGGACTCTGTCTGACCTACCCTAGAAGGTTAATAGTGCATTTTACTCGCCATTTCATGCGCTTTGAGATGCCGCTTAGCCCAATACGCTATCTGAAATAGGAGCGACGTAAGTTGAACAAATGTGATAGAATTACGCTGCATTCTCATATTAAACGTAATATAAAATGATCTAATCGGGTCTCTGTTTGCCTTATCCTAGAAGTTTAATAGCGCGTTTTACTCGCCATTTCATGCGCTTTTAGATGCCGCCTAGCCCAGTACGCTATCTGAAATAGGAGCGACGTAAATTGAACAAATGTGATGGAATTTTGCTGAATTCTTAAATTAACCATAATATAAAATGATCTAATCGGGTCTCTGATTGCCCTATCATAGAAGTTTAGTAGTGCATTTTACTCGCCATTCCACGCGCTTTAAGATGCCGCCTAGCCCAGTATGCTATCTGAAATAGGAGCGACGTAAATTGAACAAATGTGATAGAATTTCGCTGAATTCTTAAATTAACCATAATATAAAATGATCTCATCGGGACTCTGTTTGACCTACCCTAGAAGTTTAATTGTGCATTTTGCTCGCCATTTCATGCGCTTTGAGATGCCGCTACGCCCTATAAGCTATCTGAAATAGGAGCGACGTAAATTGAACAAATCTGATGGAATTTTGCTGAATTCTTAAATTAACCATAATATAAAATGATCTAATCGGGTCTCTGATTGCCCTATCATAGAAGTTTAGTAGTGCATTTTACTCGCCATTCCACGCGCTTTAAGATGCCGCCTAGCCCAGTATGCTATCTGAAATAGGAGCGACGTAAATTGAACAAATGTGATAGAATTTCGCTGAATTCTTAAATTAACCATAATATAAAATGATCTCATCGGGACTCTGTTTGACCTACCCTAGAAGTTTAATTGTGCATTTTGCTCGCCATTTCATGCGCTTTGAGATGCCGCTAAGCCCAATAAGCTATCTGAAATAGGAGCGACGTAAATTGAACAAATGTGATAGAATTTCGCTGAATTCTTATATTAACCAAAATATAAAATGATCTAATCGGGTCTCTGATTGCCCTATCGTAGAAGTTTAGTAGTGCATTTTACTCGCCATTCCACGCGCTTTAAGATGCCGCCTAGCCCAGTACGCTATCTGAAATAGGAGCGACGTAAATTGAACAAATGTGATGGAATTTTGCTGAATTCTTAAATTAACCATAATATAAAATGATCTAATCGGGTCTCTGATTGCCCTATCATAGAATTTTAATAGTGCATTTCACTCGTCATTTCATGCGCTTTGAGATGCCGCTAAGCCCTATAAGCTATCTGAAATAGGAGCGACGTAAATTGAACAAATGTGATAGAATTTCGCTGAATTCTTATATTAACAAAAATATAAAATGATCTGATCGGGTCTCTGATTGCCCTATCGTAGAAGTTTAGTAGTGCATTTTACTCGCCATTCCACGCGCTTTAAGATGCCGCCTAGCCCAGTATGCTATCTGAAATAGGAGCGACGTAAATTGAACAAATGTGATAGAATTTCGCTGAATTCTTAAATTAACCATAATATAAAATGATCTCATCGGGACTCTGTCTGACCTACCCTAGAAGTTTAATAGTGCATTTCACTCGCCATTTCATGCGCTTTGAGATGCCGCTTAGCCGAATACGCTATCTGAAATAGGAGCGACAGAAGTTGAACAAATGTGATAGAATTTCGCTGAATTTTTTTATTAACCATAATGTAAAATGATCTGATCGGGTCTCTGTTCGCCCTAGCCTACAAGTTTAATAGTGCATTTTATTCGCCACTTCATGCGCTTTGAGATGCCGCTAAGCCCAATAAGCTATCTGAAATAGGAGCGACGTAAATTGATCAAATGTGATAGAATTTCGCTGAACTCTTATATTAACCAAAATATAAAATGATCTCATCGGGACTCTGTTTGACCTACCCTAGAAGTTTAATTGTGCATTTTGCTCGCCATTTCATGAGCTTTGAGATGCCGCTTAGCCCAATACGCTATCTGAAATAGGAGCGACAGAAGTTGAACAAATGTGATAGAATTTCGCTGAATTCTTTTATTAACCATAATGTAAAATGATCTGATCGGGTCTCTGTTCGCCTAGCCTACAAGTTTAATGGTGCATTTTATTCGCCACTTCATGCGCTTTGAGATGCCGCTTAGCCGAGTTCGCTATCTGAAATAGGAGCGACGTAAATTGAACAAATGTGATAAAATTTCGCTGAATTCTTATGTTAACCAAAATATAAAATGATCTAATCGGGTCTCTGATTGCCCTATCATAGAAATTTAATAGTGCAGTTTACTTGACATTCCACGCGCTTTAAGATGCCGCCTAGCCCAGTACGCTATCTGAAATAGGAGCGACGTAAATTGAACAAATGTGATAAAATTTCCCTGAAATCTTATATTAAACAAAATATAAAATGATCTAATCGGGTCTCTGATTGCCCTATCATAGAAGTTTAATAGTGCATTTCACTCGTCATTTCATGCGCTTTAAGAAGCCGCCTAGCCCAGTACGCTATCTGAAATAGGAGCGACGTAAATTGAACAAATGTGATAGAATTTTGCTGAATTCTTTTATTAACCAAAATGTAAAATGATCTAATCGGGTCTCTGTTTGCGTTATCCTAGAAGTTTAATAGTGCATTATACTCGCCATTTCGTGCGCTTTTACATGCCGCATAGCCCAGTACGCTATCTGAAATAGGAGCGACGTATATTGAACAAATGTGATAGAATTTCCGTGAATTCTTATATTTACCTTAATGTAAAATGATCTAATCGGGTCTCTGTTCGCCCCACCCTATAAGCTTAATAGTGCATTTCACTCGTCATTCCATGCGCTTTGAGATGCCGCTTAGCCCAATATGCTATCTGAAATAGGAGCGACGTAAATTGAACAAATGTGATAAAATTTCCCTGAAATCTTATATTAAACAAAATATAAAATGATCTAATCGGGTCTCTGATTGCCCTATCATCGAAGTTTAATAGGGCAGTTTACTTGACATTCCACGCGCTTTAAGATGCCGCCTAGCCCAGTACGCTATCTGAAATAGCAGCGACGTAAGTTGAACAAATGTGATAGAATTTCGCTGAATTCTTTTATTAACCATAATGTAAAATGATCTGATCGGGGCTCAGATCGCCATCGCCTAGAAGTTTAATAGTGCATTTTATTCGCCATTTCATGCGCTTTGAGATGCCGCTTAGCCGAGTTCGCTATCTGAAATAGGAGCGACGTAAATTGAACAAACGTGATAAAATTTCCCTGAAATCTTATATTAAACAAAATATAAAATGATCTAATCGGGTCTCTGATTGCCCTATCATCGAAGTTTAATAGTGCATTTCACTCGTCATTTCATGCGCTTTGTGATGCCGCTAAGCCCAATAAGCTATCTGTAATAGGAGCGACGTAAATTGAACAAATGTGATAGAATTTCGCTGAATTCTTATGTTAACCAAAATATAAAATGATCTAATCGGGTCTCTGATTGCCCTATCATAGAAATTTAATAGTGCAGTTTACTTGACATTCCACGCGCATTAAGATGCCGCCTAGCCCAGTACGCTATCTGAAATAGGAGCGACGTAAATTGAACAAATGTGATAAAATTTCCCTGAAATCTTATATTAAACAAAATATAAAATGATCTAATCGGGTCTCTGATTGCCCTATCATAGAAGTTTAATAGTGCGTTTCACTCGTCATTTCATGCGCTTTAAGATGCCGCCAAGCCCAGTACGCTATCTGAAATAGGAGCGACGTAAATTGAACAAATGTGATAGAATTTTGCTGAATTCTTAAATTAACCATAATATAAAATGATCTAATCGGGTCTCTGATTGCCCTATCATAGAATTTTAATAGTGCATTTCACTCGTCATTTCATGCGCTTTGAGATGCCGCTTAGCCCAATATGCTATCTGAAATAGGAGCGACGTAAATTGAACAAATGTGATGGAATTTCGCTGAATTCTTTTATTAACCAAAATGTAAAATGATCTAATCGGGTCTCAGATCGCCCTAGCCTAGAAGTTTAATAGTGCATTTTAGTCGCCATTTCATGCGCTTTGAGATGCCGCCTAGCCCAGTACGCTATCTGAAATAGGAGCGACGTAAGTTGAACAAATGTGCTGGAATTACGCTGCATTCTTATATTAACCGTAATATAAAATGATCTAATCGGGTCTCTGTTTGCCTTATCCTAGAAGTTTAATAGCGCGTTTTACTCGCCATTCCACGCGCTTTAAGAAGCCGCCTTGCACAGTATGCTATCTGAAACAGGAGCGACGTAAATTGAACAAATGTGATAGAATTTCGCTGAATTCTTAAATTAACCATAATATAAAATGATCTAATCGGGTCTCTGTTTGCGTTATCCTAGAAGTTTAATAGTGCATTATACTCGCCATTTCATGCGCTTTTAGATGCCGCCTAGCCCAGTACGCTATCTGAAACAGGAGCGACGTAAATTGAACAAATGTGATAGAATTTCCGTGAATTCTTATATCAACCTTAATGTAAAATGATCTAATCGGGTCTCTGTTCGCCCTACCATAGAAGTCTAATAGTGCATTTCACTCGCCATTTCATGCGCCTTGAGATGCCGCCTATCCCAGTACGCTGTCTGAAATAGGAGCGACGTAAGTTGAACAAATGTGATAGAATTACGCTGCATTCTCATATTAAACGTAATATAAAATGATCTAATCGGGTCTCTGTTTGCCTTATCCTAGAAGTTTAATAGCGCGTTTTACTCGCCATTTCATGCGCTTTTAGATGCCGCCTAGCCCAGTACGCTATCTGAAATAGGAGCGACGTAAATTGAACAAATGTGATGGAATTTTGCTGAATTCTTAAATTAACCATAATATAAAATGATCTAATCGGGTCTCTGATTGCCCTATCATAGAAGTTTAGTAGTGCATTTTACGCGCCATTCCACGCGCTTTAAGATGCCGCCTAGCCCAGTATGCTATCTGAAATAGGAGCGACGTAAATTGAACAAATGTGATAGAATTTCGCTGAATTCTTAAATTAACCATAATATAAAATGATCTCATCGGGACTCTGTTTGACCTACCCTAGAAGTTTAATTGTGCATTTTGCTCGCCATTTCATGCGCTTTGAGATGCCGCTAAGCCCTATAAGCTATCTGAAATAGGAGCGACGTAAATTGAACAAATGTGATAGAATTTCGCTGAATTCTTATATTAACCAAAATATAAAATGATCTAATCGGGTCTCTGATTGCCCTATCGTAGAAGTTTAGTAGTGCATTTTACTCGCCATTCCACGCGCTTTAAGATGCCGCCTAGCCCAGTACGCTATCTGAAATAGGAGCGACGTAAATTGAACAAATGTGATGGAATTTTGCTGAATTCTTAAATTAACCATAATATAAAATGATCTAATCGGGTCTCTGATTGCCCTATCATAGAATTTTAATAGTGCATTTCACTCGTCATTTCATGCGCTTTGAGATGCCGCTAAGCCCTATAAGCTATCTGAAATAGGAGCGACGTAAATTGAACAAATGTGATAGAATTTCGCTGAATTCTTATATTAACAAAAATATAAAATGATCTGATCGGGTCTCTGATTGCCCTATCGTAGAAGTTTAGTAGTGCATTTTACTCGCCATTCCACGCGCTTTAAGATGCCGCCTAGCCCAGTATGCTATCTGAAATAGGAGCGACGTAAATTGAACAAATGTGATAGAATTTCGCTGAATTCTTAAATTAACCATAATATAAAATGATCTCATCGGGACTCTGTCTGACCTACCCTAGAAGTTTAATAGTGCATTTCACTCGCCATTTCATGCGCTTTGAGATGCCGCTTAGCCGAATACGCTATCTGAAATAGGAGCGACAGAAGTTGAACAAATGTGATAGAATTTCGCTGAATTTTTTTATTAACCATAATGTAAAATGATCTGATCGGGTCTCTGTTCGCCCTAGCCTACAAGTTTAATAGTGCATTTTATTCGCCACTTCATGCGCTTTGAGATGCCGCTAAGCCCAATAAGCTATCTGAAATAGGAGCGACGTAAATTGAACAAATGTGATAGAATTTCGCTGAACTCTTATATTAACCAAAATATAAAATGATCTCATCGGGACTCTGTTTGACCTACCCTAGAAGTTTAATTGTGCATTTTGCTCGCCATTTCATGAGCTTTGAGATGCCGCTTAGCCCAATACGCTATCTGAAATAGGAGCGACAGAAGTTGAACAAATGTGATAGAATTTTGCTGAATTCTTAAATTAACCATAATATAAAATGATCTAATCGGGTCTCTGTTTGCGTTATCCTAGAAGTTTAATAGTGCATTATACTCGCCATTTCGTGCGCTTTTACATGCCGCATAGCCCAGTACGCTATCTGAAATAGGAGCGACGTATATTGAACAAATGTGATAGAATTTCCGTGAATTCTTATATTTACCTTAATGTAAAATGATCTAATCGGGTCTCTGTTCGCCCCACCCTATAAGCTTAATAGTGCATTTCACTCGTCATTCCATGCGCTTTGAGATGCCGCTTAGCCCAATATGCTATCTGAAATAGGAGCGACGTAAATTGAACAAATGTGATAGAATTTCGCTGAATTCTTTTATTAACCAAAATGTAAAATGATCTAATCGGGTCTCTGTTCGCCCTAGCCTAGAAGTTTAATAGTGCATTTCACTCGCCATTTCATGCGCTTTGAGATGCCGCTAAGCCCAATAAGCTATCTGAAATAGGAGCGACGTAAATTGAACAAATGTGATAGAATTTCGCTGAATTCTTATATTAACCAAAATATAAAATGATCTAATCGGGTCTCTGATTGCCCTATCGTAGAAGTTTCGTAGTGCATTTTACTCGCCATTCCACGCGCTTTAAGATGCCGCCTAGCCCAGTATGCTATCTGAAATAGGAGCGACGTAAATTGAACAAATGTGATAGAATTTCGCTGAATTCTTAAATTAACCATAATATAAAATGATCTCATCGGGACTCTGTCTGACCTACCCTAGAAGTTTAATAGTGCATTTTACTCGCCATTTCATGCGCTTTGAGATGCCGCTTAGCCGAATACGCTATCTGAAATAGGAGCGACAGAAGTTGAACAAATGTGATAGAATTTCGCTGAATTTTTTTATTAACCATAATGTAAAATGATCTGATCGGGTCTCTGTTCGCCCTAGCCTACAAGTTGAATAGTGCATTTTATTCGCCACTTCATGCGCTTTGAGATGCCGCTAAGCCCAATAAGCTATCTGAAATAGGAGCGACGTAAATTGATCAAATGTGATTGAATTTCGCTGAACTCTTATATTAACCAAAATATAAAATGATCTCATCGGGACTCTGTTTGACCTACCCTAGAAGTTTAATTGTGCATTTTGCTCGCCATTTCATGAGCTTTGAGATGCCGCTTAGCCCAATACGCTATCTGAAATAGGAGCGACAGAAGTTGAACAAATGTGATAGAATTTCGCTGAATTCTTTTATTAACCATAATGTAAAATGATCTGATCGGGTCTCTGTTCGCCTAGCCTACAAGTTTAATGGTGCATTTTATTCGCCACTTCATGCGCTTTGAGATGCCGCTTAGCCCAATACGCTATCTGAAATAGGAGCGACGTAAATTGAACAAATGTGATAGAATTTTGCTGAATTCTTAAATTAACCATAATATAAAATGATCTAATCGGGTCTCTGTTTGCGTTATCCTAGAAGTTTAATAGTGCATTATACTCGCCATTTCGTGCGCTTTTACATGCCGCATAGCCCAGTACGCTATCTGAAATAGGAGCGACGTATATTGAACAAATGTGATAGAATTTTTCTGAATTCTTAAATTAACCATAATATGAAATGACCTAATCGGGTCTCTGTTTGCCCTACCCTAGAAGTTTAATAGTGCATTTTACTCGCCATTTCTTGCGCTTTGAGATGCCGCTTAGCCCAATACGCTATCTGAAATATCAGCGACGTAAATTGAACAAATGTGAGAGAATTTCGCTGAATTCTTAAATTAACCATAATATAAAATGATCTAATGGGGTCTCTGTTTACCCTACCCTAGAAGTTTAATAGTGCATTTTACTCGCCATTTCCTGCGCTTTGAGATGCCGCTTAGCACAAGTCGCTATCTGAAATAGGAGCGATGTAAATTGAACAAATGTGATAGAATTTCGCTGAATTCTTATATTAACCTTAATGTAAAATGATCTAATCGGGTCTTTGTTCGCCCTACCCAAGAAGTTTAATAGTGCATTTCACTCGTCAATTCATGCGCTTTGCGATGCCGCTTAGCCCAATAAGCTATCTGAAATTGGAGCGACGTAAATTGAACAAATGTGATAGAATTTCGCTGAATTCTTATATTAACCAAAATATAAAATGATCTAATCGGGTCTCTGATTGCCCTATCATAGAAGTTTAATAGTGCATTTTACTCGCCATTACACACGCTTTAAGATGCCGCCTAGCCCAGTACGCTATCTGAAATAGGAACGACGTAAATTGAACAAATGTGATAGAATTTCGCTGAATTCTTATATTAACCAAAATATAAAATGATCTAATCGGGTCTCTGATTGCCCTATCATAGAAGTTTAATAGTGCATTTTACTCACCATTCCACGCGCTTTAAGATGCCGCCTATCCGAGTACGCTATCTGAAATAGGAGCGACGTAAATTGAACAAATGTGATAGAATTTCGCTGAATTCTGTAATTAACCATAATATGAAATGACCTAATCGGGTCTCTGTTCGCCCTACCCAAGAAGTTTAATAGTGCATTTCTCTCGTCATTTCATACGCTTTGAGATGCCGCTTAGCCCAATACGCTATCTGAAATAGGAGCGACGTAAATTGAACAAATGTGATAGAATTTCCCTGAAATCTTATATTAAACAATACATAAAATGATCTAAACGGGACTCTGATTGCCCTACCATAGAAGTTTAGTAGTGCATTTTACTCGCCCTTCCACGCGCTTTAAGATGCCGCCAAGCCCAGTACACTGTCTGAAATAGGAGCGACGCATGTTGAACAAATGTGATAGAATTACGCTGAATTCTTATATTAACCGTAATATAAAATGATCTAATCGGGTCTCTGTTTCCCTTACCCTAGAAGTTTAATAGTGCATTTTACTCGCCATTTCATGCGCTTTGAGATGCCGCTTAGCCCAATACGCTATCTGAAATAGGAACGACGTAAATTGAACAAATGTGATAGAATTTTGCTGAATTCTTAAATTAACCATAATATAAAATGATCTAATCGGGTCTCTGATTGCCCTACCCTGGAAGTTTAATAGTGCATTTTACTCGCCCTTCCACGCGCTTTAAGATGCCGCCTAGCCCAGTACACTATCTGAAATAGGAGCGACGCATGTTGAACAAATGTGATAGAATTACGCTGAATTCTTATATTAACCGTAATATAAAATGATCTAATCGGGTCTCTGTTTGCCTTACCCTAGAAGTTTAATAGTGCATTTTACTCGTCATTTCATGCGCTTTGAGATGCCGCTTAGCCCAATACGCTATCTGAAATAGGAACGACGTAAATTGAACAAATGTGATAGAATTTTGCTGAATTCTTAAATTAACCATAATATAAAATGATCTAATCTGGTCTCTGATTGCCCTACCCTAGAAGTTTAATAGTGCATTTTACGAGCCATTTCTTGCGCTTTGAGATGCAGCTTAGCCCAATACGCTATCCGAAATAGGAGCGACGTAAATTGAACAAATGTGATAGAATTTCGCTGAATTCTTAAATTAACCATAATATAAAATGATCTCATCGGGACTCTGTCTGACCTACCCTAGAAGTTTAATAGTGCATTTTACTCGCCATTTCATGCGCTTTGAGATGCCGCTTAGCCGAATACGCTATCTGAAATAGGAGCGACAGAAGTTGAACAAATGTGATAGAATTTCGCTGAATTTTTTTATTAACCATAATGTAAAATGATCTGATCGGGTCTCTGTTCGCCCTAGCCTACAAGTTTAATAGTGCATTTTATTCGCCACTTCATGCGCTTTGAGATGCCGCTAAGCCCAATAAGCTATCTGAAATAGGAGCGACGTAAATTGATCAAATGTGATAGAATTTCGCTGAACTCTTATATTAACCAAAATATAAAATGATCTCATCGGGACTCTGTTTGACCTACCCTAGAAGTTTAATTGTGCACTTTGCTCGCCATTAAATGAGCTTTGAGATGCCGCTTAGCCCAATACGCTATCTGAAATAGGAGCGACAGAAGTTGAACAAATGTGATAGAATTTCGCTGAATTCTTTTATTAACCATAATGTAAAATGATCTGATCGGGTCTCTGTTCGCCTAGCCTACAAGTTTAATGGTGCATTTTATTCGCCACTTCATGCGCTTTGAGATGCCGCTTAGCCGAGTTCGCTATCTGAAATAGGAGCGACGTAAATTGAACAAATGTGATAAAATTTCGCTGAATTCTTATGTTAACCAAAATATAAAATGATCTAATCGGGTCTCTGATTGCCCTATCATAGAAATTTAATAGTGCAGTTTACTTGACATTCCACGCGCTTTAAGATGCCGCCTAGCCCAGTACGCCATCTGAAATAGGAGCGACGTAAATTGAACAAATGTGATAAAATTTCCCTGAAATCTTATATTAAACAAAATATAAAATGATCTAATCGGGTCTCTGATTGCCCTATCATAGAAGTTTAATAGTGCATTTCACTCGTCATTTCATGCGCTTTAAGATGCCGCCTAGCCCAGTACGCTATCTGAAATAGGAGCGACGTAAATTGAACAAATGTGATAGAATTTTGCTGAATTCTTAAATTAACCATAATATAAAATGATCTAATCGGGTCTCTGTTTGCGTTATCCTAGAAGTTTAATAGTGCATTATACTCGCCATTTCGTGCGCTTTTACATGCCGCATAGACGAGTACGCTATCTGAAATAGGAGCGACGTATATTGAACAAATGTGATAGAATTTCCGTGAATTCTTATATTTACCTTAATGTAAAATGATCTAATCGGGTCTCTGTTCGCCCCACCCTATAAGCTTAATAGTGCATTTCACTCGTCATTCCATGCGCTTTGAGATGCCGCTTAGCCCAATATGCTATCTGAAATAGGAGCGACGTAAATTGAACAAATGTGATAGAATTTCGCTGAATTCTTTTATTAACCAAAATGTAAAATGATCTAATCGGGTCTCTGTTCGCCCTAGCCTAGAAGTTTAATAGTGCATTTCACTCGCCATTTCATGCGCTTTGAGATGCCGCTAAGCCCAATAAGCTATCTGAAATAGGAGCGACGTAAATTGAACAAATGTGATAGAATTTCGCTGAATTCTTATATTAACCAAAATATAAAATGATCTAATCGGGTCTCTGATTGCCCTATCGTAGAAGTTTCGTAGTGCATTTTACTCGCCATTCCACGCGCTTTAAGATGCCGCCTAGCCCAGTATGCTATCTGAAATAGGAGCGACGTAAATTGAACAAATGTGATAGAATTTCGCTGAATTCTTAAATTAACCATAATATAAAATGATCTCATCGGGACTCTGTCTGACCTGCCCTAGAAGGTTAATAGTGCATTTTACTCGCCATTTCATGCGCTTTGAGATGCCGCTTAGCCCAATACGCTATCTGAAATAGGAGCGACGTAAGTTGAACAAATGTGATAGAATTACGCTGCATTCTCATATTAAACGTAATATAAAATGATCTAATCGGGTCTCTGTTTGCCTTATCCTAGAAGTTTAATAGCGCGTTTTACTCGCCATTTCATGCGCTTTTAGATGCCGCCTAGCCCAGTACGCTATCTGAAATAGGAGCGACGTAAATTGAACAAATGTGATGGAATTTTGCTGAATTCTTAAATTAACCATAATATAAAATGATCTAATCGGGTCTCTGATTGCCCTATCATAGATGTTTAGTAGTGCATTTTACTCGCCATTCCACGCGCTTTAAGATGCCGCCTAGCCCAGTATGCTATCTGAAATAGGAGCGACGTAAATTGAACAAATGTGATAGAATTTCGCTGAATTCTTAAATTAACCATAATATAAAATGATCTCATCGGGACTCTGTTTGACCTACCCTAGAAGTTTAATTGTGCATTTCGCTCGCCATTTCATGCGCTTTGAGATGCCGCTACGCCCTATAAGCTATCTGAAATAGGAGCGACGTAAATTGAACAAATGTGATAGAATTTCGCTGAATTCTTATATTAACCAAAATATAAAATGATCTAATCGGGTCTCTGTTCGCCTAGCCTACAAGTTTAATGGTGCATTTTATTCGCCACTTCATGCGCTTTGAGATGCCGCTACGCCCAATAAGCTATCTGAAATAGGAGCGACGTAAATTGATCAAATGTGATAGAATTTCGCTGAACCCTTATATTAACCAAAATATAAAATGATCTAATCGGGTCTCTGTTTGCCTTATCCTAGAAGTTTAATAGCGCGTTTTACTCGCCATTTCATGCGCTTTTAGATGCCGCCTAGCCCAGTACGCTATCTGAAATAGGAGCGACGTAAATTGAACAAATGTGATGGAATTTTGCTGAATTCTTAAATTAACCATAATATAAAATGATCTAATCGGGTCTCTGATTGCCCTATCATAGAAGTTTAGTAGTGCATTTTACTCGCCATTCCACGCGCTTTAAGATGCCGCCTAGCCCAGTATGCTATCTGAAATTGGAGCGACGTAAATTGAACAAATGTGATAGAATTTCGCTGAATTCTTAAATTAACCATAATATAAAATGATCTCATCGGGACTCTGTCTGACCTACCCTAGAAGGTTAATAGTGCATTTTACTCGCCATTTCATGCGCTTTGAGATGCCGCTTAGCAGAATACGCTATCTGAAATAGGAGCGACAGAAGTTGAACAAATGTGATAGAATTTCGCTGAATTTTTTTATTAACCATAATGTAAAATGATCTGATCGGGTCTCTGTTCGCCCTAGCCTACAAGTTGAATAGTGCATTTTATTCGCCACTTCATGCGCTTTGAGATGCCGCTAAGCCCAATAAGCTATCTGAAATAGGAGCGACGTAAATTGATCAAATGTGATAGAATTTCGCTGAACCCTTATATTAACCAAAATATAAAATGATCTCATCGGGACTCTGTTTGACCTACCCTAGAAGTTTAATTGTGCATTTTGCTCGCCATTTCATGAGCTTTGAGATGCCGCTTAGCCCAATACGCTATCTGAAATAGGAGCGACAGAAGTTGAACAAATGTGATAGAATTTCGCTGAATTCTTTTATTAACCATAATGTAAAATGATCTGATCGGGTCTCTGTTCGCCTAGCCTACAAGTTTAATGGTGCATTTTATTCGCCACTTCATGCGCTTTGAGATGCCGCTTAGCCCAATACGCTATCTGAAATAGGAGCGACGTAAATTGAACAAATGTGATAGAATTTTGCTGAATTCTTAAATTAACCATAATATAAAATGATCTAATCGGGTCTCTGTTTGCGTTATCCTAGAAGTTTAATAGTGCATTATACTCACCATTTCGTGCGCTTTTACATGCCGCATAGCCCAGTACGCTATCTGAAATAGGAGCGACGTATATTGAACAAATGTGATAGAATTTCCGTGAATTCTTATATTTACCTTAATGTAAAATGATCTAATCGGGTCTCTGTTCGCCCCACCCTATAAGCTTAATAGTGCATTTCACTCGTCATTCCATGCGCTTTGAGATGCCGCTTAGCCCAATATGCTATCTGAAATAGGAGCGACGTAACTTGAACAAATGTGATAGAATTTCGCTGAATTCTTTTATTAACCAAAATGTAAAATGATCTAATCGGGTCTCTGTTCGCCCTAGCCTAGAAGTTTAATAGTGCATTTCACTCGCCATTTCATTCGCTTTGAGATGCCGCTACGCCCAATAAGCTATCTGAAATAGGAGCGACGTAAATTGAACAAATGTGATAGAAATTCGCTGAATTCTTATATTAACCAAAATATAAAATGATCTAATCGGGTCTCTGATTGCCCTATCGTAGAAGTTTCGTAGTGCATTTTACTCGCCATTCCACGCGCTTTAAGATGCCGCCTAGCCCAGTATGCTATCTGAAATAGGAGCGACGTAAATTGAACAAATGTGATAGAATTTCGCTGAATTCTTAAATTAACCATAATATAAAATGATCTCATCGGGACTCTGTCTGACCTACCCTAGAAGGTTAATAGTGCATTTTACTCGCCATTTCATGCGCTTTGAGATGCCGCTTAGCCCAATACGCTATCTGAAATAGGAGCGACAGAAGTTGAACAAATGTGATAGAATTTCGCTGAATTTTTTTATTAACCATAATGTAAAATGATCTGATCGTGTCTCTGTTCGCCCTAGCCTACAAGTTTAATAGTGCATTTTATTCGCCACTTCATGCGCTTTGAGATGCCACTAAGCCCAATAAGCTATCTGAAATAGGAGCGACGTAAATTGATCAAATGTGATAGAATTTCGCTGAATTCTTATATTAACCAAAATATAAAATGATCTAATCGGGTCTCTGATTGCCCTATCATAGAAGTTTAATAGTGCATTTTACTTGCCATTCCACGCGCTTTAAGATGCCGCCTATCCCAGTACGCTATCTGAAATAGCAGCGACGTAAGATGAACAAATGTGATAGAATTTCGCTGAGTTCTTTTATTAACCATAATGTAAAATGATCTGATCGGGGCTCTGATCGCCATAGCCTAGAAGTTTAATAGTGCATTTTATTCGCCATTTCATGCGCTTTGAGATGCCGCTTAGCCGAGTTCGCTATCTGAAATAGGAGCGACGTAAATTGAACAAATGTGATAAAATTTCGCTGAATTCTTATGTTAACCTAAATATAAAATGATCTAATCGGGTCTCTGATTGCCCTATCATAGAAATTTAATAGGGCAGTTTACTTGACATTCCACGCGCTTTAAGATGCCGCCTAGCCCAGTACGCTATCTGAAATAGGAGCGACGTAAATTGAACAAATGTGATAAAATTTCCCTGAAATCTTATATTAAACAAAATATAAAATGATCTAATCGGGTCTCTGATTGCCCTATCATAGAAGTTTAATAGTGCGTTTCACTCGTCATTTCATGCGCTTTAAGATGCCGCCAAGCCCAGTACGCTATCTGAAATAGGAGCGACGTAAATTGAACAAATGTGATAGAATTTTGCTGAATTCTTAAATTAACCATAATATAAAATGATCTAATCGGGTCTCTGATTGCCCTATCATAGAATTTTAATAGTGCATTTCACTCGTCATTTCATGCGCTTTGAGATTCCGCTTAGCCCAATATGCTATCTGAAATAGGAGCGACGTAAATTGAACAAATGTGATGGAATTTCGCTGAATTCTTTTATTAACCAAAATGTAAAATGATCTAATCGGGTCTCTGATTGCCCTATCATAGAAGTTTAGTAGTGCATTTTACTCGCCATTCCACGCGCTTTAAGATGCCGCCTAGCCCAGTATGCTATCTGAAATAGGAGCGACGTAAATTGAACAAATGTGATAAAATTTCGCTGAATTCTTATGTTAACCAAAATATAAAATGATCTAATCGGGTCTCTGATTGCCCTCTCATAGAAATTTAATAGGGCAGTTTACTTGACATTCCACGCGCTTTAAGATGCCGCCTAGCCCAGTACGCTATCTGAAATAGGAGCGACGTAAATTGAACAAATGTGATAGAATTTCCCTGAATTCTTATGTTAACCATAATATAAAATGATCTCATCGGGACTCTGTCTGACCTACCCTAGAAGGTTAATAGTGCATTTTACTCGCCATTTCATGCGCTTTGAGATGCCGCTTAGCCCAATGCGCTATCTGAAATGGGAGCGACGTAAATTGAACAAATGATATAAAATTTCCCTGAAATCTTATATTAAACAAAATATAAAATGATCTAATCGGGTCTCTGATTGCCCTATCATAGAAGTTTAATAGTGCATTTCACTCGTCATTTCATGCGCTTTAAGATGCCGCCTAGCCCAGTACGCTATCTGAAATAGGAGCGACGTAAATTGAACAAATGTGATAGAATTTCGCTGAATTCTTAAATTAACCATAATATAAAATGATCTCATCGGGACTCTGTCTGACCTACCCTAGAAGGTTAATAGTGCATTTTACTCGTCATTTCATGCGCTTTGAGATGCCGCTTAGCCCAATACGCTATCTGAAATAGGAATGACAGAAGTTGAGCAAATGTGATAGAATTTCGCTGAATTCTTTTATTAACCACAATGTAAAATGATCTGATAGGGTCTCTGTTCGACCTAGCCTACAAGTTTAATAGTGCATTTTATTCGCCACTTCATGCGCTTTGAGATGCCGCTTAGCCGAGTTCGCTATCTGAAATAGGAGCGACGTAAATTGAACAAATGTGATAGAATTTCGCTGAATTCTTATATTAACCAAAATATAAAATGATCTGATCGGGTCTCTGATTGCCCTATCATTTAAGTTTAGTAGTGCATTTTACTCGCCATTCCACACGCTTTAAGATGCCGCCTAGCCCAGTATGCTATCTGAAATAGGAGCGACGTAAATTGAACAAATGTGATAGAATTTCGCTGAATTCTTAAATTAGCCATAATATAAAATGATCTCATCGGGACTCTGTCTGACCTACCCTAGAAGTTTAATAGTGCATTTTACTCGCCATTTCATGCGCTTTGAGATGCCGCTTAGCCCAATACGCTATCTGAAATAGGAGCGACAGAAGTTGAGCAAATTGTGATAGAATTTCGCTGAATTTTTTTATTAACCATAATGTAAAATGATCTGATCGGGTCTCTGTTCGCCCTAGCCTACAAGTTTAATAGTGCATTTTATTCGCCACTTCATGCGCTTTGAGATGCCGCTAAGCCCAATAAGCTATCTGAAATAGGAGCGACGTAAATTGATCAAATGTGATAGAATTTCGCTGAACTCTTATATTAACCAAAATATAAAATGATCTAATCGGGTCTCTGATTGCCCTATCATAGAAGTTTAGTAGTGCATTTTACTCGCCATTCCACGCGCTTTAAGATGCCGCCTAGCCCAGTATGCTATCTGAAATAGGAGCGACGTAAATTGAACAAATGTGATAGAATTTCGCTGAATTCTTAAATTAACCATAATATAAAATGATCTCATCGGGACTCTGTTTCACCTACCCTAGAAGTTTAGTAGTGCATTTTACTCGCCATTTCATGCGCTTTGAGATGCCGCTTAGCCCAATACGCTATCTGAAATAGGAATGACAGAAGTTGAGCAAATGTGATAGAATTTCGCTGAATTCTTTTATTAACCATAATGTAAAATGATCTGATAGGGTCTCTGTTCGCCCTAGCCTACAAGTTTATTAGTGCATTTTATTCGCCACTTCATGCGCTTTGAGATGCCGCTTAGCCGAGTTCGCTATCTGAAATAGGAGCGACGTAAATTGAACAAATGTGATAGAATTTCGCTGAATTCTTATATTAACCAAAATATAAAATGATCTAATCGGGTCTCTGATTGCCCTATCATAGAAGTTTAACAGTGCATTTTACTTGCCATTCCACGCGCTTTAAGATGCCGCCTAGCCCAGTACGCTATCTGAAATAGCAGCGACGTAAGTTGAACAAATGTGATAGAATTTCGCTGAATTCTTTTATTAACCATAATGTAAAATGATCTGATCGGGGCTCTGATCGCCATAGCCTAGAAGTTTAATAGTGCATTTTATTCGCCATTTCATGCGCTTTGAGATGCCGCTTAGCCGAGTTCGCTATCTGAAATAGGAGCGACGTAAATTGAACAAACGTGATAAAATTTCCCTGAAATCTTATATTAAACAAAATATAAAATGATCTAATCGGGTCTCTGATTGCCCTATCATCGAAGTTTAAAAGTGCATTTCACTCGTCATTTCATGCGCTTTGTGATGCCGCTAAGCCCAATAAGCTATCTGTAATAGGAGCGACGTAAATTGAACAAATGTGATAGAATTTCGCTGAATTCTTATGTTAACCAAAATATAAAATGATCTAATCGGGTCTCTGATTGCCCTATCATAGAAATTTAATAGTGCAGTTTACTTGACATTCCACGCGCTTTAAGATGCCGCCTAGCCCAGTACGCTATCTGAAATAGGAGCGACGTAAATTGAACAAATGTGATAAAATTTCCCTGAAATCTTATATTAAACAAAATATAAAATGATCTAATCGGGTCTCTGATTGCCCTATCATAGAAGTTTAATAGTGCGTTTCACTCGTCATTTCATGCGCTTTAAGATGCCGCCAATCCCAGTACGCTATCTGAAATAGGAGCGACGTAAATTGAACAAATGTGATAGAATTTTGCTGAATTCTTAAATTAACCATAATATAAAATGATCTAATCGGGTCTCTGATTGCCCTATCATAGAATTTTAATAGTGCATTTCACTCGTCATTTCATGCGCTTTGAGATGCCGCTTAGCCCAATATGCTATCTGAAGTAGGAGCGACGTAAATTGAACAAATGTGATGGAATTTCGCTGAATTCTTTTATTAACCAAAATATAAAATGATCTAATCGGGTCTCTGATTGCCCTATCATAGAAATTTAATAGGGCAGTTTACTTGACATTCCACGCGCTTTAAGATGCCGCCTAGCCCAGTACGCTATCTGAAATAGGAGCGACGTAAGTTGAACAAATGTGCTGGAATTACGCTGCATTCTTATATTAACCATAATATAAAATGATCTAATCGGGTCTCTGTTTGCGTTATCCTAGAAGGTTAACAGTGCATTATACTCGCCATTTCATGCGCTTTTAGATGCCGCCTAGCCCAGTACGCTATCTGAAACAGGAGCGACGTAAATTGAACAAATGTGATAGAATTTCCGTGAATTCTTATATCAACCTTAATGCAAAATGATCTAATCGGGTCTCTGTTCGCCCTACCATAGAAGTCTAATAGTGCATTTCACTCGCCATTTCATGCGCCTTGAGATGCCGCCTATCCCAGTACGCTATCTGAAATAGGAGCGACGTAAGTTGAACAAATGTGATAGAATTACGCTGCATTCTCATATTAAGCGTAATATAAAATGATCTAATCGGGTCTCTGTTTGCCTTATCCTAGAAGTTTAATAGCGCGTTTTACTCGCCATTTCATACGCTTTTAGATGCCGCCTAGCCCAGTACGCTATCTGAAATAGGAGCGACGTAAATTGAACAAATGTAATGGAATTTTGCTGAATTCTTAAATTAACCATAATATAAAATGATCTAATCGGGTCTCTGATTGCCCTATCATAGAAGTTTAGTAGTGCATTTTACTCGCCATTCCACGCGCTTTAAGATGCCGCCTAGCCCAGTATGCTATCTGAAATAGGAGCGACGTAAATTGAACAAATGTGATAGAATTTCGCTGAATTCTTAAATTAACCATAATATAAAATGATCTCATCGGGACTCTGTTTGACCTACCCTAGAAGTTTAATTGTGCATTTTGCTCGCCATTTCATGCGCTTTGATATGCCGCTAAGCCCTATAAGCTATCTGAAATAGGAGCGACGTAAATTGAACAAATGTGATAGAATTTCGCTGAATTCTTATATTAACCAAAATATAAAATGATCTAATCGGGTCTCTGATTGCCCTATCGTAGAAGTTTAGTAGTGCATTTTACTCGCCATTCCACGCGCTTTAAGATGCCGCCTAGCCCAGTACGCTATCTGAAATAGGAGCGACGTAAATTGAACAAATGTGATGGAATTTTGCTGAATTCTTAAATTAACCATAATATAAAATGATCTAATCGGGTCTCTGATTGCCCTATCATAGAATTTTAATAGTGCATTTCACTCGCCATTTCATGCGCTTTGAGATGCCGCTTAGCCCAATACGCTATCTGAAATAGGAGCGACAGAAGTTGAACAAATGTGATAGAATTTCGCTGAATTCTTTTATTAACCATAATGTAAAATGATCTGATCGGGTCTCTGTTCGCCCTAGCCTACAAGTTTAATAGTGCATTTTATTCGCCACTTCATGCGCTTTGAGATGCCACTAAGCCCAATAAGCTATCTGAAATAGGAGCGACGTAAATTGATCAAATATGATAGAATTTCGCTGAACTCTTATATTAACCAAAATATAAAATGATCTAATCGGGTCTCTGATTGCCCTATCATAGAAGTTTAGTAGTGCATTTTACTCGCCATTCCACGCGCTTTGAGATGCCGCCTAGCCCAGTATGCTATCTGAAATAGGAGCGACGTAAATTGAACAAATGTGATAGAATTTCGCTGAATTCTTAAATTAACCATAATATAAAATGATCTAATCGGGACTCTGTTTCACCTACCCTAGAAGTTTAATAGTGCATTTTACTCGCCATTTCATGCGCTTTGAGATGCCGCTTAGCCCAATACGCTATCTGAAATAGGAATGACAGAAGTTGAACAAATGTGATAGAATTTCGCTGAATTCTTTTATTAACCATAATGTAAAATGATCTGATAGGGTCTCTGTTCGCCCTAGCCTACAAGTTTAATAGTGCATTTTATTCGCCACTTCATGCGCTTTGAGATGCCGCTTAGCCGAGTTCGCTATCTGAAATAGGAGCGACGTAAATTGAACAAATGTGATAGAATTTCGCTGAATTCTTATATTAACCAAAATATAAAATGATCTAATCGGGTCTCTGATAGCCCTATCATAGAAGTTTAATAGTGCATTTTACTTGCCATTCCACGCGCTTTAAGATGCCGCCTAGCCCAGTACGCTATCTGAAATAGCAGCGACGTAAGTTGAACAAATGTGATAGAATTTCGCTGAATTCTTTTATTAACCATAATGTAAAATGATCTGATCGGGGATCTGATCGCCATAGCCTAGAAGTTTAATAGTGCATTTTATTCGCCATTTCATGCGCTTTGAGATGCCGCTTAGCCGAGTTCGCTATCTGAAATAGGAGCGACGTAAATTGAACAAACGTGATAAAATTTCCCTGAAATCTTATATTAAACAAAATATAAAATGATCTAATCGGGTCTCTGATTGCCCTATCATCGAAGTTTAATAGTGCATTTCACTCGTCATTTCATGCTCTTTGTGATGCCGCTAAGCCCAATAAGCTATCTGTAATAGGAGCGACGTAAATTGAACAAATGTGATAGAATTTCGCTGAATTCTTATGTTAACCAAAATATAAAATGATCTAATCGGGTCTCTGATTGCCCTATCATAGAAATTTAATTGTGCAGTTTACTTGACATTCCACGCGCTTTAAGATGCCGCCTAGCCCAGTACGCTATCTGAAATAGGAGCGACGTAAATTGAACAAATGTGATAAAATTTCCCTGAAATCTTATATTAAACAAAATATAAAATGATCTAATCGGGTCTCTGCTTGCCCTATCATAGAAGTTTAATAGTGCATTTCACTCGTCATTTCATGCGATTTAAGATGCCGCCAAGCCCAGTACGCTATCTGAAATAGGAGTGACGTAAATTGAACAAATGTGATAGAATTACGCTGCATTCTCATATTAAGCGTAATATAAAATGATCTAATCGGGTCTCTGTTTGCCTTATCCTAGAAGTTTAATAGCGCGTTTTACTCGCCATTTCATGCGCTTTTAGATGCCGCCTAGCCCAGTACGCTATCTGAAATAGGAGCGACGTAAATTGAACAAATGTGATGGAATTTTGCTGAATTCTTAAATTAACCATAATATAAAATGATCTAATCGGATCTCTGATTGCCCTATCCTAGAATTTTAATAGTGCATTTCACTCGTCATTTCATGCGCTTTGGGATGCCGCTTAGCCCAATATGCTATCTGAAATAGGAGCGACGTAAATTGAACAAATGTGATAGAATTTCGCTGCATTCTTTTATTAACCAAAATGTAAAATGATCTAATCGGGTCTCTGTTCGCCCTAGCCTAGAAGTTTAATAGTGCATTTCACTCGCCATTTCATGCGCTTTGAGATGCCGCTAAGCCATATAAGCTATCTGAAATAGGAGCGACGTAAATTGAACAAATGTGATAGAATTTCGCTGAATTCTTATATTAACCAAAATATAAAATGATCTAATCGGGTCTCTGATTGCCCTATCGTAGAAGTTTAGTAGTGCATTTTACTCGCCATTCCACGCGCTTTAACATGTCGCCTAGCCCAGTACGCTATCTGAAATAGCAGCGACGCAAGTTGAACAAATGTGATAGAATTTCGCTGAATTCTTTTATTAACCATAATGTAAAATGATCTGATAGGGTCTCTGTTCGCCCTAGCCTACAAGTTTAATAGTGCATTCTATTCGCCACTTCATGCGCTTTGAGATGCCGCTTAGCCGAGTTCGCTATCTGAAATAGGAGCGACGTAAATTGAACAAATGTGATAGAATTTCGCTGAATTCTTATATTAACCAAAATATAAAATGATCTAATCGGGTCTCTGATTGCCCAATCATAGAAGTTTAATAGTGCATTTTACTTGCCATTCCACGCGCTTTAAGATGCCGCCTAGCCCAGTACGCTATCTGAAATAGCAGCGACGCAAGTTGAACAAATGTGATAGAATTTCGCTGAATTCTTTTATTAACCATAATGTAAAATGATCTGATCGGGGCTCTGATCGCCATAGCCTAGAAGTTTAATAGTGCATTTTATTCGCCATTTCATGCGCTTTGAGATGCCGCTTAGCCGAGTTCGCTATCTGAAATAGGAGCGACGTAAATTGAACAAACGTGATAAAATTTCCCTGAAATCTTATATTAAACAAAATATAAAATGATCTAATCGGGTCCCTGATTGCCCTATCATCGAAGTTTAATAGTGCATTTCACTCGTCATTTCATGCTCTTTGTGATGCCGCTAAGCCCAATGAGCTATCTGTAATAGGAGCGACGTAAATTGAACAAATGTGATAGAATTTCGCTGAATTCTTATGTTAACCAAAATATAAAATCATCTAATCGGGTCTCTGATTGCCCTATCATAGAAATTTAATAGTGCAGTTTACTTGACATTCCACGCGCTTTAAGATGCCGCCTAGCCCAGTACGCTATCTGAAATAGGAGCGACGTAAATTGAACAAATGTGATAAAATTTCCCTGAAATCTTATATTAAACAAAATATAAAATGATCTAATCGGGTCTCTGATTGCCCTATCATAGAAGTTTAATAGTGCATTTCACTCGTCATTTCATGCGATTTAAGATGCCGCCAAGCCCAGTACGCTATCTGAAATAGGAGTGACGTAAATTGAACAAATGTGATAGAATTACGCTGCATTCTCATATTAAGCGTAATATAAAATGATCTAATCGGGTCTCTGTTTGCCTTATCCTAGAAGTTTAATAGCGCGTTTTACTCGCCATTTCATGCGCTTTTAGATGCCGCCTAGCCCAGTACGCTATCTGAAATAGGAGCGACGTAAATTGAACAAATGTGATGGAATTTTGCTGAATTCTTAAATTAACCATAATATAAAATGATCTAATCGGATCTCTGATTGCCCTATCATAGAATTTTAATAGTGCATTTCACTCGTCATTTCATCCGCTTTGAGATGCCGCTTAGCCCAATATGCTATCTGAAATAGGAGCGACGTAAATTGAACAAATGTGATAGAATTTCGCTGAATTCTTTTATTAACCAAAATGTAAAATGATCTAATCGGGTCTCTGTTCGCCCTAGCCTAGAAGTTTAATAGTGCATTTCACTCGCCATTTCATGCGCTTTGAGATGCCGCTAAGCCCTATAAGCTATCTGAAATAGGAGCGACGTAAATTGAACAAATGTGATAGAATTTCGCTGAATTCTTATATTAACCAAAATATAAAATGATCTAATCGGGTCTCTGATTGCCCTATCGTAGAAGTTTAGTAGTGCATTTTACTCGCCATTCCACGCGCTTTAACATGTCGCCTAGCCCAGTACGCTATCTGAAATAGGAGCGACGTAAATTGAACAAATGTGATGGAATTTTGCTGAATTCTTAAATTAACCATAATATAAAATGATCTAATCGGGCCTCTGATTGCCCTATCATAGAATTTTAATAGTGCATTTCACTCGTCATTTCATGCGCTTTAAGATGCCGCTTAGCCCAATACGCTATCTGAAATAGGAGCGACAGAAGTTGAACAAATGTGATAGAATTTCGCTGAATTCTTTTATTAACCATAATGTAAAATGATCTGATCGGGTCTCTGTTCGCCCTAGCCTACAAGTTTAATAGTGCATTTTATTCGCCACTTCATGCGCTTTGAGATGCCACTAAGCCCAATAAGCTATCTGAAATAGGAGCGACGTAAATTGAGCAAATGTGATAGAATTTCGCTGAATTCTTATATTAACCAAAATATAAAATGATCTAATCGGGTCTCTGATTGCCCTATCATAGAAGTTTAATAGTGCATTTTACTTGCCATTCCACGCGCTTTAAGATGCCGCCTAGCCCAGTACGCTATCTGAAATAGCAGCGACGTAAGTTGAACAAATGTGATAGAATTTCGCTGAATTCTTTTATTAACCATAATGTAAAATGATCTGATCGGGGCTCTGATCGCCATAGCCTAGAAGTTTAATAGTGCATTTTATTCGCCATTTCATGCGCTTTGTGATGCCGCTTAGCCGAGTTCGCTATCTGAAATAGGAGCGACGTAAATTGAACAAACGTGATAAAATTTCCCTGAAATCTTATATTAAACAAAATATAAAATGATCTAATCGGGTCTCTGATTGCCCTATCATCGAAGTTTAATAGTGCATTTCACTCGTCATTTCATGCTCTTAGTGATGCCGCTAAGCCCAATAAGCTATCTGTAATAGGAGCGACGTAAATTGAACAAATGTGATAGAATTTCGCTGAATTCTTATGTTAACCAAAATATAAAATGATCTAATCGGGTCTCTGATTGCCCTATCATAGAAATTTAATAGTGCAGTTTACTTGACATTCCACGCGCTTTAAGATGCCGCCTAGCCCAGTACGCTATCTGAAATAGGAGCGACGTAAATTGAACAAATGTGATAAAATTTCCCTGAAATCTTATATTAAACAAAATATAAAATGATCTAATCGGGTCTCTGATTGCCCTATCATAGAAGTTTAATAGTGCATTTCACTCGTCATTTCATGCGCTTTAAGATGCCGCCAAGCCCAGTACGCTATCTGAAATAGGAGTGACGTAAATTGAACAAATGTGATAGAATTACGCTGCATTCTCATATTAAGCGTAATATAAAGTGATCTAATCGGGTCTCTGTTTGCCTTATCCTAGAAGTTTAATAGCGCGTTTTACTCGCCATTTCATGCGCTTTTAGATGCCGCCTAGCCCAGTACGCTATCTGAAATAGGAGCGACGTAAATTGAACAAATGTGATGGAATTTCGCTGAATTCTTATATTAACCAAAATATAAAATGATCTGATCGTGTCTCTGATTGCCCTATCGTAGAAGTTTAGTAGTGCATTTTACTCGCCATTCCACGCGCTTTAAGGTGCCGCCTAGCCCAGTATGCTATCTGAAATAGGAGCGACGTAAATTGAACAAATGTGATAGAATTTCGCTGAATTCTTAAATTAACCATAATATAAAATGATCTCATCGGGTCTCTGTCTGACCTACCCTAGAAGTTTAATAGTGCATTTTCTCGCCATTTCATGCGCTTTGAGATGCCGCTTATCCCAATACGCTATCTGAAATAGGAGCGACAGAAGTTGAACAAATGTGATAGAATTTCGCTGAATTTTTTTATTAACCATAATGTAAAATGATCTGATCGGGTCTCTGTTCGCCCTAGCCTACAAGTTTAATAGTGCATTTTATTCGCCTCTTCATGCGCTTTGAGATGCCGCTTGGCTGAATACGCTATCTGAAATAGGAGCGACGTAAATTGAACAAATGTGATACAATTTCCCTGAAATCTTATATTAAACAAAATATAAAATGATCTAATCGGGTCTCTGATTGCCCTATCATAGAAGTTTAGTAGTGAATTTTACTCGCCATTCCACGCGCTTTAAGATGCCGCCTAGCCCAGTACGATATCTGAAATAGGAGCGACGAATGTTGAACAAATGTAATAGAATTTTGCTGAATTCTTAAATTAACCATAATATAAAATGATCTAATCGGGTCTCTGTTTGCCCTACCCTAGAAGTTTAATAGTGCATTTCACTCGCCATTTCATGCGCTTTCAGATGCCGCTTAGACCAATACGCTATCTGAAATAGGAGCGACGTAAATTGAACAAATATCATAGAATTTCGCTGAATTCTTAAATTAACCATAATATAAAATGATCTTATCGGGACTCTGTTTGCCCTACCCTAGAACTTAAATAGTGCATTTTACTCGCCATTTCATGCGCTTTGAGATGCCGCTTAGCCCAATACGCTATCTGAAATACGAGCGACGTAAATTCAACAAATGTGATAGAATTTCCCTGAATTCTTATATTAACCTTAATGTAAAATGATCTATTCGGGTCTCTGTTCGCCCTACCCTAGAAGTTTAATATTGCCTTTCACTCGTCATTTCATGCGCTTTGAGATGCCGCTTAGCACAATACGCTATCTGAAATAGGAGCGACGTAAATTGAACAAATGTAATAGAATTTCGCTGAATTCTTATATTAACCAAAACATAAAATGATCTAATCGGGTCTCTGATTGCCCTATCATAGAAGTTTAGTAGTGCATTTTACTCGAAATTCTTCGCGTTTTAAGATGCCGCCGAGCCCAGTACGCTAGCTGAAATAGGAACGACGTAAATTGAAAAAATGTGATAGAATTTTGCTGAATTCTTAAATTAACCATAATATAAATTGATCTAATCGGGCCTCTGTTTGCCCTACCCTAGAAGTTTAATAGTGCATTTTACTCGCCATTTCATGCGCTTTGAGATGCCGCTTAGCCCAATACGCTATCTGAAATAGGAGCGACATAAATTGAATAAATGTGATAGAGTTTCGCTGAATTCTTGAATTAACCATAATATAAAATGGTCTTATTGGGTGTCTGTTTGCCCTACCCTAGAAGTTTAATAGTGCATTTTACTCGCCATTTATTGCGCTTTGAGATGCCGCTTAGCCCAATACGCAATCTGAAATAGGAGCGACGTAAATTGAACAAATGTGATAGAATTTCGCTGAATTCTTATATTAACCAAAATATAAAATGATCTAATCGGGTCTCTGATTGCCCTATCGTAGAAGTTTAGTAGTGCATTTTACTCGCCATTTCATGCGCTTTGAGATGCCGCTAAGCCATATAAGCTATCTGAAATAGGAGCGACGTAAATTGAACAAATGTGATAGAATTTCGCTGAATTCTTATATTAACCAAAATATAAAATGATCTAATCGGGTCTCTGATTGCCCTATCGTAGAAGTTTAGTAGTGCATTTTACTCGCCATTCCACGCGCTTTAACATGTCGCCTAGCCCAGTACGCTATCTGAAATAGCAGCGACGCAAGTTGAACAAATGTGATAGAATTTCGCTGAATTCTTTTATTAACCATAATGTAAAATGATCTGATAGGGTCTCTGTTCGCCCTAGCCTACAAGTTTAATAGTGCATTCTATTCGCCACTTCATGCGCTTTGAGATGCCGCTTAGCCGAGTTCGCTATCTGAAATAGGAGCGACGTAAATTGAACAAATGTGATAGAATTTCGCTGAATTCTTATATTAACCAAAATATAAAATGATCTAATCGGGTCTCTGATTGCCCAATCATAGAAGTTTAATAGTGCATTTTACTTGCCATTCCACGCGCTTTAAGATGCCGCCTAGCCCAGTACGCTATCTGAAATAGCAGCGACGCAAGTTGAACAAATGTGATAGAATTTCGCTGAATTCTTTTATTAACCATAATGTAAAATGATCTGATCGGGGCTCTGATCGCCATAGCCTAGAAGTTTAATAGTGCATTTTATTCGCCATTTCATGCGCTTTGAGATGCCGCTTAGCCGAGTTCGCTATCTGAAATAGGAGCGACGTAAATTGAACAAACGTGATAAAATTTCCCTGAAATCTTATATTAAACAAAATATAAAATGATCTAATCGGGTCCCTGATTGCCCTATCATCGAAGTTTAATAGTGCATTTCACTCGTCATTTCATGCGATTTAAGATGCCGCCAAGCCCAGTACGCTATCTGAAATAGGAGTGACGTAAATTGAACAAATGTGATAGAATTTCGCTGAATTCTTATGTTAACCAAAATATAAAATGATCTAATCGGGTCTCTGATTGCCCTATCATAGAAATTTAATAGTGCAGTTTACTTGACATTCCACGCGCTTTAAGATGCCGCCTAGCCCAGTACGCTATCTGAAATAGGAGCGACGTAAATTGAACAAATGTGATAAAATTTCCCTGAAATCTTATATTAAACAAAATATAAAATGATCTAATCGGGTCTCTGATTGCCCTATCATAGAAGTTTAATAGTGCATTTCACTCGTCATTTCATGCGCTTTAAGATGCCGCCAAGCCCAGTACGCTATCTGAAATAGGAGTGACGTAAATTGAACAAATGTGATAGAATTACGCTGCATTCTCATATTAAGCGTAATATAAAGTGATCTAATCGGGTCTCTGTTTGCCTTATCCTAGAAGTTTAATAGCGCGTTTTACTCGCCATTTCATGCGCTTTTAGATGCCGCCTAGCCCAGTACGCTATCTGAAATAGGAGCGACGTAAATTGAACAAATGTGATGGAATTTTGCTGAATTCTTAAATTAACAATAATATAAAATGATCTAATCGGATCTCTGATTGCCCTATCATAGAATTTTAATAGTGCATTTCACTCGTCATTTCATGCGCTTTGAGATGCCGCTTAGCCCAATATGCTATCTGAAATAGGAGCGACGTAAATTGAACAAATGTGATAGAATTTCGCTGAATTCTTTTATTAACCAAAATGTAAAATGATCTAATCGGGTCTCTGTTCGCCCTAGCCTAGAAGTTTAATAGTGCATTTCACTCGCCATTTCATGCGCTTTGAGATGCCGCTAAGCCCTATAAGCTATCTGAAATAGGAGCGACGTAAATTGAACAAATGTGATAGAATTTCGCTGAATTCTTATATTAACCAAAATATAAAATGATCTAATCGTGTCTCTGATTGCCCTATCATAGAAGTTTAGTAGTGCATTTTACTCGAAATTCTTCGCGTTTTAAGATGCCGCCGAGCCCAGTACGCTAGCTGAAATAGGAACGACGTAAATTGAAAAAATGTGATAGAATTTTGCTGAATTCTTAAATTAACCATAATATAAATTGATCTCATCGGGCCTCTGTTTGCCCTACCCTAGAAGTTTAATAGTGCATTTTACTCGCCATTTCATGCGCTTTGAGATGCCGCTTAGCCCAATACGCTATCTGAAATAGGAGCGACATAAATTGAATAAATGTGATAGAGTTTCGCTGAATTCTTGAATTAACCATAATATAAAATGGTCTTATTGGGTGTCTGTTTGCCCTACCCTAGAAGTTTAATAGTGCATTTTACTCGCCATTTATTGCGCTTTGAGATGCCGCTTAGCCCAATACGCAATCTGAAATAGGAGCGACGTAAATTGAACAAATGTGATAGAATTTCGCTGAATTCTTAAATTAACTATAATATGAAATTATCTAACCGGGTCTCTGTTTGCCCTACCCTAGAAGTTTAATAGTGCATTTTACTCGTCATTTCATGCGCTTTGAGATGCCGCTTAGCCCAATACGCTATCTGAAATATGAGCGACGTAAGTTGAACAAATGTGATAGAATTTCCCTGAGTTCTTATATTAACCTTAATGTAAAATGATCTAATCGGGTCTTTGTTCGCCCTACCCTAGAAGTTTAATAGTGCGCTTTACTCGCCATTCCACGCGCTTTAAGATGCCACCCAGACCAGTATGCAATCTGAAATAGGAACGACGTAAATTGAACAAATGTGATAGAATTTTGCTGAATTCTTAAATTAACAATAATATAAAATGATGTAATCGGCTCTCTGTTCGCCCTACCCAAGAAGTTTAATAGGGCATTTCTCTCGTCATTTCATGCGCTTTGAGATGCCGCTTAGCCCAATACGCTATCTGAAATAGGAGCGACGTAAATTGAACAAATGTGATAGAATTTCCCTGAAATCTTATATTAAACAAAATATAAAATGATCTAAACGGGCCTCTGATTGCTCTATCATAGAAGTTTAGTAGTGCATTTTACTCGCGCTTCCACGCACTTTAAGATGCCCCCTAGCCCAGTACACTATCTGAAATATGAGCGACGTATGTTGAACAAATGTGATAGAATTTCCCTGAATTCTTATATTAACCTTAATGTAAAATGATCTAATCGGGTCTTTGTTCGCCCTACCCTAGAAGTTTAATAGTGCGTTTTACTCGCCATTCCACGCGCTTTAAGATGCCGCCCAGCCCAGTATGCTATCTGAAATAGGAACGACGTAAATTGAACAAATGTGACAGAATTTCGCTGAATTCTTATATTTACCAAAATATAAAATGATCTAATCGGGTCTCTGATTGCCCTATCATAGAAGTTTAATAATGCATTTTACTCGCCATTTCATGCGCTTTGAGATGCCGCTTAGCCCAATACGCTATCTGAAATAGGAGCGACATAAATTGAATAAATGTGATAGAGTTTCGCTGAATTCTTGAATTAACCATAATATAAAATGATCTTATTGGGTGTCTGTTTGCCCTACCCTAGAAGTTTAATAGTGCATTTTACTCGCCATTTCTTGCGCTTTGAGATGCTGCTTAGCCCAATACGCTATCTGAAATAGGAGCGACGTAAATTGAACAAATGTGATAGAATTTCCCTGAAATCTTATAGTAAACAAAATATAAAATGATCTAATCGGGACTCTGATTGGCCTATCATAGAAGTTTAGTAGTGCATTTTACTCGCCCTTCCACGCGATTTAAGATGCCGCCTAGCCCAGTACGCTATCTGAAATAGGAGCGACGTAACTTGAACAAATGTGATAGAATTTTGCTGAATTCTTAAATTAACCATAATATAAAATGATCTAATCGGGTCTCTGTTTGCCCTACCCTAGAAGTTTAATAGTGCATTTTACTCGCCATTTCATGCGCTTTGAGATGCCGCTTAGCACAATACGCTAACTGACATAGGAGCGACGTAAATTGAACAAATGTGATAGAATTTTGCTGAATTCTTAAATTAACCATAATATGAAATGAACTGATCGGGTCTCTGTTCGCCCTACCCTAGAAGTTTAATAGGGCATTTCACTCGCCATTCCATGCGCTTTGAGATGCCGCTTAGCCCAATAAGCTGTCTGAAATAGGAGCGACGTAAATTGAACAAATGTGATAGAATGACGCTGAATTCTTATATTAACCGTAATATAAAATGATCTAATCGGGTCTCTGTTTGCATTACCCGAGAAGTTTAATAGTGCATTTTACTCGCCATTCCACGCGCTTTAAGATGCCGCCTATCCGAGTACGCTTTCTGAAATAGGAGCGACGTAAGTTGAACAAATGTGATAGAATAACGCTGAATTCTTATATTAACCGTAATATAAAATGGTCTAATCGGGTCTCTGTTTGCCTTACCCTAGAAGTTTAATAGTGCATTTTACTCGCCATTTCATGCGCTTTGAGATGCCGCTTAGCCCAATATGCTATCTGATATAGGAGCGACGTAAATTGAACAAATGTGATAGAATTACGCTGAATTCTTATATTAACCAAAATATAAAATGATCTAATCGGGTCTCTGATTGCCCTATCATAGAAGATTAATAGTGCATTTTACTCGCCATTACACACGCTTTAAGATGCCGCATAGCCCAGTACGCTATCTGAAATAGGAACGACGTAAATTGAACAAATGTGATAGAATTTCGCTGAATGCTTATATTAACCAAAATATAAGATGATCTAATCGGGTCTCTGATTGCCCTATCATAGAAGATTAATTGTGCATTTTACTGGCCATTTCATGCGCATTGAGATGCCGCTTACCCCAATACGCTATCTGAAATAGGAGCGATGTAAATTGAACAAATGTGATAGAATTTCGCTGAATTCTTAAATTAACCATAACATAAAATGATCTAATCAGGTCTCTGATTGCCCTATCATAGAAGTTTAATAGTGCATTTTACTCGCCATTCCGCGCGCTTTAAGTTGCCGCCTAGCCCAGTATGCTATCTGAAATAGGAACGACGTAAATTGAACAAATGTGATAGAATTTTGCTGAATTCTTAAATTAACCATAATATAAAATGATCTAATCGGGTCTCTGATTGCCCTACCCTAGAAGTTTATAGCGCATTTTACTCGGCATTTCATGCGCTTTGAGATGCCGCTTATCCCAATACGCTATCTGAAATAGGAGCGACGTAAATTGAACAAATGTGAGAGAATTTCGCTGAATTCTTAAATTAACCATAATATAAAATGATCTAATGTGGTCTCTGTTTGCCCTACCCTAGAAGTTTAATAGCGCATTTTAGTCGCCATTTCTTGCGCTTTGAGATGCCGCTTAGCACAAGTCGCTATCTGAAATAGGAGCGATGTAAATTGAGCAAATGTGATAGAATTTCGCTGAATTCTTATATTAACCTTAATGTAAAATGATCTAATCGGGTCTTTGTTCGCCCTACCGTAGAAGTTTAATAGTGCATTTTACTCGCCACTTCATGCGCTTTGAGATTCCGCTTAGCCCAATAAGCTATCTGAAATAGGATCGACGTAAATTGAACAAATGTGACAGAATTTCGCTGAATACTTATATTAACCAAAATATAAAATGATCTAATCGGGTCTCTGATTGCCCTATCATAGAAGTTTAATAGTGCATTTTACTTGTCATTCCACTCGCTTTAAGATGCCGCCTAGCCCAGTTCGCTATCTGAAATAGGAGCGACGTAAATTGAACAAATGTCATAGAATTTTGCTGAATTCTTAAATTAACCATAATATAAAATGATGTAATCGGGTCTCTGTTCGCCCTACCCAAGAAGTTTAATAGTGCATTTCTCTCGTCATTTCATGCGCTTTGAGATGCCGCTTAGCCCAATAGCTATCTGAAATAGGAGCGACGTAAATTGAACAAATGTGATAGAATTTCCCTGAAATCTTATATTAAACAAAATATAAAATGATCTAAACGGGACTCTGATTGCCCTATCATAGAAGTTTAGTAGTGCATTTTACTCGCCCTTCCACGCGCTTTAAGATGCCGCCTAGCCCAGTACACTATCTGAAATAGGAGCGACGTATGTTGAACAAATGTGATAGAATTACGTTCCATTCTTATATTAACCGTAATATAAAATGATATAATCGGGTCTCTGTTTGCATTACCATAGAAGTTTAATAGTGCATTTTACTCGCCATTTCATGCGCTTTGAGATGCCGCTTAGCCCAATACGCTATCTGCAATAGGATCGACGTAAATTGTACAAATGAGATAGAATTTCGCTGAATTCTTAAATTAACCATAATATAAAGTGATCTAAACTGGTCTCTGTTTGCCCCACCCTAGAAGTTTAATAGTGAATTTTACTCGCCATTTCTTGCGCTTTGAGATGCCGCTTAGCCCAATAGCTATCTGAAATAGGAGCGACGTAAATTGAACAAATGTGATAGAATTTCCCTGAAATCTTATATTAACCGTAATATAAAATGATCTAATCGGGTCTCTGTTTGCATTACCCTCGAAGTATAATAGTGCATTTTACTCGCCTTTCCACGCGCTTTAAGATGCCGCCTGTCCGAGTACGCTATCTGAAATAGGAGCGACGTAAGTTGAACAAATGTGATAGAATAACGCTGAATTCTTATATTAACCGTAATATAAAATGGTCTAATCGGGTCTCCGTTTGCCTTATCCTAGAAGTTTATTAGTGCATTTTACTCGTCATTCCATGCGCTTTGAGATGCCGCTTAGCCCAATAGCTATCTGAAATAGGAGCGACGTAAATTGAACAAATGTGATAGAATTTCCCTGAAATCTTATATTAAAGAAAATATAAAATGATCTAAACGGGACTCTGATTGCCCTATCATAGACGTTTAGTAGTGCATTTTACTCGCCCTTCCACGCGCTTTAAGATGCCGCCTAGCCCAGTACACTATCTGAAATAGGAGCGACGTAAATTGAAAAAATGTGAGAGAATTTCGCTGAATTCTTATATTAACCATAATATAAAATGATCTAATGGGGTCTCTGTTTGCCCTACCCTAGAAGTTTAATAGTGCATTTTACTCGCCATTTCTTGCGCTTTGAGATGCCGCTTAGCACAATACGCTATCTGAAATAGGAGCGACGTAAAATGAACAAATGTGATAGGATTTCGCTGAATTCTTATATTAACCTTAATGTAAAATGATCTAATCGGGTCTTTGTTCGCCCTACCCAAGAAGTTTAATAGTGCATTTCACTCGTCAATTCATGCGCTTTGCGATGCCGCTTAGCCCAATAAGCTATCTGAAATTGGAGCGACGTAAATTGAACAAATGTGATAGAATTTCGCTGAATTCTTATATTAACCAAAATATAAAATGATCTAATCGGGTCTCTGATTGCCCTATCATAGAAGTTTAATAGTGCATTTTACTCGCCATTACACATTCTTTAAGATGCCGCCTAGCCCAGTACGCTATCTGAAATAGGAACGACGTAAATTGAACAAATGTGATAGAATTTCGCTGAATGCTTATATTAACCAAAATATAAGATGATCTAATCGGGTCTCTGATTGCCCTATCATAGAAGATTAATAGTGCATTTTACTCGTCATTGCATGCGCTTTAAGATGCCGCCTCGCCCAGTACGCTATCTGAAATAGGAGCAACGTAAATTGAACAAATGTGATAGAATTTCGCTGAATTCTTAAATTAACCATAATATAAAATGATCTAATGGGGTCTCTGTTTGCCCTACCCTAGAAGTTTAGTAGTGCATTTTACTCGCCATTTCTTGCGCTTTGAGATGCCGCTTAGCCCAATACGCTATCTGAAATAGGAGCGACGTAAATTGAACAAATGTGATAGAATTACGCTGAATTCTTATATTAACCGTAATATAAAATGATCTAATCGGGTCTCTGATTGCCCTATCATAGAAGATTAAGAGTGCATTTTGCTCGCCATTCCACGCGCTTTAAGATGCCGCCTAGCCCAGTACGCTATCTGAAATAGGAGTGACGTAAGTTGAACAAATGCGATAGAATCACGCTGAATTCTTATATTAACCGTAATATGAAATGGTCTAATCGGGTCTCCGTTTGCCTTATCCTAGAAGTTTAATAGTGCATTTTACTGGCCATTTCATGCGCATTGAGATGCCGCTTAGCCCAATACGCTATCTGAAATAGGAGCGATGTAAATTGAACAAATGTGATAGAATTTCGCTGAATTCTTATATTAACCAAAATATAAAATGATCTAATCGGGTCTCTGATTGCCCTATCATAGAAGATTAATAGTGCATTTTACTCGTCATTGCATGCGCTTTAAGATGCCGCCTCGCCCAGTACGCTATCTGAAATAGGAGCAACGTAAATTGAACAAATGTGATAGAATTTCGCTGAATTCTTAAATTAACCATAACATAAAATGATCTAATCAGGTCTCTGATTGCCCTATCATAGAAGTTTAATAGTGCATTTCACTCGCCATTCCATGCGCTTTGAGATGCCGCTTAGCCAAATACGCTATCTGAAATAGGAGCGACGTAAATTGAACAAATGTGATAGAATTTCGCTGGATTCTTATATTAACCAAAATATAAAATGATCTAATCGGGTCTCTGATTGCCCTACCCTAGAAGTTTAATAGTGCATTTTACTCGCCATTTCATGCGCTTTGAGATGCCGCTTAGCCCAATACGCTATCTGAAATAGGAGCGACGTAAATTAAACAAATGTGATAGAATTTCGCTGAATTCTTATATTAACCATAATATAAAATGATCTAATCGGGTCTCTGATTGCCCTACCCTAGAAGTTTAATAGTGCATTTTACTCACCATTCCACGCGCTTTAAGATGCCGCCTATCCGAGTACGCTATCTGAAATAGGAGCGACGTAAATTGAACAAATGTGATAGAATTTCGCTGAATTCTGTAATTAACCATAATATGAAATGACCTAATCGGGTCTCTGTTCGCCCTACCCAAGAAGTTTAATAGTGCATTTCTCTCGTCATTTCATACGCTTTGAGATGCCGCTTAGCCCAATACGCTATCTGAAATAGGAGCGACGTAAATTGAACAAATGTGATAGAATTTCCCTGAAATCTTATATTAAACAATACATAAAATGATCTAAACGGGACTCTGATTGCCCTACCATAGAAGTTTAGTAGTGCATTTTACTCGCCCTTCCACGCGCTTTAAGATGCCGCCTAGCCCAGTACACTGTCTGAAATAGGAGCGACGCATGTTGAACAAATGTGATAGAATTACGCTGAATTCTTATATTAACCGTAATATAAAATGATCTAATCGGGTCTCTGTTTCCCTTACCCTAGAAGTTTAATAGTGCATTTTACTCGCCATTTCATGCGCTTTGAGATGCCGCTTAGCCCAATACGCTATCTGAAATAGGAACGACGTAAATTGAACAAATGTGATAGAATTTTGCTGAATTCTTAAATTAACCATAATATAAAATGATCTAATCGGGTCTCTGATTGCCCTACCCTGGAAGTTTAATAGTGCATTTTACTCGCCCTTCCACGCGCTTTAAGATGCCGCCTAGCCCAGTACACTATCTGAAATAGGAGCGACGCATGTTGAACAAATGTGATAGAATTACGCTGAATTCTTATATTAACCGTAATATAAAATGATCTAATCGGGTCTCTGTTTGCCTTACCCTAGAAGTTTAATAGTGCATTTTACTCGCCATTTCATGCGCTTTGAGATGCCGCTTAGCCCAATACGCTATCTGAAATAGGAACGACGTAAATTGAACAAATGTGATAGAATTTTGCTGAATTCTTATATTAACCATAATATAAAATGATCTAATCTGGTCTCTGATTGCCCTACCCTAGAAGTTTAATAGTGCATTTTACGAGCCATTTCTTGCGCTTTGAGATGCAGCTTAGCCCAATACGCTATCCGAAATAGGAGCGACGTAAATTGAACAAATGTGATAGAATTTCGCTGAATTCTTATATTAACCAAAATATAAAATGATCTAATCGGGTCTCTGATTGCCCTATCATAGAAGATTAACAGTGCATTTTGCTCGCCATTCCACGCGCTTTGAGATGCCGCCTAGCCCAGTACGCTATCTGAAATAGGAGCGACGTAAGTTGAACAAATGTGATAGAATAACGCTGAATTCTTATATTAACCGTAATATAAAATGATCTATTCGGGTGTCTGTTCGCCCTACCCTAGATGTTTAATAGTGCATTTCACTCGCCATTCCATGCGCTTTGAGATGCCGCTTAGCCCAATACGCTATCTGAAATTGGAGCGACGTAAATTGAACAAATGTGATAGAATTTCGCTGAATTCTTATGTTAACCGTAATATAAAATGATCTAATCGGGTCTCTGATTGCCCTACCCTAGAAGTTTAATAGTGCATTTTACTCGCCATTTCTTGCGCTTTGAGATGCCGCTTAGCCCAATACGCTATCTGAAATATCAGCAACGTAAATTGAACAAATGGGAGAGAATTTCGCTGAATTCTTAAATTAACCATAATATAAAATGATCTAATGTGGTCTCTGTTTGCCCTACCCTAGAAGTTTAATAGTGCATTTTACTCGCCATTTCTTGCGCTTTGAGTTGCCGCTTAGCACAAGTCGCTATCTGAAATAGGAGCGATGTAAATTGAACAAATGTGATAGAATTTCGCTGAATTCTTATATTAACCAAAATATAAAGTGATCTAATCGGGTCTCTGATTGCCCTATCATAGAAGTTTAATAGTGCATTTTACTCGCCATTCCTCGCGCTTTAAGATGCCGCCTATCCGGGTACGCTATCTGAAATAGGAGCGACGTAAATTGAACAAATGTGATAGAATATTTCTGAATTCTTAAATTAACCATAATATGAAATGACCTAATCGGGTCTCTGTTTGCCCTACCCTAGAAGTTTAATAGTGCATTTTACTCGCCATTTCTTGCGCTTTGAGATGCCGCTTAGCCCAATACGCTATCTGAAATATCAGCGACGTAAATTGAACAAATGTGAGAGAATTTCGCTGAATTCTTAAATTAACCATAATATAAAATGATCTAATGGGGTCTCTGTTTACCCTACCCTAGCAGTTTAATAGTGCATTTTACTCGCCATTTCCTCCGCTTTGAGATGCCGCTTAGCACAAGTCGCTATCTGAAATAGGAGCGATGTAAATTGAACAAATGTGATAGAATTTCGCTGAATTCTTATATTAACCTTAATGTAAAATGATCTAATCGGGTTTTTGTTCGCCCTACCCAAGAAGTTTAATAGTGCATTTCACTCGTCAATTCATGCGCTTTGCGATGCCGCTTAGCCCAATAAGCTATCTGAAATTGGAGCGACGTAAATTGAACAAATGTGATAGAATTTCGCTGAATTCTTATATTAACCAAAATATAAAATGATCTAATCGGGTCTCTGATTGCCCTATCATAGAAGTTTAATAGTGCATTTTACTCGGCATTTCATGCGCTTTGAGATGCCGCTTATCCCAATACGCTATCTGAAATGGGAGCGACGTAAATTAAACAAATGTGATAGAATTTCGCTGAATTCTTATATTAACCAAAATATAAAATCATCTAATCCGGTCTCTGATTGCCCTATCATAGTAGTTGAATAGTGCATTTTACTCGCCATTCCTCGCGCTTTAAGATGCCGCCTATCCGAGTACGCTATCTGAAATAGGAGCGACGTAAATTGAACAAATGTGATAGAATTTTTCTGAATTCTTAAATTAACCATAATATGAAATGACGTAATCGGGTCTCTGTTTGCCCTACCCTAGAAGTTTAATAGTGCATTTTACTCGCCATTTCTTGCGCTTTGAGATGCCGCTTAGCCCAATACGCTATCTGAAATATCAGCGACGTAAATTGAACAAATGTGAGAGAATTTCGCTGAATTCTCAAATTAACCATAATATAAAATGATCTAATGTGGTCTCTGTTTGCCCTACCCTAGAAGTTTAATAGTGCATTTTACTCGCCATTTCTTGCTCTTTGAGATGCCGCTTAGCACAAGTCGCTATCTGAAATAGGAGCGATGTAAATTGAACAAATGTGATAGAATTTCGCTGAATTCTTATATTAACCTTAATGTAAAATGATCTAATCGGGTCTTTGTTCGCCCTACCGTAGAAGTTTAATAGTGCATTTTACTCGCCACTTCATGCGCTTTGATATTCCGCTTAGCCCAATAAGCTATCTGAAATAGGATCGACGTAAATTGAACAAATGTGATAGAATTTCGCTGAATTCTTATATTAACCAAAATATAATTGATCTAATCGGGTCTCTGATTGCCCTATCATAGAAGTTTAATAGTGCATTTTACTCGTCATTCCACGCGCTTTAAGATGCCGTCTAGCCCAGCACGCTATCTGAAATAGGAGCGACGTAAGTTGAACAAATGTGATAGTATAACGCTGAATTCTTATATTAACCGTAATATAAAATGATCTATTCGGGTGTCTGTTCGCCCTACCCTAGATGTTTAATAGTGCATTTCACTCGCCATTCCATGCGCTTTGAGATGCCGCTTAGCCCAATACGCTATCTGAAATTGGAGCGACGTAAATTGAACAAATGTGATAGAATTTCGCTGAATTCTTATGTTAACCGTAATATAAAATGATCTAATCGGGTCTCTGATTGCCCTACCCTAGAAGTTTAATAGTGCATTTTACTCGCCATTTCTTGCGCTTTGAGATGCCGCTTAGCCCAATACGCTATCTGAAATATCAGCGACGTAAATTGAACAAATGGGAGAGAATTTCGCTGAATTCTTAAATTAACCATAATATAAAATGATCTAATGTGGTCTCTGTTTGCCCTACCCTAGAAGTTTAATAGTGCATTTTACTCGCCATTTCTTGCGCTTTGAGATGCCGCTTAGCACAAGTCGCTATCTGAAATAGGAGCGATGTAAATTGAACAAATGTGATAGAATTTCGCTGAATTCTTATGTTAACCGTAATATAAAATGATCTAATCGGGTCTCTGATTGCCCTACCCTAGAAGTTTAATAGTGCATTTTACTCGCCATTTCTTGCGCTTTGAGATGCCGCTTAGCCCAATACGCTATCTGAAATATCAGCGACGTAAATTGAACAAATGGGAGAGAATTTCGCTGAATTCTTAAATTAACCATAATATAAAATGATCTAATGTGGTCTCTGTTTGCCCTACCCTAGAAGTTTAATAGTGCATTTTACTCGCCATTTCTTGCGCTTTGAGATGCCGCTTAGCACAAGTCGCTATCTGAAATAGGAGCGATGTAAATTGAACCAATGGATAGAATTTCGCTGAATTCTTATATTAACCAAAATATAAAGTGATCTAATCGGGTCTCTGATTGCCCTATCATAGAAGTTTAATAGTGCATTTTACTCGCCATTCCTCGCGCTTTAAGATGCCGCCTATCCGGGTACGCTATCTGAAATAGGAGCGACGTAAATTGAACAAATATGATAGAATATTTCTGAATTCTTAAATTAACCATAATATGAAATGACCTAATCGGGTCTCTGTTTGCCCTACCCTAGAAGTTTAATAGTGCATTTTACTCGCCATTTCTTGCGCTTTGAGATGCCGCTTAGCCCAATACGCTATCTGAAATATCAGCGACGTAAATTGAACAAATGTGAGAGAATTTCGCTGAATTCTTAAATTAACCATAATATAAAATGATCTAATGGGGTCTCTGTTTACCCTACCCTAGCAGTTTAATAGTGCATTTTACTCGCCATTTCCTCCGCTTTGAGATGCCGCTTAGCACAAGTCGCTATCTGAAATAGGAGCGATGTAAATTGAACAAATGTGATAGAATTTCGCTGAATTCTTATATTAACCTTAATGTAAAATGATCTAATCGGGTTTTTGTTCGCCCTACCCAAGAAGTTTAATAGTGCATTTCACTCGTCAATTCATGCGCTTTGCGATGCCGCTTAGCCCAATAAGCTATCTGAAATTGGAGCGACGTAAATTGAACAAATGTGATAGAATTTCGCTGAATTCTTATATTAACCAAAATATAAAATGATCTAATCGGGTCTCTGATTGCCCTATCATAGAAGTTTAATAGTGCATTTTACTCGGCATTTCATGCGCTTTGAGATGCCGCTTATCCCAATACGCTATCTGAAATAGGAGCGACGTAAATTAAACAAATGTGATAGAATTTCGCTGAATTCTTAAATTAACCAAAATATAAAATGATCTAATCGGGTCTCTGATTGCCCTATCATAGAAGTTTAATAGTGCATTTTACTCGTCATTCCACGCGCTTTAAGATGCCGTCTAGCCCAGTACGCTATCTGAAATAGGAGCGACGTAAATTGAACAAATGTGATAGAATTTTGCTGAATTCTTAAATTAACCATAATATGAAATGATGTAATCGGGTCTCTGTTCGCCCTACCCAAGAAGTTTAATAGTGCATTTCTCTCGTCATTTCATGCGCTTTGAGATGCCGCTTAGCCCAATAGCTATCTGAAATAGGAGCGACGTAAATTGAACAATGTGATAGAATTTCCCTGAAATCTTATATTAAACAAAATATAAAATGATCTAAACGGGACTCTGATTGCCCTATCATAGAAGTTTAGTAGTGCATTTTACTCGCCCTTCCACGCGCTTTAAGATGCCGCCTAGCCCAGTACACTATCTGAAATAGGAGCGACGTATGTTGAACAAATTTGATAGAATTACGTTCAATACTTATATTAACCGTAATATAAAATGATCTAATCGGGTCTCTGTTTACATTACCATAGAAGTTTAATAGTGCATTTTACTCGCCATTTCATGCGCTTTGAGATGCCGCTTAGCCCAATACGCTATCTGAAATAGGAGCAACGTAAATTGAACAAATGTGATAGAATTTCGCTGAATTCTTAAATTAACCATAATATAAAATGATCTAATGGGGTCTCTGTTTGCCCTACCCTAGAAGTTTAATAGTGCACTTTACTCGCCATTACACACGCTTTAAGATGCCGCCTAGCCCAGCACGCTATCTGAAATAGGAGCTACGCAAGTTGAACAAATGTCACAGAATTACGCAGAATTCTTATATTAACCGTAATATAAAATGATCTAATCGGGTCTCTGTTTGCCTTATCCTAGAAGTTTAATAGTGCATTTTACTCGCCATTTCATGCGCTTTGAGATGCCGCTTAGTCCAGTACGCTATCTGAAATAGGAGCGATGTAAATTGAACAAATGTGATAGAATTTCAATGAATTCTTTTATTAACCGAAATATAAAATGATCTAATCGCGTCTCTGATTGCCCTACCCTAGAAGTTTAATAGTGCATTTCACTCGTCATTTCATGCGCTCTGAGTTGCCGCTTAGCCCAATAAGCTATCTGAAATAGGAGCGACGTAAATTGAACAAATGTGATAGAACTTCGCTGAATTCTTATATTAACCGTAATATAAAATGATCTGATCGGGTCTCTGCTTGCCCCACCCTAGAAGTTTAATAGTGCATTTTACTCGCCCTTTCGTGCGCTTTGAGATGCCGCTGAGCCCAATACGCTATCTGAAATAGGAGCCACGTAAATTGAACAAATGTGATAGAATTTCGCTGGATTCTTATATTAACCAAAATATAAAATGATCTAATCGGGTCTCTGATTGCCCTATCATAGAAGTTTAAGAGTGCATTTTGCTCGCCATTCCGCGCGCTTTAAGATGCCGCCAAGCCCAGTACGCTATCTGAAATAGGAGCGACGTAAGTTGAACAAATGTGACAGAATTACGCTGATTTCTTATATTAACCGTAATATAAAATGATCTAATCGGGTCTCTCTTTGCCTTATCCTAGAAGTTTAATAGTGCATTTTACTCGCCATTTCATGCGCTTTGAGATGCCTCTTAGCCCAATACGCTATCTGAAATAGGAGCGACGTAAATTGAACAAATGTGATAGAATTTCGCTGAATTCTTATATTAACCAAAATATAAAATGATCTAATCTGGTCTCTGTTTGCCCTACCCTAGAAGTTGAATAGTGCATTGTACGAGCCATTTCTTGCGCTTTGAGATGCAGCTTAGCCCAATACGCTATCTGAAATAGGAGCGACGTAAATTGAACAAATGTGATAGAATTTCGCTGAATTCTTATTTTAACCTTAATGTAAAATGATCTAATCGGGTCTTTGTTCGCCCTACCCTAGAAGTTTAATAGTGCATTTTACTCGCCATTTCTTGCGCTTTGAGATGCCGCTTAGCACAAGTCGCTATCTGAAATAGGAGCGATGTAAATTGAACAAATGTGATAGAATTTCGCTGAATTCTTATATTAACCAAAATATAAAGTGATCTAATCGGGTCTCTGATTGCCCTATCATAGAAGTTTAATAGTGCATTTTACTCGCCATTCCTCGCGCTTTAAGATGCCGCCTATCCGGGTACGCTATCTGAAATAGGAGCGACGTAAATTGAACAAATGTGATAGAATTTTTCTGAATTCTTAAATTAACCATAATATGAAATGACCTAATCGGGTCTCTGTTTGCCCTACCCTAGAAGTTTAATAGTGCATTTTACTCGCCATTTCTTGCGCTTTGAGATGCCGCTTAGCCCAATACGCTATCTGAAATATCAGCGACGTAAATTGAACAAATGTTTGAGAATTTCGCTGAATTCTTAAATTAACCATAATATAAAATGATCTAACCGGGTCTCTATGTGCCCAACCCTAGAAGCTTAATAGTGCATTTTACTCGCCATTTCTTGCGCTTTGAGATGCCGCTTAGCCCAATACGCTATCTGAAATAGGAGCGACGTAAATTGAACAAATGTGATAGAATTTGCCTGAAATGTTATAGTAAACAAAATATAAAATGATCTATTCGGAACTCTCATTGCCCTATCATAGAAGTTTAGAAGTGCATTTTACTCGCCCTTCCACGCGCTTTAAGATGCCGCCTAGTCCAGTACGCTATCTGAAATAGGAGAGACGTTAGTTGAACAAATGTGATAGAATTACGCTGAATTCTTATATTAACCGTAATATAAAATGATCTATTCGGGTGTCTGTTCGCCCTACCCTAGAAGTTTAATAATGCATATCACTCGCCATTCCATGCTCTTTGAGATGCCGCTTAGCCCAATACGCTATCTGAAATAGGAGCGACGTAAATTGAACAAATGTGATAGAATTTCGCTGAATTCTTATGTTAACCGTAATATAAAATGATCTAATCGGGTCTCTGATTGCCCTACCATAGAAGTTTAATAGTGCATTTTACTCACCATTCCACGCGCTTTAAGTTGCCGCCTAGCTCAGTACGCTATCTGAAATAGGAGCTACGTAAGTTGAACAAATGTCACAGAATTACGCTGAATTCTTATATTAACCGTAATATAAAATGATCTAATCGGGTCTCTGTTTGCCCTACCCTAGAAGTTTAATAGTGCATTTTACTCGCCATTTCTTGCGCTTTGAGATGCCGTTTAGCACAAGTCGCTATCTGAAATAGGAGCGATATAAATTGAACAAATGTGATATAATTTCGCTGAATTCTTATATTAACCTTAATGTAAAATGATCTAATCGGGTGTTTGTTCGCCCAACCCTAGAAGTTTAATAGTGCATTTTACTCGTCAATTCATGCGCTTTGCGATGCCGCTTAGCCCAATAAGCTATCTGAAATAGGAGCGACGTAAATTGAACAAATGTGATAGAATTTCGCTGAATTCTTATATTAACCAAAATATAAAATGATCTTACCGGGTCTCTGATTGCCCTATCATAGAAGTTTAACAGTGCATTTTACTCGCCATTCCACGCGCTTTAAGTTGCCGCCTAGCCCAGCACGCTATCTGAAATAGGAGCTACGTAAGTTGAACAAATGTCACAGAATTACGCTGAATTCTTATATTAACCGTAATATAAAATGATCTAATCGGGTCTCTGTTTGCCTTATCCTAGAAGTTTAATAGTGCATTTTACTCGCCATTTCTTGCGCTTTGAGATGCCGCTTAGCCCAATACGCTATCTGAAATAGGAGCGACGTAAATTGAACAAAAGTGATAGAATTTCGCTGAATTCTTATTTTAACCTTAATGTAAAATGATCTAATCGGGTCTTTGTTCGCCCTACCCTAGAAGTTTAACAGTGCATTTCACTCGTCATTTCATGCGCTCTGAGTTGCCGCTTAGCCCAATAAGCTATCTGAAATAGGAGCGACGTAAATTGAACAAATGTGATAGAACTTCGCTGAATTCTTATATTAACCGTAATATAAAATGATGTAATCGGGTCTCTGTTCGCCCTACCCAAGAAGTTTAATAGTGCATTTCTCTCGTCATTTCATGCGCTTTGAGATGCCGCTTAGCCCAATAGCTATCTGAAATAGGAGCGACGGAAATTGAACAAATGTGATAGAATTTTGCTGAATTCTTAAATTAACCATAATATAAAATGATGTTATCGGGTCTCTGTTCGCCCTACCCAAGAAGTTTAATAGTGCATTTTACTCGCCATTTCTTGCGCTTTGAGATGCCGCTTAGCCCAATACGCTATCTGAAATAGGAGCGACGTAAATTGAACAAATGTGATAGAATTTCCCTGAAATGTTATAGTAAACAAAATATAAAATGATCTATTCGGAACTCTGATTGCCCTATCATAGAAGTTTAGTAGTGCATTTTACTCGCCGTTCCACGCGCTTTAAGATGCCGCCTAGCGCAGTACGCTATCTGAAATAGGAGCGACGTTAGTTGAACAAATGTGATTGAATTACGCTGAATTCTTATATTAACCGTAATATAAAATGATCTATTCGGGTCTCTGTTCGCCCTACCCTAGAAGTTTAATAGTGCATTTCACTCGCCATTCCATGCACTTTGAGATGCCGCTTAGCCAAATACGCTATCTGAAATAGGAGCGACGTAAATTGAACAAATGTGATAGAATTACCCTGAAATCTTATATTAAACAATACATAAAATGATCTAAACGGGACTCTGATTGCCCTACCATAGAAGTTTGGTAGTGCATTTTACTCGCCCTTCGACGCGCTTTAAGATGCCGCCTAGCCCAGTGTGCTATCTGAAATAGGAACGACGTAAATTGAACAAATGCGATAGAATTACGCTGAATTCTTATATTAACCGTAATATAAAATGATCTTATCGGGTCTCTGTTTGCGTTACCATAGAAGTTTAATAGCGCATTTTACTCGCCATTTCATTCGCTTTGAGATGCCGCTTAGCCCAATACGCTATCTGCAATAGGATCGACGTAAATTGTACAAATGAGATAGAATTTCGCTGAATTCTTAAAGTAACCATAATATAAAGTGATCTAAACTGGTCTCTGTTTGCCCCACCCTAGAAGTTTAATAGTGCATTTTACTCGGCATTTCTTGCGCTTTGAGATGCCGCTTAGCCCAATACGCTATCTGAAATAGGAGCAACGTAAATTGAACAAATGTGATAGAATTTCGCTGAATTCTTAAATTAACCATAATATAAAATGATCTAATGGGGTCTCTGTTTGCCCTACCCTAGAAGTTTAATAGTGCATTTTACTCGCCATTACACACGCTTTAAGATGCCGCCTAGCCCAGCACGCTATCTGAAATAGGAGCTACGCAAGTTGAACAAATGTCACAGAATTACGCAGAATTCTTATATTAACCGTAATATAAAATGATCTAATCGGGTCTCTGTTTGCCTTATCCTAGAAGTTTAATAGTGCATTTTACTCGCCATTTCATGCGCTTTGAGATGCCGCTTAGTCCAGTACGCTATCTGAAATAGGAGCGATGTAAATTGAACAAATGTGATAGAATTTCAATGAATTCTTTTATTAACCGAAATATAAAATGATCTAATCGGGTCTCTGATTGCCCTACCCTAGAAGTTTAATAGTGCATTTCACTCGTCATTTCATGCGCTCTGAGTTGCCGCTTAGCCCAATAAGCTATCTGAAATAGGAGCGACGTAAATTGAACAAATGTGATAGAACTTCGCTGAATTCTTATATTAACCGTAATATAAAATGATCTGATCGGGTCTCTGCTTGCCCCACCCTAGAAGTTTAATAGTGCATTTTACTCGCCCTTTCGTGCGCTTTGAGATGCCGCTGAGCCCAATACGCTATCTGAAATAGGAGCCACGTAAATTGAACAAATGTGATAGAATTTCGCTGGATTCTTATATTAACCAAAATATAAAATGATCTAATCGGGTCTCTGATTGCCCTATCATAGAAGTTTAAGAGTGCATTTTGCTCGCCATTCCGCGCGCTTTAAGATGCCGCCTAGCCCAGTACGCTATCTGAAATAGGAGCGACGTAAGTTGAACAAATGTGACAGAATTACGCTGATTTCTTATATTAACCGTAATATAAAATGATCTAATCGGGTCTCTCTTTGCCTTATCCTAGAAGTTTAATAGTGCATTTTACTCGCCATTTCATGCGCTTTGAGATGCCTCTTAGCCCAATACGCTATCTGAAATAGGAGCGACGTAAATTGAACAAATGTGATAGAATTTCGCTGAATTCTTATATTAACCAAAATATAAAATGATCTAATCTGGTCTCTGTTTGCCCTACCCTAGAAGTTGAATAGTGCATTGTACGAGCCATTTCTTGCGCTTTGAGATGCAGCTTAGCCCAATACGCTATCTGAAATAGGAGCGACGTAAATTGAACAAATGTGATAGAATTTCGCTGAATTCTTATTTTAACCTTAATGTAAAATGATCTAATCGGGTCTTTGTTCGCCCTACCCTAGAAGTTTAATAGTGCATTTTACTCGCCATTTCTTGCGCTTTGAGATGCCGCTTAGCACAAGTCGCTATCTGAAATAGGAGCGATGTAAATTGAACAAATGTGATAGAATTTCGCTGAATTCTTATATTAACCAAAATATAAAGTGATCTAATCGGGTCTCTGATTGCCCTATCATAGAAGTTTAATAGTGCATTTTACTCGCCATTCCTCGCGCTTTAAGATGCCGCCTATCCGGGTACGCTATCTGAAATAGGAGCGACGTAAATTGAACAAATGTGATAGAATTTTTCTGAATTCTTAAATTAACCATAATATGAAATGACCTAATCGGGTCTCTGTTTGCCCTACCCTAGAAGTTTAATAGTGCATTTTACTCGCCATTTCTTGCGCTTTGAGATGCCGCTTAGCCCAATACGCTATCTGAAATATCAGCGACGTAAATTGAACAAATGTTTGAGAATTTCGCTGAATTCTTAAATTAACCATAATATAAAACGATCTAACCGGGTCTCTATGTGCCCAACCCTAGAAGCTTAATAGTGCATTTTACTCGCCATTTCTTGCGCTTTGAGATGCCGCTTAGCCCAATACGCTATCTGAAATAGGAGCGACGTAAATTGAACAAATGTGATAGAATTTGCCTGAAATGTTATAGTAAACAAAATATAAAATGATCTATTCGGAACTCTCATTGCCCTATCATAGAAGTTTAGAAGTGCATTTTACTCGCCCTTCCACGCGCTTTAAGATGCCGCCTAGTCCAGTACGCTATCTGAAATAGGAGAGACGTTAGTTGAACAAATGTGATAGAATTACGCTGAATTCTTATATTAACCGTAATATAAAATGATCTATTCGGGTGTCTGTTCGCCCTACCCTAGAAGTTTAATAATGCATATCACTCGCCATTCCATGCTCTTTGAGATGCCGCTTAGCCCAATACGCTATCTGAAATAGGAGCGACGTAAATTGAACAAATGTGATAGAATTTCGCTGAATTCTTATGTTAACCGTAATATAAAATGATCTAATCGGGTCTCTGATTGCCCTACCCTAGAAGTTTAATAGTGCATTTTACTCACCATTCCACGCGCTTTAAGTTGCCGCCTAGCTCAGTACGCTATCTGAAATAGGAGCTACGTAAGTTGAACAAATGTCACAGAATTACGCTGAATTCTTATATTAACCGTAATATAAAATGATCTAATCGGGTCTCTGTTTGCCCTACCCTAGAAGTTTAATAGTGCATTTTACTCGCCATTTCTTGCGCTTTGAGATGCCGTTTAGCACAAGTCGCTATCTGAAATAGGAGCGATATAAATTGAACAAATGTGATATAATTTCGCTGAATTCTTATATTAACCTTAATGTAAAATGATCTAATCGGGTGTTTGTTCGCCCAACCCTAGAAGTTTAATAGTGCATTTTACTCGTCAATTCATGCGCTTTGCGATGCCGCTTAGCCCAATAAGCTATCTGAAATAGGAGCGACGTAAATTGAACAAATGTGATAGAATTTCGCTGAATTCTTATATTAACCAAAATATAAAATGATCTTACCGGGTCTCTGATTGCCCTATCATAGAAGTTTAACAGTGCATTTTACTCGCCATTCCACGCGCTTTAAGTTGCCGCCTAGCCCAGCACGCTATCTGAAATAGGAGCTACGTAAGTTGAACAAATGTCACAGAATTACGCTGAATTCTTATATTAACCGTAATATAAAATGATCTAATCGGGTCTCTGTTTGCCTTATCCTAGAAGTTTAATAGTGCATTTTACTCGCCATTTCTTGCGCTTTGAGATGCCGCTTAGCCCAATACGCTATCTGAAATAGGAGCGACGTAAATTGAACAAAAGTGATAGAATTTCGCTGAATTCTTATTTTAACCTTAATGTAAAATGATCTAATCGGGTCTTTGTTCGCCCTACCCTAGAAGTTTAACAGTGCATTTCACTCGTCATTTCATGCGCTCTGAGTTGCCGCTTAGCCCAATAAGCTATCTGAAATAGGAGCGACGTAAATTGAACAAATGTGATAGAACTTCGCTGAATTCTTATATTAACCGTAATATAAAATGATGTAATCGGGTCTCTGTTCGCCCTACCCAAGAAGTTTAATAGTGCATTTCTCTCGTCATTTCATGCGCTTTGAGATGCCGCTTAGCCCAATAGCTATCTGAAATAGGAGCGACGGAAATTGAACAAATGTGATATAATTTTGCTGAATTCTTAAATTAACCATAATATAAAATGATGTTATCGGGTCTCTGTTCGCCCTACCCAAGAAGTTTAATAGTGCATTTTACTCGCCATTTCTTGCGCTTTGAGATGCCGCTTAGCCCAATACGCTATCTGAAATAGGAGCGACGTAAATTGAACAAATGTGATAGAATTTCCCTGAAATGTTATAGTAAACAAAATATAAAATGATCTATTCGGAACTCTGATTGCCCTATCATAGAAGTTTAGTAGTGCATTTTACTCGCCGTTCCACGCGCTTTAAGATGCCGCCTAGCGCAGTACGCTATCTGAAATAGGAGCGACGTTAGTTGAACAAATGTGATTGAATTACGCTGAATTCTTATATTAACCGTAATATAAAATGATCTATTCGGGTCTCTGTTCGCCCTACCCTAGAAGTTTAATAGTGCATTTCACTCGCCATTCCATGCACTTTGAGATGCCGCTTAGCCAAATACGCTATCTGAAATAGGAGCGACGTAAATTGAACAAATGTGATAGAATTACCCTGAAATCTTATATTAAACAATACATAAAATGATCTAAACGGGACTCTGATTGCCCTACCATAGAAGTTTGGTAGTGCATTTTACTCGCCCTTCGACGCGCTTTAAGATGCCGCCTAGCCCAGTGTGCTATCTGAAATAGGAACGACGTAAATTGAACAAATGCGATAGAATTACGCTGAATTCTTATATTAACCGTAATATAAAATGATCTTATCGGGTCTCTGTTTGCGTTACCATAGAAGTTTAATAGCGCATTTTACTCGCCATTTCATTCGCTTTGAGATGCCGCTTAGCCCAATACGCTATCTGCAATAGGATCGACGTAAATTGTACAAATGAGATAGAATTTCGCTGAATTCTTAAAGTAACCATAATATAAAGTGATCTAAACTGGTCTCTGTTTGCCCCACCCTAGAAGTTTAATAGTGCATTTTACTCGGCATTTCTTGCGCTTTGAGATGCCGCTTAGCCCAATACGCTATCTGAAATAGGAGCAACGTAAATTGAACAAATGTGATAGAATTTCGCTGAATTCTTAAATTAACCATAATATAAAATGATCTAATGGGGTCTCTGTTTGCCCTACCCTAGAAGTTTAATAGTGCACTTTACTCGCCATTACACACGCTTTAAGATGCCGCCTAGCCCAGCACGCTATCTGAAATAGGAGCTACGCAAGTTGAACAAATGTCACAGAATTACGCAGAGTTCTTATATTAACCGTAATATAAAATGATCTAATCGGGTCTCTGTTTGCCTTATCCTAGAAGTTTAATAGTGCATTTTACTCGCCATTTCATGCGCTTTGAGATGCCGCTTAGTCCAGTACGCTATCTGAAATAGGAGCGATGTAAATTGAACAAATGTGATAGAATTTCAATGAATTCTTTTATTAACCGAAATATAAAATGATCTAATCGCGTCTCTGATTGCCCTACCCTAGAAGTTTAATAGTGCATTTCACTCGTCATTTCATGCGCTCTGAGTTGCCGCTTAGCCCAATAAGCTATCTGAAATAGGAGCGACGTAAATTGAACAAATGTGATAGAACTTCGCTGAATTCTTATATTAACCGTAATATAAAATGATCTGATCGGGTCTCTGCTTGCCCCACCCTAGAAGTTTAATAGTGCATTTTACTCGCCCTTTCGTGCGCTTTGAGATGCCGCTGAGCCCAATACGCTATCTGAAATAGGAGCCACGTAAATTGAACAAATGTGATAGAATTTCGCTGGATTCTTATATTAACCAAAATATAAAATGAACTAATCGGGTGTCTGATTGCCCTATCATAGAAGTTTAATAGTGCATTTTACTCGCCATTCCGCGCGGTTTAAGTTTCCGCCTAGCCCAGTACGCTATCTGAAATAGGAGCTACGTAACGTGAACAAATGTGACAGAATTACGCTGAATTCTTATATTAACCGTAATATAAAATGATCTAATCGGGTCTCTGTTTGCCTTATCCTAGAAGTTTAATAGTGCATTTTACTCGCCATTTCATGCGCTTTGAGATGCCGCTTAGCCCAATAAGCTATCTGAAATAGGAGCGATGTAACTTGAACAAATGTGATAGAATTTCGCTGAATTCTTAAATTAACCATAATATGAAATGACCTAATCGGGTCTCTGTTTGCCCTACCCTAGAAGTTTAATAGAGCATTTTACTCGTCATTTCATGCGCATTGAGATGCCGCCTAGCCCAGTACGCTATCTGAAATAGGAGCGACGTAAATTGAACAAATGTGATAGAATTTCGCTGAATCCTTTTATTTACCATAATGTTAAATGATCTAATCGGGTCTCTGTTCGCCCTAGCGTACAAGCTTAATAGTGCATTTTATTCGTCATTTCATGCGCTTTGAGATGCCGCTTAGCCCAATACGCTATCTGAAATAGGAGCGACGCAAATTGAACAAATGTGATAGAATTTCGCTGAATTCTTATATTAACCATAATATAAAATGATGTAATCGGGTCTCTGTTCGCCCTACCCAAGAAGTTTAATAGTGCATTTCTCTCGTCATTTCATGCGCTTTGAGATGCCGCTTATCCCAATAGCTATCTGAAATAGGAGCGACGTAAATTGAACAAATGTGATAGAATTTCGCTGGATTCTTATATTAACCAAAATATAAAATGAACTAATCTGGTCTCTGATTGCCCTATCATAGAAGTTTAATAGTGCATTTTCCTCGCCATTCCACGCGGTTTAAGTTGCCGCCTAGCCCAGTACGCTATCTGAAATAGGAGCTTCGTAACTTGAACAAATGTGACAGAATTACGCTGAATTCTTATATTAACCGTAATATAAAATGATCTAATCGGGTCTCTGTTTGCCTTATCCTAGAAGTTTAATAGTGCATTTTACTCGCCATTTCATGCGCTTTAAGATGCCGCCTAGCCCAGTACGCTATCTGAAATAGGAGCGACGTAAATTGAACAAATATGATAGAATTTTGCTGAATTCTTAAATTAACCATAATATAAAATGATGTAGTCGGGTCTCTGTTCGCCCTACCCAAGAAGTTTAATAGTGCATTTTGCTCGTCAATTCATGCGCTTTGAGATGCCGCTTAGCCCAATTGCTATCTGAAATAGGAGCGACGTAAATTGAACAAATGTGATAGAATTTCCCTGAAATCTTATATTAACCGTAATATAAAATGATCTAATCGGGTCTCTGTTTGCATTACCCGAGAAGTTTGATAGTGCATTTTACTCGCCATTCCACGCGCTTTAAGATGCCGCCTATCCGAGTACGCTTTCTGAAATAGGAGCTACGTAAGTTGAACAAATGTCACAGAATTTCGCTGAATTCTTAAATTTACCATAATATGAAATGACCTAATCGGGTCTCTGTTTGCCCTACCCTAGAAGTTTAATAGAGCATTTTACTCGTCATTTCATGCGCTTTGAGATGCCGCCGAGCCCAGTACGCTATCTGAAATAGGAGCGACGTAAATTGAACAAATGTGATAGAATTTCGCTGAATTCTTTTATTTACCATAATGTTAAATGATCTAATCGGGTCTCTGTTCGCCCTAGCGTACAAACTTAATACTGCATTTTATTCGTCATTTCATGCGCTTTGAGATGCCGCTTAGCCCAATACGCTATCTGAAATAGGAGCGACGCAAATTGAACAAATGTGATAGAATTTCGCTGAATTCTTATATTAACCATAATATAAAATGATGTAATCGGGTCTCTGTTCGCCCTACCCAAGAAGTTTAATAGTGCATTTCTCTCGTCATTTCATGCGCTTTGAGATGCCGCTTAGCCCAATAGCTATCTGAAATAGGAGCGACGTAAATTGAACAAATGTGATAGAATTTCCCTGAAATCTTATATTAACCGTAATATAAAATGATCTAATCGGGTCTCTGTTTGCATTACCCGAGAAGTTTGATAGTGCATTTTACTCGCCATTCCACGCGCTTTAAGATGCCGCCTATCCGAGTACGCTTTCTGAAATAGGAGCGACGTAAGTTGAACAAATGTGATAGAATAACGTTGAATTCTTATATTAACCGTAATATAAAATGGTCTAATCGGGTCTCCGTTTGCCTTATCCTAGAAGTCTAATAGTGCATTTTACTCGCCATTCCACGCGCTTTAAGATACCGCGTAGCCCAGTACGCTATCTGAAATAGGAGCGACGTAAATTGAACAAATGTGATATAATTTTGCTGAATTCTTAAATTAACCATAATATAAAATGATGTAATCGGGTCTCTGTTCGCCCTACCCAAGAAGTTTAATAGTGCATTTTACTCGCCATTTCTTGCGCTTTGAGATGCCGCTTAGCCCAATACGCTATCTGAAATAGGAGCGACGTAAATTGAACAAATGTGATAGAATTTCCCTGAAATGTTATAGTAAACAAAATATAAAATGATCTATTCGGAACTCTGATTGCCCTATCATAGAAGTTTAGTAGTGCATTTTACTCGCCGTTCCACGCGCTTTAAGATGCCGCCTAGCGCAGTACGCTATCTGAAATAGGAGCGACGTTAGTTGAACAAATGTGATAGAATTACGCTGAATTCTTATATTAACCGTAATATAAAATGATCTATTCGGGTCTCTGTTCGCCCTACCCTAGAAGTTTAATAGTGCATTTCACTCGCCATTCCATGCACTTTGAGATGCCGCTTAGCCAAATACGCTATCTGAAATAGGAGCGACGTAAATTGAACAAATGTGATAGAATTTCGCTGGATTCTTATATTAACCAAAATATAAAATGATCTAATCGGGTCTCTGATTGCCCGACCCTAGAAGTTTAATAGTGCATTTTACTCGCCATTTCATGCGCTTTGAGATGCCGCTTAGCCCAATACGCTATCTGAAATAGGAGCGACGTAAATTAAACAAATGTGATAGAATTTCGCAGAATTCTTATATTGACCATAATATAAAATGATCTAATCGGGTCTCTGATTGCCCTACCCTAGAAGTTTAATAGTGCATTTTACTCACCATTCCACGCGCTTTAAGATGCCGCCTATCCGAGTACGCTATCTGAAATAGGAGCGACGTAAATTGAACAAATGTGATAGAATTTCGCTGAATTCTGTAATTAACCATAATATGAAATGACCTAATCGGGTCTCTGTTTGCCCTACCCTAGAAGTTTAATAGAGCATTTTACTCGTCATTTCATGAGCATTGAGATGCCGCCTAGCCCAGTACGCTATCTGAAATAGGAGCGACGTAAATTGAACAAATGTGATAGAATTTCGCTGAATTCTTTTATTTACCATAATGTTAAATGATCTAATCGGGTCTCTGTTCGCCCTAGCGTACAAGCTTAATAGTGCATTTTATTCGTCATTTCATGCGCTTTGAGATGCCGCTTAGCCCAATACGCTATCTGAAATAGGAGCGACGCAAATTGAACAAATGTGATAGAATTTCGCTGAATTCTTATATTAACCATAATATAAAATGATGTAATCGGGTCTCTGTTCGCCCTACCCAAGAAGTTTAATAGTGCATTTCTCTCGTCATTTCATGCGCTTTGAGATGCCGCTTATCCCAATAGCTATCTGAAATAGGAGCGACGTAAATTGAACAAATGTGATAGAATTTCCCTGAAATCTTATATTAACCGTAATATAAAATGATCTAATCGGGTCTCTGTTTGCATTACCCGAGAAGTTTAATAGTGCATTTTACTCGCCATTCCACGCGCTTTAAGATGCCGCCTATCCGAGTACGCTTTCTGAAATAGGAGCGACGTAAGTTGAACAAATGTGATAGAATAACGCTGAATTCTTATATTAACCGTAATATAAAATGGTCTAATCGGGTCTCCCTTTGCCTTATCCTAGAAGTGTAATAGTGCATTTTACTCGCCATTCCACGCGCTTTAAGATACCGCGTAGCCCAGTACGCTATCTGAAATAGGAGCGACGTAAATTGAACAAATGTGATAGAATTTTGCTGAATTCTTTTATTTACCATAATGTTAAATGATCTAATCGGGTCTCTGTTCGCCCTAGCGTACAAGCTTAATAGTGCATTTTATTCGTCATTTCATGCGCTTTGAGATGCCGCTTAGCCCAATACGCTATCTGAAATAGGAGCGACGCAAATTGAACAAATGTGATAGAATTTCGCTGAATTCTTATATTAACCATAATATAAAATGATGTAATCGGGTCTCTGTTCGCCCTACCCAAGAAGTTTAATAGTGCATTTCTCTCGTCATTTCATGCGCTTTGAGATGCCGCTTATCCCAATAGCTATCTGAAATAGGAGCGACGTAAATTGAACAAATGTGATAGAATTTCCCTGAAATCTTATATTAACCGTAATATAAAATGATCTAATCGGGTCTCTGTTTGCATTACCCGAGAAGTTTAATAGTGCATTTTACTCGCCATTCCACGCGCTTTAAGATACCGCGTAGCCCAGTACGCTATCTGAAATAGGAGCGACGTAATTTGAACAAATGTGATAGAATTTTGCTGAATTCTTTTATTTACCATAATGTTAAATGATCTAATCGGGTCTCTGTTCGCCCTAGCGTACAAGCTTAATAGTGCATTTTATTCGTCATTTCATGCGCTTTGAGATGCCGCCTAGCCCAATACGCTATCTGAAATAGGAGCGACGCAAATTGAACAAATGTGATAGAATTTCGCTGAATTCTTATATTAACCAAAATATAAAATGATCTAATCGGGTCTCTGGTTGCCCTATCATAGAAGTTTAATAGTGCATTTTACTCGCCATTTCATGCGCTTTGAGATGCCGCTTATCCCAGTACGCTATCTGAAATAGGAGCTATGTAAATTGAACAAATGTGATAGAATTTCGATGATTTCATTTATTAACCAAAATATAAAATGATCTAATCGGGTCTCTGATTGCCCTACCCTAGAAGTTTAATAGCGCATTTTACGCGCCATTTCATGCGCTTTGAGATGCCGCTTAGCCCAATACGCTATCTGATATATGATTGACGCAAATTGAACAAATGTGATAGAATTTCGCTGAATTCTTATATTAACCATAATATAAAATGATCTAATCGGGTCACTGTTTGCTCTACCCTAGAAGTCTAATAGTGCATTTTACTCGCAATTTCTTGCGCTTTGAGGTGCCGCTTAACCCAATACGCTATCTGCAATAGGAGCGACGTAAATTGAACAAATGTGATAGAATATCGCTGAATTCTTAAATTAACTATAATATAAAATGATCTAATCGGGTCACTGATTGCCCTACCCTAGAAGTTTAATAGTGCATTTTACTCGCCATTCCACGCGCTTTAAGATGCCGGCCAGCCCAGTACGCTATCTGAAATAGGAGCGACGTAATTTGAAGAAATGTGATAGAATTACGCTGAATTCTTATATTAACCGTAATATAAAATGATCTAATCGGGTCTCTGTTTGCCCTACCCTAGGAGTTTAATAGTGCATTTTACTCGCCATTTCATGCGCTTTGAGATGCCGCTTAGCCCAATACGCTATCTGAAATATGAGCGACACGAATTGAACAAATGTGATAGAATTTCCCTGAAATCTTGTATTAAACAAAATATAAAATGATCTAATCGCGTCTCTGATTGCCCTATCATACAAGTTTAATAGTGCATGTTACTCGCCATTCCTCGCGCTTTAAGATGCCGCCTATCCGAGTACGCTATCTGAAATAGGAGCGACGTAAATTGAACAAATGTGATAGAATTTCCCTGAAATCTTATATAAAACAAAATATAAAATGATCTAATCGGGTCTCTGATTGCCCTATCATAGAAGATTAGTAGTGCATTTTACTCGCCATTCCACGCGCTTTAAGATGCCGCCTAGCCCAGTACGCTATCTGAAATAGGAGCGACGTAACTTGAACGAATGTGATAGAATTACGTTGCATTCTTATATTAACCGTAATATAAAATGATCTAATCGGGTATCTGTTTGCCTTATCCTAGAAGTTAAATAGTACATTATACTCGCCATTTCATGCGCTTCGAGATGCCGCTTAGCTCAATACGCTATCTGAAATACGAGCGACGAAGGTTGAACAAATGTGATAGAATTTCGCTGAATTATTTTATTAACCAGAATGTAAAATGATCTAATCTGGTCTCTGTTCGCCCTACCATAGAAGTCTTATAGTGCATTTCACTCGACATTTCATGCGCTTTGAGATGCCGCTTAGCCCAATACGCTATCTGAAATAGGAGCGACCTAAATTGAACGAATGTGATAGAATTTTGCTGAATTCTTAAATTAACCATAATATAAAATGATCTAATCGGGTCTCTGCTTGCCCTACCCTAGAAGTTTAATAGTGCATTTTACTCGTCATTTCATGCGCTTTGAGATGCCGCTTAGCCGAATACGCTATCTGGAATAGGAGCGGCGTAAATTGAACAAATGTGATACTATTTCCCTGAAATCTTATATTAAACAAAATATAAAATGATCTAATCGGGTCTCTGATTGCCCTATCATAGAAGTTTAGTAGTGCATTTTACTCGCCATTCCACGCGCTTTAAGTTGCCGCCTAGCCCAGTACGCTATCTGAAATAGGAGCGACGTAAGTTGAACAAATGTGATAGAATTTTGCTGAATTCTTAAATTAACCATAATATAAAATGATCTAATCGGGTCTCCGTTTGCCCTACCCTAGAAGTTTAATAGTGCATTTTAGTCGCCATTTCATGCACTTTGAGATCCGGCTTAGCCCAATACGCTATCTGAAATAGGAGCGACGTAAATTGAACAAATGTGATAGAATTTCCCTGAAATCTTATATTAATCAAAATATAAAATGATCTACTCGGGTCTCTGATTGCCCTATCATAGAAGATTAGTAGTGCATTTTACTCGCCATTCCATGCGCTTTGAGATGCCGCTTAGCCCAATACGCTATCTGGAATAGGAGCGACGTAAATTGAACAAATGTGATAGAATTTTCGTGAATTCTTATATTAACCATAATGTAAAATGATCTGCTCGGGTCTCTGTTCGCCCTAGCCTAGAAGTTTAATAGTGCATTTTATTCGCCATTTCATGCGCTTTGAGATGCCGCTTAGCCAAATACGCTATCTGAAATTGGAGCGACGTAAATGGAACAAATGTGATAGAATTTCGCTGAATTCTTAAATTAACCATAATATAAAATGATCTAATAGGGTCTCTGTTTGCCCTACCCTAGGAGTTTAATAGTGCATTTTACTCGCCATTTCATGCGCTTTGAGATGCCGGTTAGCCCAATACGCTATCTGAAATATGAGCGACACGAATTGAACAAATGTGATAGAATTTCCCTGAATTCTTATATTAACCTTAATGTAAAATGATCTAATCGGGTCTCTGTTCGCCCTACCCTAGAAGTTTAATAGTGCATTTCACTCGTCATTTCATGCGCTTTCAGTTGCCGCTTAGCCCAATACGCTATCTGAAATAGGAGCGACGTAAATTGAACAAATGTGATAGAATTTCCCTGAAATCTTATATTAAACAAAATATAAAATGATCTAATCGCGTCTCTGATTGCCCTATCGTACAAGTTTAATAATGCATTTTACTCGCCATTCCACGCGCTTTAAGATGCCGGCTAGCCCAGTACGCTATCTGAAATAGGAGCGACGTAATTTGAAGAAATGTGATAGAATTACGCTGAATTCTTATATTAACCGTAATATATAATGATCTAATCGGGTCTCCGTTTGCCCTACCCTAGAAGTTTAATAGTCCATTTTATTCGCCATTTCATGCGCTTTGAGATGCCGGTTAGCCCAATACGCTAACTGAAATAGGAGCGACGTAGATAGAACAAATGTGATAGGATTTCCCTGAAATCTTATATTAAACAAAATATAAAATGATCTAATCGGGTCTCTGACTGCCCTATCATAGAAGTTTAACAGTGCATTTTACTCGCCATTCCACGCGCTTTAAGATGCCGCCTAGCCCTGTACGCTATCTGAAATAGGAGCGACGTAAATTCAACAAATGTGATAGAATTTCCCTGAATTCTTATATTAACCTTAATGTAAAATGATCTAATCGGGTCTCTGTCGCCCTACCCTAGAAGTTTAATAGTGCATTTCACTCGTCATTTCATGCGCTTTCAGTTGCCGCTTAGCCCAATACGCTATCTGAAATAGGAGCGACGTAAATTGAACAAATGGGATAGAATTTCCCTGAAATCTTATATTAAACAAAATATAAAATGATCTAATCGGGTCTCTGATTGCCCTATCATAGAAGATTAGTAGTGCATTTTACTCGCCATTCCACGCGCTTTAAGATGCCGCCTAGCCCAGTACGCTATCTGAAATAGGAGCGACGTAACTTGAACAAATGTGATAGAATTACGCTGCATTCTTATATTAACCGTAATATAAAATGATCTAACCGGGTATCTGTTTGCCCTATCCTAGAAGTTTAATAGTGCATTATACTCGCCATTTCATGCGCTTCGAGATGCCGCTTAGCTCAATACGCTATCTGAAATAGGAGCGACGAAAGTTGAACAAATATGATAGAATTTCGCTGAATTATTTTATTAACCAGAATGTAAAATGATCTAATCTGGTCTCTGTTCGCCCTGCCATCGAAGTCTTATAGTGCATTTCACTCGCCATTTCATGCGCTTTGAGATGCCGCTTAGCCCAATACGCTATCTGAAATAGGAGCGACCTAAATTGAACGAATGTGATAGAATTTCGCTCAATTCTTAAATTAACCATAATATAAAATGATCTAATCGGGTCTCTGTTTGCCCTACCCTAGAACTTTAATAGTGCATTTTACTCGCCATTCCACGCGCTTTAAGCTGCCGCCTAGCCCAGTACGCTATCTGAATAGGAGCGACGTAAGTTGAACAAATGTGATAGAATTTTGCTGAATTCTTAAATTAACCATAATATAAAATGATCTAATCGGGTCTCCGTTTGCCCTACCCTAGAACTTTAATAGTGCATTTTACTCGCCATTCCACGCGCTTTAAGTTGCCGCCTAGCCCAGTACGCTATCTGAAATAGGAGCGACGTAAGTTGAACAAATGTGATAGAATTACGCTGAATTCTTATATTAACCGTAATATAAAATGATCTAATCGGGTCTCTGTTTGCCTTATCCTAGAAGTTTAATAGCGCATTTTACTCGCCATTTCATGCGCTTTGAGATGCCGCTTAGCCCAATACGCTATCTGGAATGGGAGCGACGTAAATTGAACGAATGTGATAGAATTTTCGTGAATCCTTATATTAACCTTAATGTAAAATGATCCAAACGGGTCTCTGTTCGCCCTACCATAGAAGTCTAATAGTGCATTTCACTCGCCATTTCATGCGCGTTGAGATGCCGCTTAGCCCAATACGCTATCTGAAATAGGAGCGACGCAAATTGAACAAATGTGATAGAATTTCGCTGAATTCTTATATTAACCATAATATAAAATGATGTAATCGGGTCTCTGTTCGCCCTACCCAAGAAGTTTAATAGTGCATTTCTCTCGTCATTTCATGCGCTTTGAGATGCCGCTTATCCCAATAGCTATCTGAAATAGGAGCGACGTAAATTGAACAAATGTGATAGAATTTCCCTGAAATCTTATATTAACCGTAATATAAAATGATCTAATCGGGTCTCTGTTTGCATTACCCGAGAAGTTTAATAGTGCATTTTACTCGCCATTCCACGCGCTTTAAGATGCCGCCTATCCGAGTACGCTTTCTGAAATAGGAGCGACGTAAGTTGAACAAATGTGATAGAATATCGCTGAATTCTTATATTAACCGTAATATAAAATGGTCTAATCGGGTCTCCCTTTGCCTTATCCTAGAAGTTTAATAGTGCATTTTACTCGCCATTCCACGCGCTTTAAGATACCGCGTAGCCCAGTACGCTATCTGAAATAGGAGCGACGTAATTTGAACAAATGTGATAGAATTTTGCTGAATTCTTTTATTTACCATAATGTTAAATGATCTAATCGGGTCTCTGTTCGCCCTAGCGTACAAGCTTAATAGTGCATTTTATTCGTCATTTCATGCGCTTTGAGATGCCCGCCTAGCCCAATACGCTATCTGAAATAGGAGCGACGCAAATTGAACAAATGTGATAGAATTTCGCTGAATTCTTATATTAACCAAAATATAAAATGATCTAATCGGGTCTCTGGTTGCCCTATCATAGAAGTTTAATAGTGCATTTACTCGCCATTTCATGCGCTTTGAGATGCCGCTTA
>CAKAJE020000037.1:0-134211 GCA_916610135.2 Macropis europaea | reverse complement strand
ATAAAATGATCTAATCGGGTCTCTGTTTGCCTTATCCTAGAGTTTAAGAGTGCATTTTACTCGCCATTTCATGCGCTTGGAGATGCCGCTTAGCCCCAATACGCTATCTGAAATAGGAGCGGAAATTGAACAAATGTGATAGAATTTCGCTGAATTCTTATATTAACCAAAATATAAAATGATCTAATCGGGTCTCTGATTGCCCTACCCTAGAAGTTTAATAGTGCATTTTACTCGCCATTTCATGCGCTTTGAGATGCCGCTTAGCCCAATACGCTATCTGAAATAGGAGCGACGTAAATTGAACAAATGTGATAGAATTTCGCTGAATTCTTAAATTAACCATAATATAAAATGATCTAATGGGGTCTCTGTTTGCCCTACCCTAGAAGTTTAATAGTGCATTTTACTCGCCATTTCTTGCGCTTTGAGATGCCACTTAGCACAAGTCGCTATCTGAAATAGGAGCGATGTAAATTGAACAAATGTGATAGAATTTCGCTGAATTCTTATATTAACCTTAATGTAAAATCATCTAATCGGGTCTTTGTTCGCCCTACCCAAGAAGTTTAATAGTGCATTTCACTCGTCATTTCATGCGCTTTGCGATGCCGCTTAGCCCAATAAGCTATCTGAAATTGGAGCGACGTATATTGAACAAATGTGATAGAATTTCGCTGAATTCTTATATTAACCAAAATATAAAATGATCTAATCGGGTCTCTGATTGCCCTATCATAGAAGTTTAATAGTGCATTTTACTCGCCATTCCACGCGCTTTCAGATGCCGCCTAGCCCACTACGCTATCTGAAATAGGAGCTACGTAAGTTGAACGAATGTGACAGAATTACACTGATTTCTTATATTAACCGTAATATAAAATGATCTAATCGGGTCTCTGTTTGCCTTATCCTAGAAGTTTAATTGTGCATTTTACTCGCCATTTCATGCGCTTTGAGATGCCTCTTAGCCCAATACGCTATCTGAAATAGGAGCGACGTAAATTGAACAAATGTGATAGAATTTCGCTGAATTCTTATATTAACCATAATATAAAATGATCTAATGGGGTCTCTGTTTGCCCTACCCTAGAAGTTTAATACCGCATTTTACTCGTCAATTCATGCGCTTTGCGATGCCGCTAAGCCCAATAAGCTATCTGAAATAGGAGCGACGTAAATTGAACAAATGTGATAGAATTTCGCTGAATTCTTATATTAACCAAAATATAAAATGATCTAATCGGGTCTCTGATTGCCCTATCATAGAAGTTTAACAGTGCATTTCACTCGCCATTCCACGCGCTTTAAGTTGCCGCCTAGCCCAGCACGCTATCTGAAATAGGAGCTACGTAAGTTGAACAAATGTCACAGAATTACGCTGAATTCTTATATTAACCGTAATATAAAATGATCTAATCGGGTCTCTGTTTGCCTTATCCTAGAAGTTTAATGGTGCATTTTGCTCGCCATTTCATGCGCTTTGAGATGCCGCTTAGCCCAGTACACTATCTGAAATAGGAGCGACGTAAATTGAAAAAATGTGATAGAATTTCGCTGAATTCTTATATTAACCAAAATATAAAATGATCTAATGAGGTCTCTGTTTGCCCTGCCCTAGAAGTTTAATAGTAAATTTTACTCGCCATTTCTTGCGCTTTGAGATGCCGCTTAGCCCAATACGCTATCTGAAATAGGAGCGACGTAAAATGAACAAATGTGATAGGATTTCGCTGAATTCTTAAATTAACCATAATATAAAATGATCTAATCGGGTCTATATGTGCCCAACCCTAGAAGCTTAATAGTGCATTTTACTCGCCATTTCTTGCGCTTTGAGATGCCGCTTAGCCCAATACGCTATCTGAAATAGGAGCGACGTAAATTGAACAAATGTGATAGAATTTCCCTGAAATGTTATAGTAAACAAAATATAAAATGATCTATTCGTAACTCTGACTGCCCTATCATAGAAGTTTAGAAGTCCATTTTACTCGCCCTTCCACGCGCTTTAAGATGCCGCCTAGCCCAGTACGCTATCTGAAATAGGAGCGACGTTAGTTGAACAAATGTGATAGAATTACGCTGAATTCTTATATTAACCGTAATATAAAATGATCTATTCGGGTGTCTGTTCGCCCTACCCTAGAAGTTTAATAGTGCATTTCACTCGCCATTCCATGCGCTTTGAGATGCCGCTTAGCCCAATACGCTATCTGAAATAGGAGCGACGTAAATTGAACAAATGTGATAGAATTTCGCTGAATTCTTATATTATACAAAATATAAAATGATCTAATCGGGTCTCTGATTGCCCTACCCTAGAAGTTTAATAGTGCATTTTACTCGCCATTTCATGCGCTTTGAGATGCCGCTTAGCCCAATACGCTATCTGAAATAGGAGCGACGTAAATTAAACAAATGTGATAGAATTTCGCTGAATTCTTATATTAACCAAAATATAAAATGATCTAATCGGGTCTCTGATTGCCCTACCCTAGAAGTTTAATAGTGCATTTTACTCGTCATTTCATGCGCTTTGTGATGCCGCTTAGCCCAATTAGCTGTCTGAAATAGGAGCGACGTAAATTGAACAAATGTGATAGAAGTTCCCTGAATACTTACATTAACCTTAATGTAAAATGATCTAATCGGGTCTCTGTTCGCCCTGCCCTAGAAGTTTAATTGTGCATTTTACTCGTCATTTCATGCGCTTTGAGATGCCGCTTAGCCCAATACGCTATCGGAAATAGGAGCGACGTAAAATGAACAAATGTGATAGGATTTCGCTGAATTCTTAAATTAACCATAATATAAAATGATCTAATCGGGTCTCTATGTGCCCAACCCTAGAAGCTTAATAGTGCATTTTACTCGCCTTTTCGTGCGCTGTGAGATGCCGCTTAGCCCAATATGCTATCTGAAATAGGAGCGACGTAAATTGAACAAATGTGATAGAATTTCGCTGAATTCTTATATTAACCGTAATATAAAATGGTCTAATCGGGTCTCCGTTTGCCTTATCCTAGAAGTTTAATAGTGCATTTTACTCGCCATTCCACGCGCTTTAAGATACCGCGTAGCCCAGTACGCTATCTGAAATAGGAGCGACGTAAATTGAACAAATGTGATAGAATTTTGCTGAATTCTTTTATTTACTATAATGTTAAATCATCTAATCGGGTCTCTGTTCGCCCTAGCGCACAAGCTTAATAGTGCATTTTATTCGTCATTTCATGCGCTTTGAGATGCCGCTTAGCCCAATACGCTATCTGAAATAGGAGCGACGCAAATTGAACAAATGTGATAGAATTTCGCTGAATTCTTATATTAACCAAAATATAAAATGATCTAATCGGGTCTCTGATTGCCCTATCATAGAAGATTAATAGTGCATTTTACTCGCCATTCCACGCGCTTTAAGATGCCGCCCAGCCCAGTATGCTATCTGAAATAGGAAGGACGTAAATTGAACAAATGTGATAGAATTTTGCTGAATTCTTAAATTAACCATAATATGAAATGACCTAATCGGGTCTCTGTTTGCCCTACCCTAGAAGTTTAATAGAGCATTTTACTCGTCATTTCATACGCTTTGAGATGCCGCCTAGCCCAGTACGCTATCTGAAATAGGAGCGACGTAAATTGAACAAATGTGATAGAATTTCCCTGAAATCTTATATTAACCGTAATATAAAATGATCTAATCGGGTCTCTGTTTGCATTACCCGAGAAGTTTAATAGTGCATTTTACTCGCCATTCCACGCGCTTTAAGATACCGCACCGCCCAATACGCTATCTGAAATGGGAGCGACGTAAATTGAAGAAACGTGATAGAATTTCGCTGAATTCTTAAATTAACCATAATATAAAATGATCTAATGGGGTCTCTGTTTGCCCTACCCTAGAAGTTTAATAGTGCATTTTACTCGCCATTCCACGCGGTTTAAGCTACCGCCTAGCCCAGTACGCTATCTGAAATAGGAGCGACGTAAATTGAACAAATGTGATAGAATTTCGCTGAATTCTTATATTAACCAAAATATAAAATGATCTAATCGGGTCTCTGATTGCCCTACCCTAGAAGTTTAATAGTGCATTTTACTCGCCATTTCATGCGCTTTGAGATGCCGCTTAGCCCAATACGCTATCTGAAATAGGAGCGACGTAAATTGAACAAATGTGATAGAATTTCGCTGAATTCTTAAATTAACCATAATATAAAATGATCTAATGGGGTCTCTGTTTGCCCTACCCTAGAAGTTTAATAGTGCATTTTACTCGCCATTTCTTGCGCTTTGAGATGCCACTTAGCACAAGTCGCTATCTGAAATAGGAGCGATGTAAATTGAACAAATGTGATAGAATTTCGCTGAATTCTTATATTAACCTTAATGTAAAATGATCTAATCGGGTCTTTGTTCGCCCTACCCAAGAAGTTTAATAGTGCATTTCACTCGTCATTTCATGCGCTTTGCGATGCCGCTTAGCCCAATAAGCTATCTGAAATTGGAGCGACGTATATTGAACAAATGTGATAGAATTTCGCTGAATTCTTATATTAACCAAAATATAAAATGATCTAATCGGGTCTCTGATTGCCCTATCATAGAAGTTTAATAGTGCATTTTACTCGCCATTCCACGCGCTTTCAGATGCCGCCTAGCCCAGTACGCTATCTGAAATAGGAGCTACGTAAGTTGAACGAATGTGACAGAATTACACTGATTTCTTATATTAACCGTAATATAAAATGATCTAATCGGGTCTCTGTTTGCCTTATCCTAGAAGTTTAATAGTGCATTTTACTCGCCATTTCATGCGCTTTGAGATGCCTCTTAGCCCAATACGCTATCTGAAATAGGAGCGACGTAAATTGAACAAATGTGATAGAATTTCGCTGAATTCTTATATTAACCAAAATATAAAATGATCTAATCCGGTCTCTGTTTGCCCTACCCTAGAAGTTTAATACCGCATTTTACTCGTCAATTCATGCGCTTTGCGATGCCGCTAAGCCCAATAAGCTATCTGAAATAGGAGCGACGTAAATTGAAAAAATGTGATAGAATTTCGCTGAATTCTTATATTAACCAAAATATAAAATGATCTAATGGGGTCTCTGTTTGCCCTGCCCTAGAAGTTTAATAGTAAATTTTACTCGCCATTTCTTGCGCTTTGAGATGCCGCTTAGCCCAATACGCTATCTGAAATAGGAGCGACGTAAATTGAACAAATGTGATAGAATTTCCCTGAAATGTTATAGTAAACAAAATATAAACTGATCTATTCGTAACTCTGACTGCCCTATCATAGAAGTTTAGAAGTCCATTTTACTCGCCCTTCCACGCGCTTTAAGATGCCGCCTAGCCCAGTACGCTATCTGAAATAGGAGCGACGTTAGTTGAACAAATGTGATAGAATTACGCTGAATTCTTATATTAACCGTAATATAAAATGATCTAATCGGGTCTTTGTTCGCCCTACCCTAGAAGTTTAACAGTGAATTTCACTCGTCTTTCATGCGCTCTGAGTTGCCGCTTAGCCCAATAAGCGATCTGAAATAGGAGCGACGTAAATTGAACAAATGTGATAGAACTTCGCTGAATTCTTATATTAACCGTAATATAAAATGATCTGATCGGGTCTCTGCTTGCCCCACCCTAGAAGTTTAATAGTGCATTTTACTCGCCCTTTCGTGCGCTTTGAGATGCCGCTTAGCCCAATACGCTATCTGAAATAGGAGCGACGTAAATTGAACAAATGTGATAGAATTTCGCTGGATTCTTATATTAACCAAAATATAAAATGAACTAATCGGGTCTCTGATTGCCCTATCATAGAAGTTTAATAGTGCATTTTACTCGCCATTCCACGCGGTTTAAGTTGCCGCCTAGCCCAGTACGCTATCTGAAATAGGAGCTACGTAACTTGAACAAATGTGACAGAATTACGCTGAATTCTTATATTAACTGTAATATAAAATGATCTAATCGGGTCTCTGTTTGCCTTATCCGAGAAGTTTAATAGTGCATTTTACTCGCCATTCCACGCGCTTTAAGATGCCGCCTATCCGAGTACGCTTTCTGAAATAGGAGCGACGTAAGTTGAACAAATGTGATAGAATAACGCTGAATTCTTATATTAACCGTAATATAAAATGGTCTAATCGGGTCTCCGTTTGCCTTATCCTAGAAGTTTAATAGTGCATTTTACTCGCCATTCCACGCGCTTTAAGATACCGCGTAGCCCAGTACGCTATCTGAAATAGGAGCGACGTAAATTGAACAAATGTGATAGAATTTTGCTGAATTCTTTTATTTACTATAATGTTAAATCATCTAATCGGGTCTCTGTTCGCCCTCGCGCACAAGCTTAATAGTGCATTTTATTCGTCATTTCATGCGCTTTGAGATGCCGCTTAGCCCAATACGCTATCTGAAATAGGAGCGACGCAAATTGAACAAATGTGATAGAATTTCGCTGAATTCTTATATTAACCAAAATATAAAATGATCTAATCGGGTCTCTGATTGCCCTATCATAGAAGATTAATAGTGCATTTTACTCGCCATTCCACGCGCTCTAAGATGCCGCCCAGCCCAGTATGCTATCTGAAATAGGAAGGACGTAAATTGAACAAACGTGATAGAATTTTGCTGAATTCTTAAATTAACCATAATATAAAATGATCTAATCGGGTCTCTGATTGCCCTACCCTAGAAGTTTAATAGTGCATTTTATTCGTCATTTCATGCGCTTTGTGATGCCGCTTAGCCCAATTAGCTGTCTGAAAAAGGAGCGACGTAAATTGAACAAATGTGATAGAAGTTCCCTGAATACTTACATTAACCTTAATGTAAAATGATCTAATCGGGTCTCTGTTCGCCCTGCCCTAGAAGTTTAATTGTGCATTTTACTCGTCATTTCATGCGCTTTGAGATGCCGCTTAGCCCAATACGCTATCGGAAATAGGAGCGACGTAAAATGAACAAATGTGATAGGATTTCGCTGAATTCTTTTATTTACTATAATGTTAAATCATCTAATCGGGTCTCTGTTCGACCTAGCGCACAAGCTTAATAGTGCATTTTATTCGTCATTTCATGCGCTTTGAGATGCCGCTTAGCCCAATACGCTATCTGAAATAGGAGCGACGCAAATTGAACAAATGTGATAGAATTTCGCTGAATTCTTATATTAACCAAAATATAAAATGATCTAATCGGGTCTCTGATTGCCCTATCATAGAAGATTAATAGTGCATTTTACTCGCCATTCCACGCGCTTTAAGATGCCGCCCAGCCCAGTATGCTATCTGAAATAGGAAGGACGTAAATTGAACAAATGTGATAGAATTTTGCTGAATTCTTAAATTAACCATAATATAAAATGATCTAATCGGGTCTCTGATTGCCCTACCCTAGAAGTTTAATAGTGCATTTTACTCGTCATGTCATGCGCTATGAGATGCCGCTTAGCCCAATTAGCTGTGAGAAATAGGAGCGACGTAAATTGAACAAATGTGATAGAAGTTCCCTGAATACTTACATTAACCTTAATGTATAATGATCTAATCGGGTCTCTGTTCGCCCTGCCCTAGAAGTTTAATAGTGCATTTTACTCGTCATTTCATGCGCTTTGAGATGCCGCTTAGCCCAATACGCTATCGGAAATAGGAGCGACGTAAAATGAACAAATGTGATAGGATTTCGCTGAATTCTTAAATTAACCATGATATAAAATGATCTAATCGGGTCTCTATGTGCCCAACCCTAGAAGCTTAATAGTGCATTTTACTCGCCCTTTCGTGCGCTGTGAGATGCCGCTTAGCCCAATACGCTATCTGAAATAGGAGCGACGTAAATTGAACAAATGTGATAGAATTTCGCTGAATTCTTAAATTAACCATAATATAAAATGATCTAATGGGGTCTCTGTTTGCCCTACCCTAGAAGTTTAATAGTGCATTTTACTCGCCATTCCACGCGGTTTAAGCTGCCGCCTAGCCCAGTACGCTATCTGAAATAGGAGCTACGTAACTTGAACAAATGTGACAGAATTACGCTAAATTCTTATATTAACCGTAATATAAAATGATCTAATCGGGTCTCAGTTTGCCTTATCCTAGAAGTTTAATAGTGGATTTTACTCGCCATTTCATGCGCTTTGAGATGCCGCTTAGCCCAATAAGCTATCTGAAATAGGAGCGATGTAACTTGAACAAATGTGATAGAATTTCGCTGAATTCTTAAATTAACCATAATATGAAATGACCTAATCGGGTCTCTGTTTGCCCTACCCTAGAAGTTTAATAGAGCATTTTACTCGTCATTTCATACGCTTTGAGATGCCGCCTAGCCCAGTACGCTATCTGAAATAGGAGCGACGTAAATTGAACAAATGTGATAGAATTTCCCTGAAATCTTATATTAACCGTAATATAAAATGATCTAATCGGGTCTCTGTTTGCATTACCCGAGAAGTTTAATAGTGCATTTTACTCGACCTTCCACGCGCTTTAAGATGCCGCCTAGCGCAGTACGCTATCTGAAATAGGAGCGACGTTAGTTGAAGAAATGTGATAGAATTACGCTGAATTCTTATATTAACCGTAATATAAAATGATCTATTCGGGTCTCTGTTCGCCCTACCCTAGAAGTTTAATAGTGCATTTCACTCGTCATTCCATGTGCTTTGAGATGCCGCTTAGCCCAATACGCTATCTGAAATAGGAGCGACGTAAATTGAACAAATGTGATAGAATTTCGCTGAATTCTTATATTAACCAAAATATAAAATGATCTAATCGGGTCTCTGATTGCCCTATCATAGATGTTTAAGAGTGCATTTTACTCGCCATTCCACCCGCTTTGAGATGCCGCCTAGCCCAGTACGCTATTTGAAATAGGAGCGACGTAAGTTGAACAAATGTGATAGAATTTCCCTGAAATCTTATATTAAAGAAAATATAAAATGATCTAAACGGGACTCTGATTGCCCTATCATAGAAGTTTAGTAGTGCATTTTACTCGCCCTTCCACGCGCTTTAAGATACCGCGTAGCCCAGCACGCTATCTGAAATAGGAGCGACGTAAATTGAACAAATGTGATAGAATTTTGCTGAAGTCTTAAATTAACCGTAATATAAAATGATGTAATCGGGTCTCTGTTCGCCCTACCCAAGAAGTTTAATAGTACATTTCTCTCGTCATTTCATGCGCTTTGAGATGCCGCTTAGCCCAATAGCTATCTGAAATAGGAGCGACGTAAATTGAACAAATGTGATAGAATTTCGCTGAATTCTTATATTAACCAAAATATAAAATGATCTAATCGGGACTCCGATTGCCCTATCATAGAAGTTTAGTACTGCATTTTACTCGCCATTCCACGCGCCTTAGGATGCCGCCTAGCCCAGTACGCTATCTGAAATAGGAACGACGTAAATTGAACAAATGTGATAGAATTTTGCTGAATTCTTAAATTAACCATAATATAAAATGATCTAATCGGGTCTCTGTTTGTCCTACCCTAGAAGTTTAATAGTACATTTCTCTCGTCATTTCATGCGCTTTGAGATGCCGCTTAGCCCAATAGCTATCTGAAATAGGAGCGACGTAAATTGAACAAATGTGATAGTATTTCCCTGAATTCTTATATTAACCCAAATATAAAATGATCTAATCGGGTCCCTGATTGCCCTATCATCGAAGTTAAATAGTGATTTTCACTCGCCATTCCACGCGCTTTAAGATGCCGACTAGCCCAGTACGCTATCTGAAATAGGAGCGACGTAAATTGAACAAATTTGATAGAATTTCCCTGAATTCTTAAATTAACCATAATATAAAATGATCTAATCGGGTTTCTGTTCGCCCTAGCCGAGAAGATTAAGAGTGCATTGTATTCGCCATTTAATGCGCTTTGAGATGCCGCTTAGCCCAATACGCTATGTGAAATAGGAGCGACGTAAATTGAACAAATGTGATAGAATTTCCCTGAAATCTTATATTAAACAAAATATAAAATGATCTAATCGGGACTCCGATTGCCCTATCATAGAAGTTTAGTACTGCATTTTACTCGCCATTCCACGCGCCTTAAGATGCCGTCTAGCCCAGTACGCTATCTGAAATAGGAACGACGTAAATTGAACAAATGTGATAGAATTTCCCTGAATTCTTATATTAACCTTAATGTAAAATGATCTATTCGGGTCTCTGTTCGCCCTACCCTAGAAGTTGAATAGTGCATTTCACTCGCCATTTCATGCGCTTTGAGATGCCGCTTAGCCCAATACGCTATCTGGAATTGGAGCGGCGTAAATTGAACAAACGTGATAGGATTTCGCTGAATTCTTATATTAACCAAAATATAAAATGATCTAATCGGGTCTCTGATTGCCCTATCATAGAAGGCTAATAGTGCATTTTACTCGCTATTCCACGCGCTTTAAGATGCCGGCTAGCCCAGTAGGCTATCTGAAATAGGAGTGACGTAAATTGAACAAATGTGATAGAATTACTCTTAATTCTTTTATTAACCATAATGTAATATGATCTAATCGGGTCTCTGTTTGCCTTACCCTAGAAGTTTAATAGTGCATTTTACTCGCCATTTCATCCGCTTTGAGATGCCCCTTAGCCCAATACGCTACCTGAAATAGGAGCGACGTAAATCGAACAAATGTGATAGAATTTCGTTGAATTCTTAAATTAACCATAATATACAATGATCTAATCGGGTCTCTGTTCGCCCTAGCCTAGACGTTTAATAGTGCATTTTATTCGACATTTCATGCGCTTTGAGATGCCGCTTAGCCCAATACGCTATCTGGAATTGGAGCGACGTAAATTGAACAAACGTGATAGGATTTCGCTGAATTCTTATATTAACCAAAATATAAAATGATCTAATCGGGTCTCTGATTGCCCTATCATAGAAGGCTAATAGTGCATTTTACTCGCTATTCCACGCGCTTTAAGATGCCGTCTAGCCCAGTAGGCTATCTGAAATAGGAGTGACGTAAATTGAACAAATGTGATAGAATTACTCTTGATTCTTTTATTAACCATAATGTAATATGATCTAATCGGGTCTCTGTTTGCCATACCCTAGAAGTTTAATAGTGGATTTTGCTCGCCATTTCATGCGCATTGAGATGCCGCATAGCCCAGTACGCTATCTGAAATAGGAGCGACGTAAGTTGAACAAAAGTGATAGAATTTCGCTGAATCCTTATATTAACCAAAATATAAAATGATCTAATCGGGTCTCTGATTGCCCTACCATTGAAGTTTAGTAGAGCATTTTACTCGCCATTCCACGCGCTTTAAGATGCCGCGTAGCCCAATACGCTATCTGAAATGGGAGCGACGTAAATTGAACAAATGTGATAGAATTTCGCTGAATTCTTAAATTAACCATAATATAAAATGATCTAATCGAGTCTCTGTTCGCCCTAGCCTAGACGTTTAATAGTGCATTTTACTCGCCCTTCCACGCGCTTTAAGATGCCGCCTAGCCCAGTACGCTATCTGAAATACGAGCGACGTAAATTGAACAAATGTAATAGAATTTCCGTGAATTCTTATATTAACCTTAATGTAAAATGATCTAATCGGGTCTCTGTTCGCCTTACCATAGAAGTCTAATGGTGCATTTCACTCGCCATTTCATGCGCTTTGAGATGCCGCTTAGCCCAATACGCTATCTGAAATAGGAGCGACGTAAGTTGAACAAATGTGATAGAATTTCGCTGAATTCTTATATTAACCAAAATATAAAATGATCTAATCGGGTCTCTGATTGCCCTACCCTAGAAGTTTAATAGTGCATTTTACTCGCCATTCCACGCGCTTTAAGATGCCGCTAAGCCCAATACGCTATCTGGAATAGGAGCGACGTAAATTGAACAAACGTGATAGGATTTCGCTGAATCCTTATATTAACCAAAATATAAAATGATCTAATCGGGTCTCTGATTGCCCTATCATAGAAGGCTAATGGTGCATTTTACTCGCTATTCCACGCGCTTTAAGGTGCCGGCTAGCCCAGTAGGCTATCTGAAATAGGAGTGACGTAAATTGAACAAATGTGATACAATTACTCTTAATTCTTTTATTAACCATAATCTAAACTGATATAATCGGGTCTCTGTTTGCCATACCCTAGAAGTTTAATAGTGGATTTTGCTCGCCATTTCACGCGCTTTGAGATGCCGCATAGCCCAGTACGCTATCTGAAATAGGAGCGACGTAAGTTGAACAAAAGCGATAGAATTTCGCTGAATCCTTATATTAACCAAAATATAAAATGATCTAATCGGGTCTCTGATTGCCCTATCATCGAAGTTCAATAGTGCATTTTACTCGCCCTTCCACGCGCTTTAAGATGCCGTCTAGTCCAGTACGCCATCTGAAATAGGAGCGACGTAAATTGAACAAATGTGATAGAATTTCGCTGATTTCTTATATTAACCAAAATATAAAATGATCTAATCGGGTCTCTGATTGCCCTACCCTAGAAGTTTAATAGTGCATTTCACTCGACATTTCATGCGCTTTGAGATGCCGCTTAGCCCAATAAGCTATCTGAAATAGGAGCGACGTAAATTGAACAAATGTGATAGAATTTCGCTGAATTCTCATATTAACATTAATGTAAACTGATCTAATCGAGTCTCTGTTCGCCCTACCCTAGAAGTTTAATAGTGCATTTTACTCGCCATTCCACGCGCTTTAAGATGACGCCTAGCCCAGTACGCTATCTGAAATAGGAACGACGTAAATTGAACAAGTGTGATAGAATTTCGTTGAATTCTTAAATTAACCATAATATAAAATGATCTAATCGGGTCTCTGTTTGTCCTACCCTAGAAGTTTAATAGTGCATTTTACTCGCCATTTCATGCGCTTTGAGATGCCGCCTAGCGCAGTACGCTATCTGAAATAGGAGCGACGTAAGTTGAACAAATGTGATAGAATTACGCTGCATTCTTATATTAACCGTAATATAAAATGATCTAATCGGGTCTCTGTTTGCCTTATCCTAGAAGTTTAATAGTGCATTATACTCGCCATTTCGTGCGCTTCGAGATGCCGCTTAGCCCAATACGCCATCTGAAATAGGAGCGACGTAAATTGAACAAATGTGATAGAATTTCCCTGAAATCTTATATTAACCGTAATATAAAATGATCTAATCGGGTCTCTGTTTGCCCTACCCTAGAAGTTTAATAGTGCATTTTACTCGCCATTGCATGTGCATTGAGATGCCGCATAGCCCAATACGCTATCTGAAATAGGAGCGACGTAAATTGAACAAATGTAATAGAATTTTGTTGAATCCTTAAATTAACGGTAATATAAAATGATCTAATCGGGTCTCTGTTTGCCCTACCCTAGAAGTTTCATAGTGCCTTTTACTCCCCATTTCATGCGCTTTGAGATGCCGCTTAGCCCAATACGCTATCTGAAACGTGAGCGACGTAAATTGAACAAATGTGATAGAATTTCTCTGAATTCTTATATTAACCCAAATATAAAATGATCTAATCGGGTCTCTGATTGCCCTATCATCGATGTTAAATAGTGAATTTCACTCGCCATTCCACGCGCATTAAGATGCCGCCTAGCCCAATACCCTATCTGAAATAGGAGCGACGTAAATTGAACAAATGTGACAGAATTTTGCTGAATTCTTAAATTAACCATAATATAAAATGATCTAATCGGGTCTCTGTTTGCCCTACCGTAGAAGTTTAATAGTGCATTTTACTCGCCATTTCATGCGCTTTAAGATGGCGCCTAGCCCAGTACGCTATCAGAAATAGGAGCGATGTAAGTTGAACAAATGTGATAGAATTTCGCTGAATTCTTTTATTAACCATAATTTAAAATGATGTAATTGGGTCTCTGTTCGCCCTAGCCTAGAAGTTTAGCAGTGCATTTGATTCACCATTTCATGCGCTTTGAGATGCCGCGTAGCCCCATACGCTATCTGAAATAGGAGCGACATAAATTGAACAAATGTGATAGAATTTCCCTGAAATCTTATATTGAACAAAATATAAAATGATCTAATTGGGGCTCTGATTGCCCTATCATAGAAGTTTAGTAGTGCATTTTACTCGCCATTCCACGCGCTTTAAGATGCCGCCTAGCCCAGTACGCTATCTGAAATAGGAGCGACGTAAGTTGAACAAATGTGATAGAATTACGCTGAATTCTTATATTAACCGAAATATAAAATGATCTAATCGGGTCTCTGTTTGCCTTATCCTAGAAGTTTAATAGTGCATTTTACTCGCCATTTCATGCGCTTTGAGATGCCGCTTAGCCCAATACCCTATCTGAAATAGGATCGACGTTATTTGAACAAATGTGAGAGAATTTCGCTGAATTCTTAAATTCACTATAATATAAAATGAACTAAACGGGTCTCTGTTTGCTCTACCCTAGAAGTTTAATAGTGCATTTTCCTCGCCATTTCATGGGCTTTGAGATGCCGCATAGCCCAATACGCTATCTGAAATAGGAGCCACCTAAATTGAACAAATGTGATAGAATTTCCCTGAATTCTTATATTAACCTCAATGTAAAATGATCTAATCGGGTCTCTGTTTGCCCTAGCCTAGAAGTTTAATAGTGCATTTTATTAGACATTTCATGCGCTTTGAGATGCCGCTTAGCCCAATACGCTATCTGGAATAGGAGCGATGTAAATTGAACAAATGTGATAGAATTTCGCTGAATTCTTTTATTAACCATAATGTAAAATGATCTAATCGTGTCTCTGATTGCCCTATCATAGAACTTTAAAAGTGCATTTTATTCGCCATTTCATACGCTATGAGATGCCGCTTAGCCCAATACGCTATCTGAAATAGGAGCGACGTAAATTGAACAAATGTGATAGAATTTCGTTGAATTCATATATTGACAAAAATATAAAATGAACTAATGGGGTCTCTGATTGCCCTATCATAGAAGTTTAATAGTGCATTTTACTCGCCATTTCATGCGTTTTGAGATGCCGTTTAGCCCAATACGCTATCTGAAATAGGAGCGACGTAAATTGAACAAGTGTGATAGAATTTCGTTGAATTCTTAAATTAACCATAATATAAAATGATCTCATCGGGTCTCTGTTCGCCCTACCCTAGAAGTTTAATAGTGCATTTCACTCGCTATTTCATGCGCTTTGAGATGCCGCCTAGCCCAGTACGCTATCTGAAATAGGAACGACGTAAATTGAACAAATGTGATAGAATTTTGCTTAATGATTAAATTGACAATAATATAAAATGATCTAATCGGGTCTCTGTTTGCCCTACCCTAGAAGTTTAATAGTGCATTTTGCTCGCCATTTCATGCGCTTTGAGATGCCGCTTAGCCCAATACGCTTTCTGAAATAGGAGCGACGTAAATTGAACAAGTGTGATAGAATTTCGTTGAATTCTTAAATTAACCATAATATAAAATGATATAATCGGGTCTCTGTTTGCCATACCCTAGAAGTTTAATAGTGCATTTTGCTCGCCATTTAATGCGCTTTGAGATGCCGCTTAGCCCAATACGCTATCTGACATAGGAGCGACGTAAATTGAACAAATGTGATAGAATTTTGCTGAATTCTTAAATTAACCATAATATAAAATGATCTAATCGGGTATCTGTTTGCCTTATCCTAGAAGTTTAATAGTGCATTATACTCGCCATTTCATGCGCTTCGAGATGCCGCGTAGCTCAATACGCTATCTGAAATAGGAGAGACGAAAGTTGAACAAATGTGATAGAATTTCGCTGAATTATTTTATTAACCAGAATGTAAAATGATCTAATCTGGTCTCTGTTCGCCCTACCATAGAAGTCTTATAGTGCATTTCACTCGCCATTTCATGCGCTTTGAGATGCCGCTTAGCCCAATACGCTATCTGAAATAGGAGCGACCTAAATTGTACGAATGTGATAGAATTTTGCTGAATTCTTAAATTAACCATAATATAAAATGATCTAATCGGGTCTCTGCTTGCCCTACCCTAGAAGTTTAATAGTGCATTTTACTCGTCATTTCATGCGCTTTGAGATGCCGCTTTGCCCAATACGCTATCTGAAATAGGAGCGACGTAAATTGAACGAATGTGATAGAATTTCGCTCAATTCTTAAATTAACCATAATATAAAATGATCTAATCGGGTCTCTGTTTGCCGTACCCTCGAAGTTTAATAGTGCATTTTGCTCGCCATTTCATGCGCTTTGAGATGCCGCTGAGCCCAATACGCTATTTGAAATAGGAGCGACGTAAATTGAACAAATGTGATAGAATTTCACTGAATTCTTATATTAACCAAAGTATATAATGATCTAATCTGGTCTCTGATTGCCCTATCATAGAAGGTTAATAGTGCATTTTACTCGCCATCCCACGCGCTTTAAGATGCCGCCTAGCTCAGTGCTGTCTGAAATAGAAGCGACGTAACTTGAACAAGTGTGATAGAATCTCGCTGAATACTTATATTAACCTTAATGTAAAATGATCTAATCGGGTCTCTGTTCGCCCTAGCCTAGAAGTTTAATAGCGCATTTTATTCGCCATTTCATGCGCCTTGAGATGCCGCTTAGCTCAGTACGCTATTTGAAGTAGGAGCGACGTAAGTTGAACAAATGTGATAGAATTTCGCTGAATTCTTAAATTAACCATAACATAAAATGATCTAATCGGGTCTCTGTTTGCCCTACCCTAGAAGTTTAATAGTGCATTTTGCTCGACATTTCATGCGCTTTGAGATGCCGCTGAGCCCAATACGCTATTTGAAATAGGAGCGACGTAAATTGAACAAATGTGATAGAATTTCACTGAATTCTTATATTAACCAAAATATAAAATGATATAATCGGGTCTCTGATTGCCCTATCATAGAATTTTAATTGTGCATTCTACTCGCCATTCCACCCGCTTTAAGATGCCGCCTAGCCCAGTACGCTATCTGAAATAGGAGCGACGGAAATTGAACAAATGTGATAGAGTTTTGCTGAATTCTTAAATTAACCATAATATAAAATGATCTAATCGGGTCTCTGATTGCCCTATCATAGAAGTTCAATAGTGCATTTTACTCGCCATTCCACGCGCATTAAGATGCCGCTTAGCCCAGTACGCTATCTGAAATAGGAACGACGTAAGTTGAACAAATGTGATAGAATTACGCTGAATTCTTATATTAACCGTAATATAAAATGATCTAATCGGGTCTCTGTTTGCCTCACCCTAGAAGTATAATAGTGCATTTCACTCGTCATCTCATGCGCTTTGAGATGCCGCTAAGCCCAATAAGCTATCTGTAATAGAAGCGACGCAAATTGAACAAATGTGATAGAATTTCGCTGAATTCTTAAATTAACCATAATATAAAATGATCTAATCGGGTCCCTGTTTGCCCTACCCTAGAAGTTTAATAGTGCATTTCACTCGTCATTTCATGCGCTTTGAGATGCCGCTTAGCCCAATACGCTATCTGAAATAGGAGCGACGTAAATTGAACAAATGTGATAGAATTTCGCTGAATTCTTAAATTAACCATGATATAAAATGATCTAATCGGGTCTCTGATTGCCCTATCATAGAAGTTTAATAGTGCATTTTACTCGCCATTCCACGAGCTTTAAGATGCCGCCTAGCACAGTACGCTATCTGAAATAGGAGCGACGTAAGTTGAACAAATGTGATAGAATTTCGCAGAATTCTTATATTAACCAAAATATAAAATGATCTAATCTGGTCTCTGTTCGCCCTAGCCTAGAAGTTTAATAGTGCATTTTGTTCGCCATTTCATGCGCTTTGAGATGCCGCTAAGCCCAATAAGCTGTCTGAAATAGGAGCGACGTAAATTGAACAAATGTGATAGAATCTCGCTGAATACTTATATTAACCTTAATGTAAAATGATCTAATCGGGTCTCTGTTCGCCCTACACCAGACGTTTAATAGTGCATTTCACTCGCCGTTTCATGCGCTTTGAGATGAGGCTTAACCCAATACGCTATCTGAAATAGGAGCGACGTAAGTTGAACAAATGTGACAGAATTACGCTGCATTCTTATATTCACCTTAATGTAAAATGATCTCTTCGGGTCTCTGTTCGCCCTACCCTAGAAGTATAATAGTGCATTTCACTCGTCATTTCATGCGCTTTGAGATGCCGCGTAGCCCAATACGCTATCTGAAATAAGAGCGACGTAAATTGAACAAATGTGATAGAATTTCGCTGAATTCTTATATTAACCAAAGTATAAAATGATCTAGACTGGTCTCTGATTGCCCTATCATAGAAGGTTAATAGTGCATTTTACTCGCCATTCCACACGCTTTAAGATGCCGCCTAGCCCAGTACGCTGTCTGAAATTGGAGCGACGTAAATTGAACAAATGTGATAGAATCTCGCTGAAGACTTATATTAACCTTAATGTAAAATGATCTAATCGGGTCTCTGTTCGCCCTACCCTAGAAGTTTAATACTGCATTTTACTCGCCATTTCATGCGCTTTGAGATGCCGCTTATCCCAATACGCTATCTGAAATAGGAGCGACGTAAATTGAACAAATGTGATAGAATTTCGCTGAATTCTTAAATTAACCATAATATCAAATGATCTAATCGGGTCTCTGTTTGCCCTACCCTAGAAGTTTAATAGTGCATATCACTCGTCATTTCATGCGCTTTGAGATGCCGCTAAGCACAATAAGCTATCTGGAATAGCAGCGACGTAAATTGAACAAATGTGAAAGAATTACGCCGCATTCTTATATTAACCGTAATATAAAATGATCTAATCGGGTCTCTGTTTGCCTTATCCTAGACGTTTAATAGTGCATTTTACTCGCCATTTCACGCGCTTTAAGATGCCGCCTAGCCCAGTACGCTACCTGAAATAGGAGCGACGTAAATTGAACAAATGTGATAGTATTTCGCTGAATTCTTAAATTAACCATAATATAAATTAACCTAATCGGGTCTCTGTTTGCCCTACCCTAGAAGTTTAATAGTGCATTTCACTCGTCATTTGATGCGCTTTGAGATGCCGCTAAGCCCAATAAGCTATCTGTAATAGAAGCGACGTAAATTGAACAAATGTGATAGAATTTCGTTGAATTCTTATATTAACCAAAATATAAAATGATCTAATCGGGTCTCTGATTGCCCTATCATAGAAGTTTAATAGTGCATTTTACTCGCCAGTTCATGCGCCTTCAGATGCCGCTTAGCCCAACAAGCTATCTGAAATAGGAGCGACGTAAATTGAACAAATGTGATAGAATTCCCCTGAAATCTTATATTAAACAAAATATAAAATGACATAATCGGGTCTCTGTTCGCCCTAGCCTAGAAGTTTAATAGTGCATTTCGTTCGCCATTTCATGCGCTTTGAGATGCCGCTAAGCCCAATAAGCTGTCTGAAATAGGAGCGACGTAAATTGAACAAATGTGATAGAATCTCGCTGAATACTTATAGTACCCTTAATGTAAAATGATCTAATCGGGTCTCTGTTCGCCCTACCCCAGAAGTTTAATAGTGCATTTCACTCGCCATTTCATGCGCTTTGAGATGACGCTTATCCCAATACGCTATCTGAAATAGGAGCGACGTAAGTTGAACAAATGTGACAGAATTACGCTGCATTCTTATATTCACCTTAATGTAAAATGATCTCTTCGGGTCTCTGTTCGCCCTACCCTAGAAGTATAATAGTGCATTTCACTCGTCATTTCATGCGCTTTGAGATGCCGCGTAGCCCAATACGCTATCCGAAATAAGAGCGACGTAAATTGAACAAATGTGATAGAATTTCGCTGAATTCTTATATTAACCAAAGTATAAAATGATCTAGTCTGGTCTCTGATTGCCCTATCACAGAAGTTTAATAGTGCATATCACTCGTCATTTCATGCGCTTTGAGATGCCGCTAAGCACAATAAGCTATCTGGAATAGCAGCGACGTAAATTGAACAAATGTGAAAGAATTACGCCGCATTCTTATATTAACCGTAATATAAAATGATCTAATCGGGTCTCTGTTTGCCTTATCCTAGACGTTTAATAGTGCATTTTACTCGCCATTTCACGCGCTTTAAGATGCCGCCTAGCCCGGTACGCTACCTGAAATAGGAGCGACATAAGTTGAACAAATGTGATAGAATTACGCTGAATTCTTATATTAACCATAATATAAAATGATCTAATCGGGTCTCTGTTTGCCCTACCCTAATAGTTTAATTGTGCATTTTACTCGCCATTTCATGCGCTTTGAGATGCCGCTTATCCCAATACGCTATCTGAAATAGGAGCGACGTAAGTTGAACAAATGTGATAGAATTTCGCTGACATCTTAAATTAACCATAATATAAAATGATCTAATCGGGTCTCTGTTTGCCCTACCCTAGAAGTTTAATAGTGCATTTCACTCGACATTTCATGCTCTTTGAGATGCCGCTAAGCACAATAAGCTATCTCGAATAGCAGCGACGTAAATTGAACAAATGTGAAAGAATTACGCCGCATTCTTATATTAACCGTAATATAAAATGATCTAATCGGGTCTCTGTTTGCGTTATCCTAGAAGCTTAATAGTGCATCTTAGTCGCCATTCCACGCGCTTTAAGATGCCGCCTAGCCCAGTACGCTACCTGAAGTAGGAGCGGCGTAAGTTGAACAAATGTGATAGAATTACGCTGAATTCTTATATTAACCGTAATATAAAATGATCTAATCGGGTCTCTGTTTGCCTTATCCTAGAAGTTTGATAGTGCATTTTACTGGCCATTTCATGCGCTTTGAGATGCAGCTTAGCCCAATACGCTATCTGAAATAGGAGCGACGTAAATTGAACAAATGTGATAGAATTTTGCTGAATTCTTAAATTAACCACAATATAAAATGATCTAATCGGGTCTCTGTTTGCCCTACCCTAGTAGTTTAATTGTGCATTTTACTCGCCATTTCATGCGCTTTGAGATGCCGCTTATCCCAATACGCTATCTGAAATAGGAGCGACGTAAATTGAACAAATGTGATAGAATTTCGCTGAATTCTTAAATTAACCATAATATCAAATGATCTAATCGGGTCTCTGTTTGCCCTACCCTAGAAGTTTAATAGTGCATATCACTCGTCATTTCATGCGCTTTGAGATGCCGCTAAGCACAATAAGCTATCTGGAATAGCAGCGACGTAAATTGAACAAATGTGAAAGAATTACGCCGCATTCTTATATTAACCGTAATATAAAATGATCTAATCGGGTCTCTGTTTGCCTTATCCTAGACGTTTAATAGTGCATTTTACTCGCCATTTCACGCGCTTTAAGATGCCGCCTAGCCCGGTACGCTACCTGAAATAGGAGCGACATAAGTTGAACAAATGTGATAGAATTACGCTGAATTCTTATATTAACCATAATATAAAATGATCTAATCGGGTCTCTGTTTGCCCTACCCTAATAGTTTAATTGTGCATTTTACTCGCCATTTCATGCGCTTTGAGATGCCGCTTATCCCAATACGCTATCTGAAATAGGAGCGACGTAAGTTGAACAAATGTGATAGAATTTCGCTGACATCTTAAATTAACCATAATATAAAATGATCTAATCGGGTCTCTGTTTGCCCTACCCTAGAAGTTTAATAGTGCATTTCACTCGACATTTCATGCTCTTTGAGATGCCGCTAAGCACAATAAGCTATCTCGAATAGCAGCGACGTAAATTGAACAAATGTGAAAGAATTACGCCGCATTCTTATATTAACCGTAATATAAAATGATCTAATCGGGTCTCTGTTTGCGTTATCCTAGAAGCTTAATAGTGCATCTTAGTCGCCATTCCACGCGCTTTAAGATGCCGCCTAGCCCAGTACGCTACCTGAAGTAGGAGCGGCGTAAGTTGAACAAATGTGATAGAATTACGCTGAATTCTTATATTAACCGTAATATAAAATGATCTAATCGGGTCTCTGTTTGCCTTATCCTAGAAGTTTGATAGTGCATTTTACTGGCCATTTCATGCGCTTTGAGATGCAGCTTAGCCCAATACGCTATCTGAAATAGGAGCGACGTAAATTGAACAAATGTGATAGAATTTTGCTGAATTCTTAAATTAACCACAATATAAAATGATCTAATCGGGTCTCTGTTTGCCCTACCCTAGTAGTTTAATTGTGCATTTTACTCGCCATTTCATGCGCTTTGAGATGCCGCATAGCCCAATACGCTATCTGACATAGGAGCGACGTAAATTGAACAAATGTGATAGAATTTCCGTGAAATCTTATATTAAACAAAATATAAAATGATCTAGTCTGGTCTCTGATTGCCCTATCATAGAAGTTTAATAGTGGATTTTACTCGCCATTCCACGCGCTTTAAGATGCCGCCTAGCCCAGTATGCTATCTGAAATAGGAGCGACGTAACTTGAACAAATGTGATAGAATCACGCTGCATTCTTATATTAACCGTAATATAAAATGACCTAATCGGGTCTCTGTTTGCCCTACCCTAGAAGTTTAATAGTGCATTTCACGCGTCATTTCATGCGCTTTGAGATGCCGCTTAGCCTAATACGCTATCTGAAATTGGAGCGATATAAGTTGAACAAATGTGATAGAATTTCGCTGAATTCTTTTATTAACCATAATGTAAAAAGATCTAATCGGATCTCTGTTCGCCCGAGCCTAGAACTTTAATAGTGCATTTTATTCGCCATTTCAAACGCTTTGAGATGCCGCTTTGCCCAATACGCTATCTGAAATAGGAGCGACGTAAATTGAACAAATGTGATAGAATTTTGCTGAATTCTTAAATTAACCATAGTACAAAATGATCTAATCGGGTCTCTGTTTGCTCTACCCTAGAAGTTTAATAGTGCATTTTGCTCGCCATTTCATGCGCTTTGAGATGCCGCTTAGCTCAGTACGCTATTTGAAATAGGAGCGACGTAAGTTGAACAAATGTGATAGAATTTCGCTGAATTCTTAAATTAACCATAACATAAAATGATCTAATCGGGTCTCTGTTTGCCGTACCCTAGAAGTTTAATAGTGCATTTTGCTCGCCATTTCATGCGCTTTGAGATGCCGCTGAGCCCAATACGCTATTTGAAATAGGAGCGACGTAAATTGAACAAATGTGACAGAATTTCACTGAATTCTTATGTTAACCAAAATATAAAATGATCTAATCGGGTCTCTGATTGCCCTATCATAGAATTTTAATTGTGCATTCTACTCGCCATTCCACCCGCTTTAAGATGCCGCCTAGCCCAGTACGCTATCTGAAATAGGAGCGACGGAAATTGAACAAATGTGATAGAATTTTGCTGAATTCTTAAATTAACCATAATATAAAATGATCTAATCGGGTCTCTGATTGCCCTATCATAGAAGTTTAATAGTGCATTTTACTCGCCATTCCACGCGCTTTAAGATGCCGCTTAGCCCAGTACGCTATCTGAAATAGGAACGACGTAAGTTGAACAAATGTGATAGAATTACGCTGAATTCTTATATTAACCGTAATATAAAATGATCTAATCGGGTCTCTGTTTGCCTCACCCTAGAAGTATATAAGTGCATTTCACTCGTCATTTCATGCGCTTTGAGATGCCGCTAAGCCAATAAGCTATCTGTAATAGAAGCGACGTAAATTGAACAAATGTGATAGAATTTCGCTGAATTCTTAAATTAACCATAATGTAAAATGATCTAATCGGGTCCCTGTTTGCCCTACCCTAGAAGTTTAATAGCGCATTTCACTCGTCATTTCATGCGCTTTGAGATGCAGCTTAGCCCAATACGCTGTCTGAAATAGGAGCGACGTAAATTGAACAAATGTGATAGAATTTCGCTGAATTCTTATATTAACCAAAGTATATAATGATCTAATCTGGTCTCTGATTGCCCTATCATAGAAGGTTAATAGTGCATTTTACTCGCCATTCCACGCGCTTTAAGATACCGCCTAGCTCAGTACGCTGTCTGAAATAGAAGCGACGTAACTTGAACAAGTGTGATAGAATCTCGCTGAATACTTATATTAACCTTAATGTAAAATGATCTAATCGGGTCTCTGTTCGCCCTAGCCTAGAAGTTTAAAAGCGCATTTTATTCGCCATTTCATGCGCCTTGAGATGCCGCTTAGCTCAGTACGCTATTTGAAGTAGGAGCGACGTAAGTTGAACAAATGTGATAGAATTTCGCTGAATTCTTAAATTAACCATAACATAAAATGATCTAATCGGGTCTCTGTTTGCCCTACCCTAGAAGTTTAATAGTGCATTTTGCTCGCCATTTCATGCGCTTTGAGATGCCGCTGAGCCCAATACGCTATTTGAAAAAGGAGCGACGTAAATTGAACAAATGTGATAGAATTTCACTGAATTCTTATATTAACCAAAATATAAAATGATGTAATCGGGTCTCTGTTCGCCCTACCCAAGAAGTTTAATAGTGCATTTCTCTCGTCATTTCATGCGCTTTGAGATGCCGCATAGCCCAATACGCTGTCTGAAATAGGAGCGACGTAAATTGAAAAAATGTGATAGAATTTCGCTGAATTCTTATATTAACCGTAATATAAAATGATCTAATCGGGTCTCTGTTTGCCTTACCCTAGAAGTTTAATAGTGCATTTTACTCGCCATTTCATGCGCTTTGAGGTGCCGCTTAGCCCAATATGCTATCTGATATAGGAGCGACGTAAATTGAACAAATGTGATAGAATTACGCTGAATTCTTATATTAACCAAAATATAAAATGATCTAATCGGGTCTCTGATTGCCTTACCCTAGAAGTTTAATAGTGCATTTTACTCGCCAATCCACGCGCTTTAAGATTCCGCCTAGCGCAGTACGCTATCTGAAATAGGAGCGACGTAAATTGAACAAATGTGATAGAATTTGGCTGAATTCTTAAATTAACCATAATATAAAATGATCTAATCGGGTCTCTGTTTGCCTTACCCTAGAAGTTTAATAGTGCATTTTACTCGCCAATCCACGCGCTTTAAGATGCCGCTTAGCCCAATACGCTATCGGAAATAGGAGCGACGTAAATTGAACAAATGTGATAGAATTTCGCTGAATTCTTATATTAACCAAAATATAAAATGATCTAATCGGGTCTCTGATTGCCCTATCATAGAAGATTAATAGTGCATTTTACTCGCCATTCCATGCGCTTTAAGATGCCGCTCATCCCAATACGCTATCTGAAATAGGAGCGACGTAAATTGAACAAATGTGATAGAATTTCGCTGAATTCTTAAAGTAACCTTAATATAAAATGATCTAATCGGGTCTCTGTTTGCCCTACCCTAGATGTTTAATAGTGCATTTCACTCGTCATTTCATGCGCTTTGAGATGCCGCTAAGCACCATAAGCTATCTGGAATAGCAGCGACGTAAATTGAACAAATGTGAAAGAATTACGCCGCATTCTTATATTAACCGTAATATAAAATGATCTAATCGGGTCTCTGTTTGCCTTATCCTAGAAGTTTAATAGTGCATTTTACTCGCCATTTCACGCGCTTTAAGATGCCGCCTAGCCCAGTACGCTACCTGAAATAGGAGCGACGTAAGTTGAACAAATGTGATAGAATTACGCTGAATTCTTATATTAACCATAATATAAAATGATCTAATCGGGTCTCTGTTTGCCCTACCCTAATAGTTTAATTGTGCATTTTACTCGACATTTCATGCGCTTTGAGATGCCGCTTATCCCAATACGCTATCTGAAATAGGAGCGACGTAAGTTGAACAAATGTGATAGAATTTCGCTCAATTCTTAAATTAACCATAATATAAAATGATCTAATCGGGTCTCTATTTGCCTTATCCTAGAAGTTTAGTGTTGCATTCTACTCGCCATTTCATGCGCTTTGAGATGCCGCTTAGCCCAATACGCTCTCTGAAATAGGAGCGACGTAAATTGAACAAATGTGATAGAATTTCGCTGAATTCTTAAATTAACCATAATATAAAATGATCTAATCGGGTCTCTGTTCGCCCTACCATAGAAGTCTAATAGTGCATTTCACTCTCCATTCCACGCGCTTTAAGATGCCGCCGAGCCCAGTACGGTATCTGCAATAGGAGCCACGTAAATTGAACAAATGTGATAGAATTTTGCTGAATTCTTAAATTAACCATAATATAAAATGATCTAATCGGGCCTCTGTACGCCCTACCATAGAAATCTAATAGTGCATTTTACTCGCCATTTCATGCGCTTTGAGATGCCGCTTAGCCCAATACGCTATCTGAAATAGGAGCGACGTAAGTTGAACAAATGTGATAGAATTTCGCTGGATTCTTTTATTAACCATAATGTAAAATGATCTAATCGGGTCTCCGTTCGCCCTATCCTAGAAGTTTAATAGTGCATTTCACTCGTCATTTCATGCGCTTTGAGATGTCGCTTAGTCCAATAAGCTATCTGAAATAGGAGCGACGTAAATTGAACAAATGTGATAGAATTTCGATGAATTCTTATATTAACCAAAATATAAAATGATCTAATCGGGTCTCTGATTGCCCTATCATAGAAGTTTAATAGTGCATTTCACTCGCCATTCCACGCGCTTTAAGATGCCGCCTAGACCAGTTCGCTATCTGAAATACGAGCGACGTAAATTGAACAAGTGTGATAGAATTTTGCTGAATTCTTAAATTAACCGTAATATAAAATGATCTAATCGGGTCTCTGTTTGCCCTAGCCTAGAAGTTTACGAGTGCATTTTATTCGCAATTTCATGCGCTTTGAGATGCCGCTTAGCCGAATACGCTATCTGAATTAGGAGCGACGTAAATTGAACAAATGTGATACAAATTCCCTGAAATCTGATATTAAACAAAATATAAAATGATCTAATCGGGTCTCTGATTGCCCTATCATAGAAGTTTAGTAGTGCACTTTACTCGCCATTCCACGCGCTTCAAGATGCCGCCTAGCCCAGTACGCTATCTGAAACAGGAGCGACGTAAATTGAACAGATGTGATAGAATTTCGCTGAATTCTTAAATTAACTACAATATAAAATGATTTAATCGGGTCTCTGTTGGCCATACCCTAGAAGTTTAATAGTGCATTTTACTCGCCATTTCATGCGCTTTGAGATGCCGCTTAGTGCAATACGCTATCTGAAATATGAGCGACGTAAATTGAACAAATGTGATAGAATTTCGCTGAATTCTTATATGAACAAAATATAAAATGATCTAATCGGGTCTCTGTTTGCCCTACCCGAGAAGTTTAATAGTGCATTTCACTCGTCATTTCATGCGCTTTGAGATGCCGCTAAGCACAATAAGCTATCTGAAATACGAGCGACGTAAATAGAACAATTGTGATAGAATTTCGCTGAATTCTTATATTAACCAAAATATAAAATGATCTATTCGGGTCTCTGATTGCCCTATCATAGAAGATTAATAGTGCATTTTACTCGCCACTCCACGCGCTTTAGGGTGCCGCTCAGCCCAGTACGCTATCCGAAATAGGAGCGACGTACATTGAACAAATGTGATAGAATTTTGCTGAATTCTTAAATTAACCATAATATAAAATGATCTAATGGGGTCTCTGTTTGCCCTACCCTAGAAGTTTAATAGTGAATTTTACTCGCCATTTCTTGCGCTTTGAGATGCCGCTTAGCCCAATACGCTATCTGAAATAGGAGCGACGTAAATTGAACAAATGTGATAGAATTTCGCTGAATTCTTAAATTAACCATAATATGAAATGACCTAATCGGGTCTCTGTTTGCCCTACCCTAGAAGTTTAATAGTGCATTTTACTCGCCATTTCTTGCGCTTTGAGATGCCGCTTAGCACAAGTCGCTATCTGAAATAGGAGCGACGTAAATTGAACAAATGTGATAGAACTTCGCTGAATTCTTATATTAACCGTAATATAAAATGATCTGATCGGGTCTCTGCTTGCCCCACCCTAGAAGTTTAATAGTGCATTTTACTCGCCCTTTCGTGCGCTTTGAGATGCCGCTTAGCCCAATACGCTAACTGAAATAGGAGCGACGTAAACTGAACAAATGTGATAGAATTTCGCTGGATTCTTATATTAACCAAAATATAAAATGAACTAATCGGGTCTCTGATTGCCCTATCATAGAAGTTTAATAGTGCATTTTACTCGCCATTCCACGCGGTTTAAGTTGCCGCCTAGCCCAGTATGCTATCTGAAATAGGAGCTACGTAACTTGAACAAATGTGACAGAATTACGCTGAATTCTTATATTAACCGTAATATAAAATGATCTAATCGGGTCTCTGTTTGCCTTATCCTAGAAGTTTAATAGTGCATTTTACTCGCCATTTCATGCGCTTTGAGATGCCGCTTAGCCCAATAAGCTATCTGAAATAGGAGCGATGTAACTTGAACAAATGTGATAGAATTTCGCTGAATTCTTAAATTAACCATAATATGAAATGACCTAATCGGGTCTCTGTTTGCCCTACCCTAGAAGTTTAATAGAGCATTTTACTCGTCATTTCATGCGCTTTGAGATGCCGCCTAGCCCAGTACGCTATCTGAAATAGGAGCGACGTAAATTGAACAAATGTGATAGAATTTCACTGAATTCTTTTATTTACCGTAATGTTAAATGATCTAATCGGGTCTCTGTTCGCCCTAGCGTACAAGCTTAATAGTGCATTTTATTCGTCATTTCATGCGCTTTGAGATGCCGCTTAGCCCAATACGCTATCTGAAATAGGAGCGACGTAAATTGAACAAATGTGATAGAATTTTGCTGAATTCTTAAATTAACCATAATATAAAATGATGTAATCGGGTCTCTGTTCGCCCTACCCAAGAAGTTTAATAGTGCATTTCTCTCGTCATTTCATGCGCTTTGAGATGCCGCATAGGCCAATACGCTGTCTGAAATAGGAGCGACGTAAATTGAAAAAATGTGATAGAATTTCGCTGAATTCTTATATTAACCGTAATATAAAATGATCTAATCGGGTCTCTGTTTGCCTTACCCTAGAAGTTTGATAGTGCATTTTACTGGCCATTTCATGCGCTTTGAGATGCAGCTTAGCCAAATACGCTATCTGAAATAGGAGCGACGTAAATTGAACAAATGTGATAGAATTTTGCTGAATTCTTAAATTAACCACAATATAAAATGATCTAATCGGGTCTCTGTTTGCCCTACCCTAGTAGTTTAATTGTGCATTATACTCGGCATTTCATGCGCTTTTAGATGCCGCCTAGCCCAGTACGCTATCTGAAACAGGAGCGACGTAAATTGAACAAATGTGATAGAATTTCCGTGAATTCTTATATCAACCTTAATGTAAAATGATCTAATCGGGTCTCTGTTCGCCCTACCATAGAAGTCTAATAGTGCATTTCACTCGCCATTTCATGCGCTTTGAGATGCCGCCTATCCCAGTACGCTATCTGAAATAGGAGCGACGTAAGTTGAACAAATGTGATAGAATTACGCTGCATTCTCATATTAAGCGTAATATAAAATGATCTAATCGGGTCTCTGTTCGCCCTACCGAAGAAGTTTAATAGTGCATTTCTCTCGCCATTTCATGCGCTTTTCGATGCCGCTTATCCCAATACGCTATCTGAAATAGGAGCGACGTACGTTGAACAAATGTGATAGAATTTCGCTGAATTCATTTAAGAACCAGAATGTAAAATGATCTAATCGGGTCTCTGTTCGCCCTAGCCTAGAAGTTTAATAGCGCATTTTATTCGCCATTTCATGCGCCTTGAGATGCCGCTTAGCCCAATACGCTATCTGAAATAGGAGCGACGTAAATTGAACAAATGTGATAGAATTTCGCTGAATTCTTATATTAACTATAATATAAAATGATCTAATCGGGTCTCTGTTTGCCTTATCCTAGAAGTTTAGCATTGCATTTTACTCGCCATCTCATGCGCTTTGAGATGCAGCTTAGCCCAATACGCTATCTGAAATAGGAGCGACGTAAATTGAACAAATGTGATAGAATTTCGCTGAATTCTTAAATTAAATACAATATAAAATGATTTAATCGGGTCTCTGTTGGCCCTACCCTAGAAGTTTAATAGTGCATTTTACTCGCCATTTCATGCGCTTTGAGATGCCGCATAGCCCAATACGCTATCTGACATAGGAGCGACGTAAATTGAACAAATGTGATAGAATTTCCGTGAAATCTTATATTAAACAAAATATAAAATGATCTAGTCTGGTCTCTGATTGCCCTATCATAGAAGTTTAATAGTGGATTTTACTCGCCATTCCACGCGCTTTAAGATGCCGCCTAGCCCAGTATGCTATCTGAAATAGGAGCGACGTAACTTGAACAAATGTGATAGAATCACGCTGCATTCGTATATTAACCGTAATATAAAATGACCTAATCGGGTCTCTGTTTGCCCTACCCTAGAAGTTTAATAGTGCATTTCACGCGTCATTTCATGCGCTTTGAGATGCCGCTTAGCCTAATACGCTATCTGAAATTGGAGCGATATAAGTTGAACAAATGTGACAGAATTTCGCTGAATTCTTTTATTAACCATAATGTAAAAAGATCTAATCGGATCTCTGTTCGCCCGAGCCTAGAACTTTAATAGTGCATTTTATTCGCCATTTCAAACGCTTTGAGATGGCGCTTTGCCCAATACGCTATCTGAAATAGGAGCGACGTAAATTGAACAAATGTGATAGAATTTTGCTGAATTCTTAAATTAACCATAGTACAAAATGATCTAATCGGGTCTCTGTTTGCTCTACCCTAGAAGTTTAATAGTGCATTTTGCTCGCCATTTCATGCGCTTTGAGATGCCGCTGAGCCCAATACGCTATTTGAAATAGGAGCGACGTAAATTGAACAAATGTGACAGAATTTCACTGAATTCTTATATTAACCAAAATATAAAATGATCTAATCGGGTCTCTGATTGCCCTATCATAGAATTTTAATTGTGCATTCTACTCGCCATTCCACCCGCTTTAAGATGCCGCCTAGCCCAGTACGCTATCTGAAATGGGAGCGACGGAAATTGAACAAATGTGATAGAATTTTGCTGAATTCTTAAATTAACCATAATATAAAATGATCTAATCGGGTCTCTGATTGCCCTATCATAGAAGTTTAATAGTGCATTTTACTCGCCATTCCACGCGCTTTAAGATGCCGCTTAGCCCAGTACGCTATCTGAAATAGGAACGACGTAAGTTGAACAAATGTGATAGAATTACGCTGGATTCTTATATTAACCGTAATATAAAATGATCTAATCGGGTCTCTGTTTGCCTCACCCTAGAAGTATAATAGTGCATTTCACTCGTCATTTCATGCGCTTTGAGATGCCGCTAAGCCCAATAAGCTATCTGTAATAGAAGCGACGTAAATTGAACAAATGTGATAGAATTTCGCTGAATTCTTAAATTAACCATAATGTAAAATGATCTAATCGGGTCCCTGTTTGCCCTACCCTAGAAGTTTAATAGTGCATTTCACTCGTCATTTCATGCGCTTTGAGATGCAGCTTAGCCCAATACGCTGTCTGAAATAGGAGCGACGTAAATTGAACAAATGTGATAGAATTTCGCTGAATTCTTATATTAACCAAAGTATATAATGATCTAATCTGGTCTCTGATTGCCCTATCATAGAAGGTTAATAGTGCATTTTACTCGCCATTCCACGCGCTTTAAGATGCCGCCTAGCTCAGTACGCTGTCTGAAATAGAAGCGACGTAACTTGAACAAGTGTGATAGAATCTCGCTGAATACTTATATTAACCTTAATGTAAAATGATCTAATCGGGTCTCTGTTCGCCCTAGCCTAGAAGTTTAATAGCGCATTTTATTCGCCATTTCATGCGCCGTGAGATGCCGCTTAGCTCAGTACGCTGTTTGAAGTAGGAGCGACGTAAGTTGAACAAATGTGATAGAATTTCGCTGAATTCTTAAATTAACTATAATATAAAATGATCTAATCGGGTCACTGATTGCCCTACCCTAGAAGTTTAATAGTGCATTTTGCTCGCCATTTCATGCGCTTTGAGATGCCGCTTAGCCCAATACGCTATCTGAAATATGAGCGACGTAAATTGAACAAATGTGATAGAATTTCGCTGAATTCTTAAATTAACTATAATATAAAATGATCTAATCGGGTCTCTGTTTGCCTTATCCTAGAAGTTTAGCATTGCATTTTACTCGCCATCTCATGCGCTTTGAGATGCCGCTTAGCCCAATACGCTATCTGAAATAGGAGCGACGTAAATTGAACAAATGTGATAGAATTTCGCTGAATTCTTAAATTAAATACAATATAAAATGATTTAATCGGGTCTCTGTTGGCCCTACCCTAGAAGTTTAATAGTGCATTTTACTCGCCATTTCATGCGCTTTGAGATGCCGCTTAGTGCAATACGCTATCTGAAATATGAGCGACGTAAATTGAACAAATGTGATAGAATTTCGCTGAATTCTTATATGAACCAAAATATAAAATGAACTCATCGGGTCTCTGTTTGCCCTACCCTAGAAGATTAATAGTGCATTTCACTCGTCATTTCATGCGCTTTGAGATGTCGCTAAGCACAATAAGCTATCTGAAATACGAGCGACGTAAATAGAACAATTGTGATAGAATTTCGCTGAATTCTTATATTAACCAAAATATAAAATGATCTAATCGGGTCTCTGATTGCCCTATCATAGAAGATTAATAGTGCATTTTACTCGCCACTCCACGCGCTTTAGGGTGCCGCTTAGCCCAGTACGCTATCCGAAATAGGAGCGACGTACATTGAACAAATGTGATAGAATTTTGCTGAATTCTTAAATTAACCATAATATAAAATGATCTAATCGGGTCTCTGTTTGCCCTACCCTAGAAGTTTAATAGTGCATTTTACTCGCCATTTCATGCGCTTTGAGATGCCGCATAGCCCAATACGCTATCTGACATAGGAGCGACGTAAATTGAACAAATGTGATAGAATTTCCGTGAAATCTTATATTAAACAAAATATAAAATGATCTAGTCTGGTCTCTGATTGCCCTATCATAGAAGTTTAATAGTGGATTTTACTCGCCATTCCACGCGCTTTAAGATGCCGCCTAGCCCAGTATGCTATCTGAAATAGGAGCGACGTAACTTGAACAAATGTGATAGAATCACGCTGCATTCTTATATTAACCGTAATATAAAATGACCTAATCGGGTCTCTGTTTGCCCTACCCTAGAAGTTTAATAGTGCATTTCACGCGTCATTTCATGCGCTTTGAGATGCCGCTTAGCCTAATACGCTATCTGAAATTGGAGCGATATAAGTTGAACAAATGTGATAGAATTTCGCTGAATTCTTTTATTAACCATAATGTAAAAAGATCTAATCGGATCTCTGTTCGCCCGAGCCTAGAACTTTAATAGTGCATTTTATTCGCCATTTCAAACGCTTTGAGATGCCGCTTTGCCCAATACGCTATCTGAAATAGGAGCGACGTAAATTGAACAAATGTGATAGAATTTTGCTGAATTCTTAAATTAACCATAGTACAAAATGATCTAATCGGGTCTCTGTTTGCTCTACCCTAGAAGTTTAATAGTGCATTTTGCTCGCCATTTCATGCGCTTTGAGATGCCGCTTAGCTCAGTACGCTATTTGAAATAGGAGCGACGTAAGTTGAACAAATGTGATAGAATTACGCTGAATTCTTATATTAACCGTAATATAAAATGATCTAATCGGGTCTCTGTTTGCCTCACCCTAGAAGTATATAAGTGCATTTCACTCGTCATTTCATGCGCTTTGAGATGCCGCTAAGCCCAATAAGCTATCTGTAATAGAAGCGACGTAAATTGCACAAATGTGATAGAATTTCGCTGAATTCTTAAATTAACCATAATGTAAAATGATCTAATCGGGTCCCTGTTTGCCCTACCCTAGAAGTTTAATAGCGCATTTCACTCGTCATTTCATGCGCTTTGAGATGCAGCTTAGCCCAATACGCTGTCTGAAATAGGAGCGACGTAAATTGAACAAATGTGATAGAATTTCGCTGAATCCTTATATTAACCAAAGTATATAATGATCTAATCTGGTCTCTGATTGCCCTATCATAGAAGGTTAATAGTGCATTTTACTCGCCATTCCACGCGCTTTAAGATGCCGCCTAGCTCAGTACGCTGTCTGAAATTGGAGCGACGTAAATTGAACAAATGTGATAGAATCTCGCTGAAGATTTATATTAACCTTAATGTAAAATGATCTAATCGGGTCTCTGTTCGCCCTACCCTAGAAGTTTAATACTGCATTTTACTCGCCATTTCATGCGCTTTGAGATGCCGCTTATCCCAATACGCTATCTGAAATAGGAGCGACGTAAATTGAACAAATGTGATAGAATTTCGCTGAATTCTTAAATTAACCATAATATCAAATGATCTAATCGGGTCTCTGTTTGCCCTACCCTAGAAGTTTAATAGTGCATATCACTCGTCATTTCATGCGCTTTGAGATGCCGCTAAGCACAATAAGCTATCTGGAATAGCAGAGACGTAAATTGAACAAATGTGAAAGAATTACGCCGCATTCTTATATTAACCGTAATATAAAATGATCTAATCGGGTCTCTGTTTGCCTTATCCTAGAAGTTTAATAGTGCATTTTACTCGCCATTTCGCGCGCTTTAAGATGCCGCCTAGCCCAGTACGCTACCTGAAATAGGAGCGACATAAGTTGAACAAATGTGATAGAATTACGCTGAATTCTTATATTAACCATAATATAAAATGATCTAATCGGGTCTCTGTTTGCCCTACCCTAATAGTTTAATTGTGCATTTCACTCGCCATTTCATGCGCTTTGAGATGCCGCTTATCCCAATACGCTATCTGAAATAGGAGCGACGTAAGTTGAACAAATGTGATAGAATTTCGCTGACATCTTAAATTAACCATAATATAAAATGATCTAATCGGGTCTCTGTTTGCCATACCCTAGAAGTTTAATAGTGCATTTTACTCGCCATTTCATGCGCTTTGAGATGCCGCTTAGCCCAATACGCTATCTGAAATATGAGCGACACGAATTGAACAAATGTGATAGAATTTCCCTGAAATCTTGTATTAAACAAAATATAAAATGATCTAATCGCGTCTCTGATTGCCCTATCATACAAGCTTAATAGTGCATTTTACTCGCCACTCCACGCGCTTTAGGATGCCGCCTAGCCCAGTACGCTATCCGAAATAGGAGCGACGTAAATTGAACAAATGTGATAGAATTTTGCTGAATTCTTAAATTAACCATAATATAAAATGATCTAATCGGGTATCTGTTTGCCTTATCCTAGAAGTTTAATAGTGCATTATACTCGCCATTTCATGCGCTTCGAGATGCCGCGTAGCTCAATACGCTATCTGAAATAGGAGCGACGAAAGTTGAACAAATGTGATAGAATTTCGCTGAATTATTTTATTAACCAGAATGTAAAATGATCTAATCTGGTCTCTGTTCGCCCTACCATAGAAGTCTTATAGTGCATTTCACTCGCCATTTCATGCGCTTTGAGATGCCGCTTAGCCCAATACGCTATCTGAAATAGGAGCGACCTAAATTGTACGAATGTGATAGAATTTTGCTGAATTCTTAAATTAACCATAATATAAAATGATCTAATCGGGTCTCTGCTTGCCCTACCCTAGAAGTTTAATACTGCATTTTACTCGTCATTTCATGCGCTTTGAGATGCCGCTTTGCCCAATACGCTATCTGAAATAGGAGCGACGTAAATTGAACGAATGTGATAGAATTTCGCTCAATTCTTAAATTAACCATAATATAAAATGATCTAATCGGGTCTCTGTTTGCCCTACCCTAGAACTTTAATAGTGCATTTTACTCGTCATTTCATGCGCTTTGAGATGCCGCTTAGCCTAATAGGCTATCTGAAATTGGAGCGATATAAGTTGAACATATGTGATAGAATTTCACTGAATTCTTTTATTAACCATAATGTAAAATGATCTAATCGGCTCTCTGTCCGCCCGAGTCTAGAACTTTAATAGTTCATTTTATTCGCCATTTCATACGGTTTGAGATGCCGCTTTGCCCAATACGCTATCTGAAATAGGAGCGACGTAAATTGAACAAATGTGATAGAATTTCACTGAATTCTTATATTAACCAAAATATAAAATGATCTAATCGGGTCTCTGATTGCCCTAGCATAGAAGTTTAATAGTGCATTTTACTCGCCATTCCGAACGCTTTAAGATGCCGCATAGCCCAGTTCGCTATCTGCAATAGGAGCGACGTAAATTGAACAAATGTGATAGAATTTTGCTGAATTCTTAAATTAACCATAGTACAAAATGATCTAATCGGGTCTCTGTTTGCTCTACCCTAGAAGTTTAATAGTGCATTTTGCTCGCCATTTCATGCGCTTTGAGATGCCGCTTAGCTCAGTATGCTATTTGAAATAGGAGCGACGTAAGTTGAACAAATGTGATAGAATTTCGCTGAATTCTTAAATTAACCATAACATAAAATGATCTAATCGGGTCTCTGTTTGCCCTACCCTAGAAATTTAATAGTGCATTTTGCTCGCCATTTCATGCGCTTTGAGATGCCGCTGAGCCCAATACGCTATTTGAAATAGGAGCGACGTAAATTGAACAAATGTGATAGAATTTCACTGAATTCTTATATTAACCAAAATATAAAATGATCTAATCGGGTCTCTGATTGCCCTATCATAGAATTTTAATTGCGCATTCTACTCGCCATTCCACCCGCTTTAAGATGCCGCCTAGCCCAGTACGCTATCTGAAATAGGAGCGACGGAAATTGAACAAATGTGATAGAATTTTGCTGAATTCTTAAATTAACCATAATATAAAATGATCTAATCGGGTCTCTGATTGCCCTATCATAGAAGTTTAATAGTGCATTTTACTCGCCATTCCACGCGCTTTAAGATGCCGCTAAGCCCAATAAGCTATCTGTAATAGAAGCGACGTAAATTGAACAAATGTGATAGAATTTCGCTGAATTCTTAAATTAACCATAATATAAAATGATCTAATCGGGTCCCTGTTTGCCCTACCCTAGAAGTTTAATAGTGCATTTCACTCGTCATTTCATGAGCTTTGAGATGCCGCTTAGCCCAATACGCTATCTGAAATAGGAGCGACGTAAATTGAACAAATGTGATAGAATTTCGCTGAATTCTTATACTAACCAAAGTATATAATGATCTAATCGGATCTCTGATTGCCCTATCATAGAAGATTAATAGTGCATTTTACTCGCCACTCCACGCGCTTTAGGATGCCGCCTAGCCCAGTACGCTATCTGAAATAGGAGCGACGTAAATCCAACAAATGTGATAGAATCTTGCTGAATTCTTAAATTAACCATAATATAAAATGATCTAATCGGGTCTCTGTTTGCCCTACCCTAGAAGTTTAATAGTGCATTTTACTCGCCATTTCATGCGCTTTGAGATACCGGCCAGCCCAGTACGCTATCTGAAATAGGAGCGACGTAAATCCAACAAATGTGATAGAATCTTGCTGAATTCTTAAATTAACCATAATATAAAATGATCTAATCGGGTCTCTGTTCGCCCTACCATAGAAGTCTTATAGTGCACGTCACTCGCCATTTCATGCGCTTTGAGATGCCGCTTAGCCCAATACGCTATCTGAAATAGGAGCGACCTAAATTGAACGAATGTGATAGAATTTCGCTCAATTCTTAAATTAACCATAATATAAAATGATCTAATCGGGTCTCTGTTTGCCCTACCCTAGAACTTTAATAGTGCATTTTACTCGTTATTTCATGCGCTTTGAGATGCCGCTTAGCCTAATACGCTATCTGAAATTGGAGTGATATAAGTTGAAAAAATGTGATAGAATTTCGCTGAATTCTTTTATTAACCATAATGTAAAATGATCTAATCGGGTCTCTGTTTGCCCTACCCTAGGAGTTTAATAGTGCATTTTACTCGCCATTTCATGCTCTTTGAGATGCCGCTTAGCCCAATACGCTATCTGAAATATGAGCGACACGAATTGAACAAATGTGATAGAATTTCCCTGAAATCTTGAATTAAACAAAATATAAAATGATCAAATCGCGTCTCTGATTGCCCTATCATGCAAGTTTAATAGTGCATTTTACTCGCCATTCCGAGCGCTTTAAGATGCCGTATAGCCCAATACGCTATCTGAAATAGGAGCGACGTAAATTGAACAAATGTGATAGAATTTCACTGAATTCTTATATTAACCAAAATATAAAATGATCTAATCGGGTCTCTGATTGCCCTATCATAGAAGATTAATAGTGCATTTTACTCGCCACTCCACGCGCTTTAGGATGCCGCCTAGCCCAGTACGCTATCTGAAATAGGAGCGACGTAAATCCAACAAATGTGATAGAATCTTGCTGAATTCTTAAATTAACCATAATATAAAATGATCTAATCGGGTCTCTGTTTGCCCTACCCTAGAAGTTTAATAGTGCATTTTACTCGCCATTTCATGCGCTTTGAGATACCGGCCAGCCCAGTACGCTATCTGAAATAGGAGCGACGTAATTTGAAGAAATGTGATAGAATTACGCTGAATTCTTATATTAACCGTAATATAAAATGATCTAATCGGGTCTCTGTTTGCCCTACCCTAGAAGTTTAATAGTCCATTTTATTCGCCATTTCATGCGCTTTGAGATGCCGGTTAGCCCAACACGCTAACTGAAATAGGAGCGACGTAAATAGAACAAATGTGATAGGATTTCCCGGAAATCTTATATTAAACAAAATATAAAATGATCTAATCTGGTCTCTGACTGCCCTATCATTGAAGTTTAACAGTGCATTTTACTCGCCATTCCACGCGCTTTAAGATGCCGCCTAGCCCAGTACGCTATCTGAAATAGGAGCGACGTAAGTTCAACAAATGTGATAGAATCTTGCTGAATTCTTAAATTAACCATAATATAAAATGTTCTAATCGGGTCTCTGTTTGCCCTAGCCTAGGAGTTTAATAGTGCATTTTACTCGTCATTTCATGCGCTTTGAGATGCCGCTTAGCCCAATACGCTATCTGAAATAGGAGCGACGTAAAATTGAACAAATGTGATAGAATTTCGCTGAATTCTTATACTAACCAAAGTATATAATGATCTAATCTGGTCTCTGATTGCCCTATCATAGAAGATTAATAGTGCATTTTACTCGCCACCTCCCACGCGCTTTAGGATGCCGCCTAGCCCAGTACGCTATCTGAAATAGGAGCGACGTAAATCCAACAAATGTGATAGAATCTTGCTGAATTCTTAAATTAACCATAATATAAAATGATCTAATCGGGTCTCTGTTTGCCCTACCCTAGAAGTTTAATAGTGCATTTTACTCGCCATTTCATGCGCTTTGAGATACCGGCCAGCCCAATACGCTATCTGAAATAGGAGCGACGTAAATTGAACAAATGTGATAGAATTTCGCTGAATTCTTATACTAACCAAAGTATATAATGATCTAATCTGGTCTCTGATTGCCCTATCATAGAAGGTTAATAGTGCATTTTACTCGCCATTCTACGCGCTTTAAGATGCCGCCTAGCTCAGTACGCTGTCTGGAATAGAAGCGACGTAACTTGAACAAGTGTGATAGAATCTCGCTGAATACTTATATTAACCTTAATGTAAAATGATCTAATCGGGTCTCTGTTCGCCCTAGCCTAGAAGTTTAATAGCGCATTTTATTCGCCATTTCATGCGCCTTGAGATGCCGCTTAGCACAATACGCTATCTGAAATAGGAGCGACGTAAATTGAACAAATGTGATAGAATTTCCCTGAAATCTTATATTAAACAAAATATAAAATGATCTAATCGGGTCTCTGATTGCCTTATCATAGAAGTTTAGCAGTGCATTGTACTCGCCATTCCACGCGCTTTATGATGCCGCCTAGCCCAGTACGCTATCTAAATTAGGAACGACGTAAGTTGAACAAATGTGATAGAATTACGCTGAATTCTTATATTAACCGTAATATAAAATAATCTAATCGGGTCTCTGTTTGCCTTATCCTAGAAGTTTAGTATTGCATTTTACTCGCCATTTCATACGCTTTGAGATGCCGCTTAGCCCAATACGCTATCTGAAATAGGAGCGACGTAAATTGAACAAATGTGATAGAATTTCGTTGAATTCTTATATTAACCAAAATATAAAATGATCTAATCGGGTCTCTGATTGCCCTATCATAGAAGTTTAATAGTGCATTTTACTCGCCATTCCACGCGCCTTAAGATGCCGTCTAGCACAGTACGCTATCTGAAATAGGAGCGACGTAAATTGAACAAATGTGATAGAATTTCCCTGAAATCTTATATTAAACAAAATATAAAATGATCTAATCGGGTCTCTGATTGCCCTATCATTGAAGTATAACACTGCATTTCACTCGTCATTTCATGCGCTTTGACATGCCGCTTAGCCCAATAAGCTATCTGAAATAGGAGCGACGTAAATTGAACAAATGTGATAGAATTTCCCTGAAATCTTATATTAAACAAAATATAAAATGAGCTAATCGGGTCTCTGATTGCCCTATCATAGAAGTTTAGTAGTGCATTTTACTCGCCATTCCACGAGCTTTAAGATGCCGCCTAGCACAGTACGCTATCTGAAATAGGAGCGACGTAAGTTGAACAAATGTGATAGAATTTCGCAGAATTCTTATATTAACCAAAATATAAAATGATCTAATCTGGTCCCTGTTCGCCCTAGCCTAGAAGTTTAATAGTGCATTTTGTTCGCCATTTCATGCGCTTTGAGATGCCGCTAAGCCCAATAAGCTGTCTGAAATAGGAGCGACGTAAATGGAACAAATGTGATAGAATCTCGCTGAATACTTATATTAACCTTAATGTAAAATGATCTAATCGGGTCTCTGTTCGCCCTACCCCAGAAGTTTAATATTGCATTTCACTCGCCATTTCATGCGCTTTGAGATGACGCTTAACCCAATACGCTATCTGAAATAGGAGCGACGTAAGTTGAACAAATGTGATAGAATCTCGCTGAATTCTTAAATTAACCATAATATCAAATGATCTAATCGGGTCTCTGTTTGCCCTACCCTAGAAGTTTAATAGTGCATATCACTCGTCATTTCATGCGCTTTGAGACGCCGCTTCGCCCAATAAGCTATTTGAAATAGGAGCGACGTAAATTGAACAAATGTGATAGGATTTCGCTGAATTCTTAAAGTAACCTTAATATAAAATGATCTAATCGGGCCTCTGGTTTCCCTACCATAGAAGTTTAATAGTGCATTTTACTCGCCATTCCACGCGCCTTAAGATGCCGTCTAGCACAGTACGCTATCTGAAATAGGAGCGACGTAAATTGAACAAATGTGATAGAATTTCGCTGAATTCTTATAGTAACCTTAATATAAAATGATCTAATCGGGTCTCTGTTTGCCCTACCCTAGAAGTTTAATAGTGCATTTTACTCGCCATTTCACGCGCTTTAAGATGCCGCCTAGCCCAGTACGCTACCTGAAAGAGGAGCGACGTAAGTTGAACAAATGTGATAGAATTACGCTGAATTCTTATATTAACCATAATATAAAATGATCTAATCGGGTCTCTGTTTGCCCTACCCTAATAGTTTAATTGTGCATTTTACTCGCCATTTCATGCGCTTTGAGATGCCGCTCATCCCAATACGCTATCTGAAATAGGAGCGACGTAAATTGAACAAATGTGATAGAATTTCGCTGAATTCTTAAAGTAACCTTAATATAAAATGATCTAATCGGGTCTCTGTTTGCCCTACCCTAGAAGTCTAATAGTGCATTTCACTCGTCATTTCATGCGCTTTGAGATGCCGCTAAGCACCATAAGCTATCTGGAATAGCAGCGACGTAAATTGAACAAATGTGAAAGAATTACGCCGCATTCTTATATTAACCGTAATATAAAATGATCTAATCGGGTCTCTGTTTGACTTATCCTAGAAGTTTAATAGTGCATTTTACTCGCCATTTCACGCGCTTTAAGATGCCGCCTAGCCCAGTACGCTACCTGAAATAGGAGCGACGTAAGTTGAACAAATGTGATAGAATTACGCTGAATTCTTATATTAACCATAATATAAAATGATCTAATCGGGTCTCTGTTTGCCCTACCATAATAGTTTAATTGTGCATTTTACTCGACATTTCATGCGCTTTGAGATGCCGCTTATCCCAATACGCTATCTGAAATAGGAGCGACGTAAGTTGAACAAATGTGATAGAATTTCGCTGAATTCTTATATTAACCAAAATATAAAATGATCTAATCGGGTCTCTATTTGCCTTATCCTAGAAGTTTAGTATTGCATTCTACTCGCCATTTCATGCGCTTTGAGATGCCGCTTAGCCCAATACGCTATCTGAAATAGGAGCGACGTAAGTTGAACAAATGTGATAGAATGTCGCTGAATTATTTTATTAACCAGAATGTAAAATGATCTAATCTGGTCTCTGTTCGCCCTACCATAGAAGTCTTATAGTGCATTTCACTCGCCATTTCATGCGCTTTGAGATGCCGCTTAGCCCAATACGCTATCTGAAATAGGAGCGACCTAAATTGTACGAATGTGATAGAATTTTGCTGAATTCTTAAATTAACCATAATATAAAATGATCTAATCGGGTCTCTGCTTGCCCTACCCTAGAAGTTTAATAGTGCATTTTACTCGTCATTTCATGCGCTTTGAGATGCCGCTTTGCCCAATACGCTATCTGAAATAGGAGCGACGTAAATTGAACGAATGTGATAGAATTTCGCTCAATTCTTAAATTAACCATAATATAAAATGATCTAATCGGGTCTCTGTTTGCCCTACCCTAGAACTTTAATAGTGCATTTTACTCGTCATTTCATGCGCTTTGAGATGCCGCTTAGCCTAATACGCTATCTGAAATTGGAGCGATATAAGTTGAACATATGTGATAGAATTTCACTGAATTCTTATATTAACCAAAATATAAAATGATCTAATCGGGTCTCTGATTGCCCTAGCATAGAAGTTTAATAGTGCATTTTACTCGCCATTCCGAACGCTTTAAGATGCCGCATAGCCCAGTTCGCTATCTGCAATAGGAGCGACGTAAATTGAACGAATGTGATAGAATTTCGCTCAATTCTTAAATTAACCATAATATAAAATGATCTAATCGGGTCTCTGTTTGCCCTACCCTAGAACTTTAATAGTGCATTTTACTCGTCATTTCATGCGCTTTGAGATGCCGCTTAGCCTAATACGCTATCTGAAATTGGAGCGATATAAGTTGAACATATGTGATAGAATTTCACTGAATTCTTATATTAACCAAAATATAAAATGATCTAATCGGGTCTCTGATTGCCCTATCATAGAATTTTAATTGCGCATTCTACTCGCCATTCCACCCGCTTTAAGATGCCGCCTAGCCCAGTACGCTATCTGAAATAGGAGCGACGGAAATTGAACAAATGTGATAGAATTTTGCTGAATTCTTAAATTAACCATAATATAAAATGATCTAATCGGGTCTCTGATTGCCCTATCATAGAAGTTTAATAGTGCATTTTACTCGCCATTCCACGCGCTTTAAGATGCCGCTAAGCCCAATAAGCTATCTGTAATAGAAGCGACGTAAATTGAACAAATGTGATAGAATTTCGCTGAATTCTTAAATTAACCATAATATAAAATGATCTAATCGGGTCCCTGTTTGCCCTACCCTAGAAGTTTAATAGTGCATTTCACTCGTCATTTCATGCGCTTTGAGATGCCGCTTAGCCCAATACGCTATCTGAAATAGGAGCGACGTAAATTGAACAAATGTGATAGAATTTCGCTGAATTCTTATACTAACCAAAGTATATAATGATCTAATCGGGTCTCTGATTGCCCTATCATAGAAGATTAATAGTGCATTTTACTCGCCACTCCACGCGCTTTAGGATGCCGCCTAGCCCAGTACGCTATCTGAAATAGGAGCGACGTAAATCCAACAAATGTGATAGAATCTTGCTGAATTCTTAAATTAACCATAATATAAAATGATCTAATCGGGTCTCTGTTTGCCCTGCCCTAGAAGTTTAATAGTGCATTTTACTCGCCATTTCATGCGCTTTGAGATACCGGCCAGCCCAATACGCTATCTGAAATAGGAGCGACGTAAATTGAACAAATGTGATAGAATTTCGCTGAATTCTTATACTAACCAAAGTATATAATGATCTAATCTGGTCTCTGATTGCCCTATCATAGAAGGTTAATAGTGCATTTTACTCGCCATTCTACGCGCTTTAAGATGCCGCCTAGCTCAGTACGCTGTCTGGAATAAAAGCGACGTAACTTGAACAAGTGTGATAGAATCTCGCTGAATACTTATATTAACCTTAATGTAAAATGATCTAATCGGGTCTCTGTTCGCCCTAGCCTAGAAGTTTAATAGCGCATTTTATTCGCCATTTCATGCGCCTTGAGATGCCGCTTAGCACAATACGCTATCTGAAATAGGAGCGACGTAAATTGAACAAATGTGATAGAATTTCCCTGAAATCTTATATTAAACAAAATATAAAATGATCTAATCGGGTCTCTGATTGCCTTATCATAGAAGTTTAGCAGTGCATTGTACTCGCCATTCCACGCGCTTTATGATGCCGCCTAGCCCAGTACGCTATCTAAATTAGGAACGACGTAAGTTGAACAAATGTGATAGGATTTCGCTGAATTCTTAAAGTAACCTTAATATAAAATGATCTAATCGGGCCTCTGGTTTCCCTACCATAGAAGTTTAATAGTGCATTTTACTCGCCATTCCACGCGCCTTAAGATGCCGTCTAGCACAGTACGCTATCTGAAATAGGAGCGACGTAAATTGAACAAATGTGATAGAATTTCGCTGAATTCTTAAAGTAACCTTAATATAAAATGATCTAATCGGGTCTCTGTTTGCCCTACCCTAGAAGTTTAATAGTGAATTTTACTCGCCATTTCACGCGCTTTAAGATGCCGCCTAGCCCAGTACGCTACCTGAAAGAGGAGCGACGTAAGTTGAACAAATGTGATAGAATTACGCTGAATTCTTATATTAACCATAATATAAAATGATCTAATCGGGTCTCTGTTTGCCCTACCCTAATAGTTTAATTGTGCATTTTACTCGCCATTTCATGCGCTTTGAGATGCCGCTCATCCCAATACGCTATCTGAAATAGGAGCGACGTAAATTGAACAAATGTGATAGAATTTCGCTGAATTCTTAAAGTAACCTTAATATAAAATGATCTAATCGGGTCTCTGTTTGCCCTACCCTAGAAGTTTAATAGTGCATTTCACTCGTCATTTCATGCGCTTTGAGATGCCGCTAAGCACCATAAGCTATCTGGAATAGCAGCGACGTAAATTGAACAAATGTGAAAGAATTACGCCGCATTCTTATATTAACCGTAATATAAAATGATCTAATCGGGCCTCTGTTTGCCTTATCCTAGAAGTTTAATAGTGCATTTTACTCGCCATTTCACGCGCTTTAAGATGCCGCCTAGCCCAGTACGCTACCTGAAATAGGAGCGACGTAAGTTGAACAAATGTGATAGAATTACGCTGAATTCTTATATTAACCATAATATAAAATGATCTAATCGGGTCTCTGTTTGCCCTACCCTAATAGTTTAATTGTGCATTTTACTCGACATTTCATGCGCTTTGAGATGCCGCTTATCCCAATACGCTATCTGAAATAGGAGCGACGTAAGTTGAACAAATGTGATAGAATTTCGCTGAATTCTTATATTAACCAAAATATAAAATGATCTAATCGGGTCTCTATTTGCCTTATCCTAGAAGTTTAGTATTGCATTCTACTCGCCATTTCATGCGCTTTGAGATGCCGCTTAGCCCAATACGCTATCTGAAATAGGAGCGACGTAAGTTGAACAAATGTGATAGAATTTTGCTGAATTCTTAAATTAACCATAATATAAAATGATCTAATTGGGTATCTGTTTGCCTTATCCTAGAAGTTTAATAGTGCATTATACTCGCCATTTCATGCGCTTCGAGATGCCGCGTAGCTCAATACGCTATCTGAAATAGGAGCGACGAAAGTTGAACAAATGTGATAGAATGTCGCTGAATTATTTTATTAACCAGAATGTAAAATGATCTAATCTGGTCTCTGTTCGCCCTACCATAGAAGTCTTATAGTGCATTTCACTCGCCATTTCATGCGCTTTGAGATGCCGCTTAGCCCAATACGCTATCTGAAATAGGAGCGACCTAAATTGTACGAATGTGATAGAATTTTGCTGAATTCTTAAATTAACCATAATATAAAATGATCTAATCGGGTCTCTGCTTGCCCTACCCTAGAAGTTTAATAGTGCATTTTACTCGTCATTTCATGCGCTTTGAGATGCCGCTCTGCCCAATACGCTATCTGAAATAGGAGCGACGTAAATTGAACGAATGTGATAGAATTTCGCTCAATTCTTAAATTAACCATAATATAAAATGATCTAATCGGGTCTCTGTTTGCCCTACCCTAGAACTTTAATAGTGCATTTTACTCGTCATTTCATGCGCTTTGAGATGCCGCTTAGCCTAATACGCTATCTGAAATTGGAGCGATATAAGTTGAACATATGTGATAGAATTTCACTGAATTCTTTTATTAACCATAATGTAAAATGATCTAATCGGATCTCTGTCCGCCCGAGTCTAGAACTTTAATAGTTCATTTTATTCGCCATTTCATACGGTTTGAGATGCCGCTTTGCCCAATACGCTATCTGAAATAGGAGCGACGTAAATTGAACAAATGTGATAGAATTTCACTGAATTCTTATATTAACCAAAATATAAAATGATCTAATCGGGTCTCTGATTGCCCTAGCATAGAAGTTTAATAGTGCATTTTACTCGCCATTCCGAACGCTTTAAGATGCCGCATAGCCCAGTTCGCTATCTGCAATAGGAGCGACGTAAATTGAACAAATGTGATAGAATTTTGCTGAATTCTTAAATTAACCATAGTACAAAATGATCTAATCGGGTCTCTGTTTGCTCTACCCTAGAAGTTTAATAGGGCATTTTGCTCGCCATTTCATGCGCTTTGAGATGCCGCTTAGCTCAGTATGCTATTTGAAATAGGAGCGACGTAAGTTGAACAAATGTGATAGAATTTCGCTGAATTCTTAAATTAACCATAACATAAAATGATCTAATCGGGTCTCTGTTTGCCCTACCCTAGAAATTTAATAGTGCATTTTGCTCGCCATTTCATGCGCTTTGAGATGCCGCTGAGCCCAATACGCTATTTGAAATAGGAGCGACGTAAATTGAACAAATGTGATAGAATTTCACTGAATTCTTATATTAACCAAAATATAAAATGATCTAATCGGGTCTCTGATTGCCCTATCATAGAATTTTAATTGCGCATTCTACTCGCCATTCCACCCGCTTTAAGATGCCGCCTAGCCCAGTACGCTATCTGAAATAGGAGCGACGGAAATTGAACAAATGTGATAGAATTTTGCTGAATTCTTAAATTAACCATAATATAAAATGATCTAATCGGGTCTCTGATTGCCCTATCATAGAAGTTTAATAGTGCATTTTACTCGCCATTCCACGCGCTTTAAGATGCCGCTAAGCCCAATAAGCTATCTGTAATAGAAGCGACGTAAATTGAACAAATGTGATAGAATTTCGCTGAATTCTTAAATTAACCATAATATAAAATGATCTAATCGGGTCCCTGTTTGCCCTACCCTAGAAGTTTAATAGTGCATTTCACTCGTCATTTCATGCGCTTTGAGATGCCGCTTAGCCCAATACGCTATCTGAAATAGGAGCGACGTAAATTGAACAAATGTGATAGAATTTCGCTGAATTCTTATACTAACCAAAGTATATAATGATCTAATCGGGTCTCTGATTGCCCTATCATAGAAGATTAATAGTGCATTTTACTCGCCACTCCACGCGCTTTAGGATGCCGCCTAGCCCAGTACGCTATCTGAAATAGGAGCGACGTAAATCCCACAAATGTGATAGAATCTTGCTGAATTCTTAAATTAACCATAATATAAAATGATCTAATCGGGTCTCTGTTTGCCCTACCCTAGAAGTTTAATAGTGCATTTTACTCGCCATTTCATGCGCTTTGAGATACCGGCCAGCCCAATACGCTATCTGAAATAGGAGCGACGTAAATTGAACAAATGTGATAGAATTTCGCTGAATTCTTATACTAACCAAAGTATATAATGATCTAATCTGGTCTCTGATTGCCCTATCATAGAAGGTTAATAGTGCATTTTACTCGCCATTCTACGCGCTTTAAGATGCCGCCTAGCTCAGTACGCTGTCTGGAATAGAAGCGACGTAACTTGAACAAGTGTGATAGAATCTCGCTGAATACTTATATTAACCTTAATGTAAAATGATCTAATCGGGTCTCTGTTCGCCCTAGCCTAGAAGTTTAATAGCGCATTTTATTCGCCATTTCATGCGCCTTGAGATGCCGCTTAGCACAATACGCTATCTGAAATAGGAGCGACGTAAATTGAACAAATGTGATAGAATTTCCCTGAAATCTTATATTAAACAAAATATAAAATGATCTAATCGGGTCTCTGATTGCCTTATCATAGAAGTTTAGCAGTGCATTGTACTCGCCATTCCACGCGCTTTATGATGCCGCCTAGCCCAGTACGCTATCTAAATTAGGAACGACGTAAGTTGAACAAATGTGATAGAATTACGCTGAATTCTTATATTAACCGTAATATAAAATAATCTAATCGGGTCTCTGTTTGCCTTATCCTAGAAGTTTAGTATTGCATTTTACTCGCCATTTCATACGCTTTGAGATGCCGCTTAGCCCAATACGCTATCTGAAATAGGAGCGACGTAAATTGAACAAATGTGATAGAATTTCGTTGAATTCTTATATTAACCAAAATATAAAATGATCTAATCGGGTCTCTGATTGCCCTATCATAGAAGTTTAATAGTGCATTTTACTTGCCATTTCATGCGCCTTCAGATGCCGCTTAGCCCAATAAGCTATCTGAAATAGGCGCGACGTAAATTGAACAAATGTGATAGAATTTCCCTGAAATCTTATATTAAACAAAATATAAAATGATCTAATCGGGTCTCTGATTGCCCTATCATTGAAGTATAACAGTGCATTTCACTCGTCATTTCATGCGCTTTGACATGCCGCTTAGCCCAATAAGCTATCTGAAATAGGAGCGACGTAAATTGAACAAATGTGATAGAATTTCCCTGAAATCTTATATTAAACAAAATATAAAATGAGCTAATCGGGTCTCTGATTGCCCTATCATAGAAGTTTAGTAGTGCATTTTACTCGCCATTCCACGAGCTTTAAGATGCCGCCTAGCACAGTACGCTATCTGAAATAGGAGCGACGTAAGTTGAACAAATGTGATAGAATTTCGCAGAATTCTTATATTAACCAAAATATAAAATGATCTAATCTGGTCCCTGTTCGCCCTAGCCTAGAAGTTTAATAGTGCATTTTGTTCGCCATTTCATGCGTTTTGAGATGCCGCTAAGCCCAATAAGCTGTCTGAAATAGGAGCGACGTAAATGGAACAAATGTGATAGAATCTCGCTGAATACTTATATTAACCTTAATGTAAAATGATCTAATCGGGTCTCTGTTCGCCCTACCCCAGAAGTTTAATATTGCATTTCACTCGCCATTTCATGCGCTTTGAGATGACGCTTAACCCAATACGCTATCTGAAATAGGAGCGACGTAAGTTGAACAAATGTGATAGAATCTCGCTGAATTCTTAAATTAACCATAATATCAAATGATCTAATCGGGTCTCTGTTTGCCCTACCCTAGAAGTTTAATAGTGCATATCACTCGTCATTTCATGCGCTTTGAGACGCCGCTTCGCCCAATAAGCTATTTGAAATAGGAGCGACGTAAATTGAACAAATGTGATAGGATTTCGCTGAATTCTTAAAGTAACCTTAATATAAAATGATCTAATCGGGCCTCTGGTTTCCCTACCATAGAAGTTTAATAGTGCATTTTACTCGCCATTCCACGCGCCTTAAGATGCCGTCTAGCACAGTACGCTATCTGAAATAGGAGCGACGTAAATTGAACAAATGTGATAGAATTTCGCTGAATTCTTATAGTAACCTTAATATAAAATGATCTAATCGGGTCTCTGTTTGCCCTACCCTAGAAGTTTAATAGTGCATTTTACTCGCCATTTCACGCGCTTTAAGATGCCGCCTAGCCCAGTACGCTACCTGAAAGAGGAGCGACGTAAGTTGAACAAATGTGATAGAATTACGCTGAATTCTTATATTAACCATAATATAAAATGATCTAATCGGGTCTCTGTTTGCCCTACCCTAATAGTTTAATTGTGCATTTTACTCGCCATTTCATGCGCTTTGAGATGCCGCTCATCCCAATACGCTATCTGAAATAGGAGCGACGTAAATTGAACAAATGTGATAGAATTTCGCTGAATTCTTAAAGTAACCTTAATATAAAATGATCTAATCGGGTCTCTGTTTGCCCTACCCTAGAAGTTTAATAGTGAATTTCACTCGTCATTTCATGCGCTTTGAGATGCCGCTAAGCACCATAAGCTATCTGGAATAGCAGCGACGTAAATTGAACAAATGTGAAAGAATTACGCCGCATTCTTATATTAACCGTAATATAAAATGATCTAATCGGGTCTCTGTTTGCCTTATCCTAGAAGTTTAATAGTGCATTTTACTCGCCATTTCACGCGCTTTAACATGCCGCCTAGCCCAGTACGCTACCTGAAATAGGAGCGACGTAAGTTGAACAAATGTGATAGAATTACGCTGAATTCTTATATTAACCATAATATAAAATGATCTAATCGGGTCTCTGTTTGCCCTACCCTAATAGTTTAATTGTGCATTTTACTCGACATTTCATGCGCTTTGAGATGCCGCTTATCCCAATACGCTATCTGAAATAGGAGCGACGTAAATTGAACAGATGTGATAGAATTTCGCTGAATTCTTAAATTAACTACAATATAAAATGATTTAATCGGGTCTCTGTTGGCCATACCCTAGAAGTTTAATAGTGCATTTTACTCGCCATTTCATGCGCTTTGAGATGCCGCTTAGTGCAATACGCTATCTGAAATATGAGCGACGTAAATTGAACAAATGTGATAGAATTTCGCTGAATTCTTATATGAACAAAATATAAAATGATCTAATCGGGTCTCTGTTTGCCCTACCCTAGAAGTTTAATAGTGCATTTCACTCGTCATTTCATGCGCTTTGAGATGCCGCTAAGCACAATAAGCTATCTGAAATACGAGCGACGTAAATAGAACAATTGTGATAGAATTTCGCTGAATTCTTATATTAACCAAAATATAAAATGATCTATTCGGGTCTCTGATTGCCCTATCATAGAAGATTAATAGTGCATTTTACTCGCCACTCCACGCGCTTTAGGGTGCCGCTTAGCCCAGTACGCTATCCGAAATAGGAGCGACGTACATTGAACAAATGTGATAGAATTTTGCTGAATTCTTAAATTAACCATAATATAAAATGATCTAATGGGGTCTCTGTTTGCCCTACCCTAGAAGTTTAATAGTGAATTTTACTCGCCATTTCTTGCGCTTTGAGATGCCGCTTAGCCCAATACGCTATCTGAAATAGGAGCGACGTAAATTGAACAAATGTGATAGAATTTCGCTGAATTCTTAAATTAACCATAATATGAAATGACCTAATCGGGTCTCTGTTTGCCCTACCCTAGAAGTTTAATAGTGCATTTTACTCGCCATTTCTTGCGCTTTGAGATGCCGCTTAGCACAAGTCGCTATCTGAAATAGGAGCGACGTAAATTGAACAAATGTGATAGAACTTCGCTGAATTCTTATATTAACCGTAATATAAAATGATCTGATCGGGGCTCTGCTTGCCCCACCCTAGAAGTTTAATAGTGCATTTTACTCGCCCTTTCGTGCGCTTTGAGATGCCGCTTAGCCCAATACGCTAACTGAAATAGGAGCGACGTAAACTGAACAAATGTGATAGAATTTCGCTGGATTCTTATATTAACCAAAATATAAATGAACTAATCGGGTCTCTGATTGCCATATCATAGAAGTTTAATAGTGCATTTTACTCGCCATTCCACGCGGTTTAAGTTGCCGCCTAGCCCAGTATGCTATCTGAAATAGGAGCTACGTAACTTGAACAAATGTGACAGAATTACGCTGAATTCTTATATTAACCGTAATATAAAATGATCTAATCGGGTCTCTGTTTGCCTTATCCTAGAAGTTTAATAGTGCATTTTACTCGCCATTTCATGCGCTTTGAGATGCCGCTTAGCCCAATAAGCTATCTGAAATAGGAGCGATGTAACTTGAACAAATGTGATAGAATTTCGCTGAATTCTTAAATTAACCATAATATGAAATGACCTAATCGGGTCTCTGTTTGCCCTACCCTAGAAGTTTAATAGAGCATTTTACTCGTCATTTCATGCGCTTTGAGATGCCGCCTAGCCCAGTACGCTATCTGAAATAGGAGCGACGTAAATTGAACAAATGTGATAGAATTTCACTGAATTCTTTTATTTACCGTAATGTTAAATGATCTAATCGGGTCTCTGTGCGCCCTAGCGTACAAGCTTAATAGTGCATTTTATTGGTCATTTCATGCGCTTTGAGATGCCGCTTAGCCCAATACGCTATCTGAAATAGGAGCGACGCAAATTGAACAAATGTGATAGAATTTCGCTGAATTCTTATATTAACCATAATATAAAATGATGTAATCGGGTCTCTGTTCGCCCTACCCAAGAAGTTTAATAGTGCATTTCTCTCGTCATTTCATGCGCTTTGAGATGCCGCTTAGCCCAATAGCTATCTGAAATAGGAGCGACGTAAATTGAACAAATGTGATTGAATTTCCCTGAAATCTTATATTAACCGTAATATAAAATGATCTAATCGGGTCTCTGTTTGCATTACCCGAGAAGTTTAATAGTGCATTTTGCTCGCCATTCCACGCGCTTTAAGATGCCGCCTATCCGAGTACGCTTTCTGAAATAGGAGCGACGTAAATTGAACAAATGTGATAGAATTTCGCTGAATTCTTATATTAACCGTAATATAAAATGGTCTAATCGGGTCTCCGTTTGCCTTATGCTAGAAGTTTAATAGTGCATTTTACTCGCCATTCCACGCGCTTTAAGATACCGCGTAGCCCAGTACGCTATCTGAAATAGGAGCGACGTAAATTGAACAAATGTGATAGAATTTTGCTGAATTCTTAAATTAACCATAATATAAAATGATGTAATCGGGTCTCTGTTCGCCCTACCCAAGAAGTTTAATAGTGCATTTCTCTCGTCATTTCATGCGCTTTGAGATTCCGCATAGCCCAATACGCTGTCTGAAATAGGAGCGACGTAAATTGAAAAAATGTGATAGAATTTCGCTGAATTCTTATATTAACCGTAATATAAAATGATCTAATCGGGTCTCTGTTTGCCTTACCCTAGAAGTTTAATAGTGCATTTTACTCGCCATTTCATGCGCTTTGAGATGCCGCTTAGCCCAATATGCTATCTGATATAGGAGCGACGTAAATTGAACAAATGTGATAGAATTACGCTGAATTCTTATATTAACCAAAATATAAAATGATCTAATCGGGTCTCTGATTGCCTTACCCTAGAAGTTTAATAGTGCATTTTACTCGCCAATCCACGCGCTTTAAGATTCCGCCTAGCGCAGTACGCTATCTGAAATAGGAGCGACGTAAATTGAACAAATGTGATAGAATTTGGCTGAATTCTTAAATTAACCATAATATAAAATGATCTAATCGGGTCTCTGTTTGCCCTACCCTAGAAGTTTAACAGTGCATTTTTCTCGCCATTTCATGCGCTTTGAGATGGCGCTTAGCCCAATACGCTATCTGAAATAGGAGCGACGTAAATTGAACAAATGTGATAGAATTGGCCTGAATACTTATATTAACCTTAATGTAAAATGATATAATCGGGTCTTTGTTCGCCCAACCCTAGAAGTTTAATAGTGCATTTTACTCGCCATTCCGCGCGCTTTAAGATGCCGCTTAGCCCAATACGCTATCGGAAATAGGAGCGACGTAAATTGAACAAATGTGATAGAATTTCGCTGAATTCTTATATTAACCAAAATATAAAATGATCTAATCGGGTCTCTGATTGCCCTATCATAGAAGATTAATAGTGCATTTTACTCGCCATTCCATGCGCTTTAGGATGCCGCTCATCCCAATACGCTATCTGAAATAGGAGCGACGTAAATTGAACAAATGTGATAGAATTTCGCTGAATTCTTAAAGTAACCTTAATATAAAATGATCTAATCGGGTCTCTGTTTGCCCTACCCTAGAAGTTTAATAGTGCATTTCACTCGTCATTTCATGCGCTTTGAGATGTCGCTAAGCACCATAAGCTATCTGGAATAGCAGCGACGTAAATTGAACAAATGTGAAAGAATTACGCCGCATTCTTATATTAACCGTAATATAAAATGATCTAATCGGGTCTCTGTTTGCCTTATCCTAGAAGTTTAATAGTGCATTTTACTCGCCATTTCACGCGCTTTAAGATGCCGCCTAGCCCAGTACGCTACCTGAAATAGGAGCGACGTAAGTTGAACAAATGTGATAGAATTACGCTGAATTCTTATATTAACCATAATATAAAATGATCTAATCGGGTCTCTGTTTGCCCTACCCTAATAGTTTAATTGTGCATTTTACTCGACATTTCATGCGCTTTGAGATGCCGCTTATCCCAATACGCTATCTGAAATAGGAGCGACGTAAGTTGAACAAATGTGATAGAATTTCGCTGAATTCTTATATTAACCAAAATATAAAATGATCTAATCGGGTCTCTATTTGCCTTATCCTAGAAGTTTAGTATTGCATTCTACTCGCCATTTCATGCGCTTTGAGATGCCGCTTAGCCCAATACGCTATCTGAAATAGGAGCGACGTAAATTGAACAAATGTGATAGAATTTCGCTCAATTCTTAAATTAACCATAATATAAAATGATCTAATCGGGTCTCTGTTTGCCCTACCCTAGAACTTTAATAGTGCATTTTACTCGCCATTTCATGCGCTTTGAGATGCCGCTTAGCCCAATACGCTATCTGAAATAGGAGCGACGTAAATTGAACAAATGTGATAGAATTTCGCTGAATTCTTAAATTAACCATAATATAAAATGATCTAATCGGGTCTCTGTTCGCCCTACCATAGAAGTCTAATAGTGCATTTCACTCTCCATTCCACGCGCTTTAAGATGCCGCCGAGCCCAGTACGGTATCTGCAATAGGAGCCACGTAAATTGAACAAATGTGATAGAATTTTGCTGAATTCTTAAATTAACCATAATATAAAATGATCTAATCGGGCCTCTGTACGCCCTACCATAGAAATCTAATAGTGCATTTTACTCGCCATTTCATGCGCTTTGAGATGCCGCTTAGCCCAATACGCTATCTGAAATAGGAGCGACGTAAGTTGAACAAATGTGATAGAATTTCGCTGGATTCTTTTATTAACCATAATGTAAAATGATCTAATCGGGTCTCCGTTCGCCCTATCCTAGAAGTTTAATAGTGCATTTCACTTGTCATTTCATGCGCTTTGAGATGTCGCTTAGTCCAATAAGCTATCTGAAATAGGAGCGACGTAAATTGAACAAATGTGATAGAATTTCGATGAATTCTTATATTAACCAAAATATAAAATGATCTAATCGGGTCTCTGATTGCCCTATCATAGAAGTTTAATAGTGCATTTCACTCGCCATTCCACGCGCTTTAAGATGCCGCCTAGACCAGTTCGCTATCTGAAATACGAGCGACGTAAATTGAACAAGTGTGATAGAATTTTGCTGAATTCTTAAATTAACCGTAATATAAAATGATCTAATCGGGTCTCTGTTTGCCCTAGCCTAGAAGTTTACGAGTGCATTTTATTCGCAATTTCATGCGCTTTGAGATGCCGCTTAGCCGAATACGCTATCTGAATTAGGAGCGACGTAAATTGAACAAATGTGATACAAATTCCCTGAAATCTGATATTAAACAAAATATAAAATGATCTAATCGGGTCTCTGATTGCCCTATCATAGAAGTTTAGTAGTGCACTTTACTCGCCATTACACGCGCTTCAAGATGCCGCCTAGCCCAGTACGCTATCTGAAACAGGAGCGACGTAAATTGAACAGATGTGATAGAATTTCGCTGAATCCTTATATGAACAAAATATAAAATGATCTAATCGGGTCTCTGTTTGCCCTACCCTAGAAGTTTAATAGTGCATTGCACTCGTCATTTCATGCGCTTTGAGATGCCGCTAAGCACAATAAGCTATCTGAAATACGAGCGACGTAAATAGAACAATTGTGATAGAATTTCGCTGAATTCTTATATTAACCAAAATATAAAATGATCTATTCGGGTCTCTGAGTGCCCTATCATAGAAGATTAATAGTGCATTTTACTCGCCACTCCACGCGCTTTAGGGTGCCGCTTAGCCCAGTACGCTATCCGAAATAGGAGCGACGTACATTGAACAAATGTGATAGAATTTTGCTGAATTCTTAAATTAACCATAATATAAAATGATCTAATGGGGTCTCTGTTTGCCCTACCCTAGAAGTTTAATAGTGAATTTTACTCGCCATTTCTTGCGCTTTGAGATGCCGCTTAGCCCAATACGCTATCTGAAATAGGAGCGACGTAAATTGAACAAATGTGATAGAATTTCGCTGAATTCTTAAATTAACCATAATATGAAATGACCTAATCGGGTCTCTGTTTGCCCTACCCTAGAAGTTTAATAGTGCATTTTACTCGCCATTTCTTGCGCTTTGAGATGGCGCTTAGCACAAGTCGCTATCTGAAATAGGAGCGACGTAAATTGAACAAATGTGATAGAACTTCGCTGAATTCTTATATTAACCGTAATATAAAATGATCTGATCGGGTCTCTGCTTGCCCCACCCTAGAAGTTTAATAGTGCATTTTACTCGCCCTTTCGTGCGCTTTGAGATGCCGCTTAGCCCAATACGCTAACTGAAATAGGAGCGACGTAAACTGAACAAATGTGATAGAATTTCGCTGGATTCTTATATTAACCAAAATATAAAATGAACTAATCGGGTCTCTGATTGCCCTATCATAGAAGTTTAATAGTGCATTTTACTCGCCATTCCACGCGGTTTAAGTTGCCGCCTAGCCCAGTATGCTATCTGAAATAGGAGCTACGTAACTTGAACAAATGTGACAGAATTTCCCTGAAATCTTATATTAACCGTAATATAAAATGATCTAATCGGGTCTCTGTTTGCATTACCCGAGAAGTTTAATAGTGCATTTTGCTCGCCATTCCACGCGCTTTAAGATGCCGCCTATCCGAGTACGCTTTCTGAAATAGGAGCGACGTAAATTGAACAAATGTGATAGAATTTCGCTGAATTCTTATATTAACCGTAATATAAAATGGTCTAATCGGGTCTCCGTTTGCCTTATGCTAGAAGTTTAATAGTGCATTTTACTCGCCATTCCACGCGCTTTAAGATACCGCGTAGCCCAGTACGCTATCTGAAATAGGAGCGACGTAAATTGAACAAATGTGATAGAATTTTGCTGAATTCTTAAATTAACCATAATATAAAATGATGTAATCGGGTCTCTGTTCGCCCTACCCAAGAAGTTTAATAGTGCATTTCTCTCGTCATTTCATGCGCTTTGAGATGCCGCATAGCCCAATACGCTGTCTGAAATAGGAGCGACGTAAATTGAAAAAATGTGATAGAATTTCGCTGAATTCTTATATTAACCGTAATATAAAATGATCTAATCGGGTCTCTGTTCGCCCTACCCTAGAAGTTTAACAGTGCATTTTACTCGCCAATCCACGCGCTTTAAGATTCCGCCTAGCGCAGTACGCTATCTGAAATAGGAGCGACGTAAATTGAACAAATGTGATAGAATTGGCCTGAATACTTATATTAACCTTAATGTAAAAGGATCTAATCGGGTCTTTGTTCGCCCAACCCTAGAAGTTTAATAGTGCATTTTACTCGCCATTTCATGCGCTTTGAGATGCCGCTTAGCCCAATACGCTATCTGAAATGGGAGCGACGTAAATTGAACGAATGTGACAGAATTTCGCTGAATTCTTATATTAACCAAAATATAAAATGATCTAATCGGGTCTCTGATAGCCCTATCATAGAAGTTTAATAGTGCATTTTACTCGCCATTCCACGCGCTTTAAGATGCCGCCTAGCCCAGTATGCTATCTGAAATAGGAGCGACGTAAGTTGAACAAATGTGATAGAATTACGCTGAATTCTTATATTAACCGTAATATAAAATGATCTAATCGGGTCTCCGTTTGCCTTATCCTAGAAGTTTAATAGTGCATTTTACTTGCCATTTCATGCGCATTGAGATGCCGCTTAGCCCAATACGGTATCTGAAATAGGAGCGACATAAATTGAACAAATGTGATAGAGTTTCGCTGAATTCTTAAATTAACCATAATATAAAATGATCTTATCGGGTCTCTGTTTGCCTTATCCTAGAAGTTCAATAGTGCATTTCACTCGTCATTCAATGCGCTTTGAGATGCCGCTTAGCCCAATAAGCTATCTGAAATAGGAGCGACGTAAATTGAACAAATGTGATAGAATTTTTCTGAATTCTTAAATAAACCATAATATGAAATGATCTAATCGGGTCTCTGTTCGCCCTACCCTAGAAGTTTAACAGTGCATTTTAGTCGCCATTTCATGCGCTTTGAGATGCCGCTTAGCCCAATACGCTATCTGAAATAGTAGCGACGTAAATTGAACAAACGTCGTAGAATTTCGCTGAATTCTTTTATTAACCATAATGTTAAATGATCTAATCGGGTCTCTCTTCGCCCTAGCGTAGAAGCTTAATAGTGCATTTTACACGACATTTCATGCGCTTTGAGATGCCGCTTAGCCCAATACGCTATCTGAAATAGGAGCGACGTAAATTGAACAAATGTGATAGAATTTCGCTGAATTCTTATATTAACCAAAATATAAAATGATCTAATCGGGTCTCTGATTGCCCTACCCTAGAAGCTTAATAGTGCATTTCACTCCCCATTTCATGCACTTTGAGATGCCGCTTAGCCCAATACGCTATCTGAAATTGGAGCGACGTAAATTAAACAAATGTGATAGAATTTCGCTGAATTCTTATATTAACCAAAATATAAAATGATCTAACCGGGTCTCTGATTGCCCTATCATAGAAGCTTAATAGTGCATTTTACTCGCCATTCCACGCGCTTTAAGTTGCCGCCTAGCCCAGCACGCTATCTGAAATAGGAGCTACGTAAGTTGAACAAATGTCACAGAATTACGCTGGGATTCTTATATTAACCGTAATATAAAATGATGTAATCGGGTCTCTGTTCGCCCTACCCAAGAAGTTTAATAGTGCATTTCTCTCGACATTTCATGCGCTTTGAGATGCCGCTTAGCCCAATAGCTATCTGAAATAGGAGCGACGTAAATTGAACAAATGTGATAGAATTTCGCTGAATTCTTATATTAACCTTAATGTAAAATGATCTAATCGGGTCTTTGTTCGCCCTACCCAAGAAGTTTAATAGTGCATTTCACTCGTCAATTCATGCGCTTTGCGATGCCGCTTAGCCCAATAAGCTATCTGAAATTGGAGCGACGTAAATTGAACAAATGTGATAGAACTTCGCTGAATTCTTATATTAACCGTAATATAAAATGATCTGATCGGGTCTCTGCTTGCCCCACCCTAGAAGTTTAATAGTGCATTTTACTCGCCCTTTCGTGCGCTTTGAGATGCCGCTTAGCCCAATACGCTGTCTGAAATAGGAGCGACGTAAATTGAACAAATGTGATAGAAGTTCCCTGAATACTTATATTAACCTTAATATAAAATGATGTAATCGGGTCTCTGTTCGCCCTACCCAAGAAGTTTAATAGTGCATTTCTCTCGTCATTTCATGCGCTTTGAGATGCCGCTTAGCGCAATAGCTATCTGAAATAGGAGCGACGTAAATTGAACAAATGTGATAGAATTTCCCTGAAATCTTATATTAAAGAAAATATAAAATGATCTAAGCGGGACTCTGATTGCCCTATCATAGACGTTTAGTAGTGCATTTTACTCGCCCTTCCACGCGCCTTAAGATGCCGCCTAGCCCAGTACACTATCTGAAATAGGAGCGACGTAAATTGAAAAAATGTGATAGAATTACGCTGCATTCTTATATTAACCAAAATATAAAATGATCTAATCGGGTCTCTGATTGCCCTATCATAGAAGTTTAACAGTGCATTTTACTCGCCATTCCACGCGCTTTAAGTTGCCGCCTAGCCCAGTACGCTATCTGAAATAGGAGTTACGTAAGTTGAACAAATGTCACAGAATTACGCTGAATTCTTATATTAACCGTAATATAAAATGATCTAATCGGGTCTCTGTTTGCCTTATCCTAGAAGTTTAATAGTGCATTTTACTCGTCAATTCATGCGCTTTGCGATGCCGCTTAGCCCAATAAGCTATCTGAAATAGGAGCTACGTAAGTTGAACAAATGTCACAGAATTACGCTGAATTCTTATATTAACCGTAATATAAAATGATCTAATCGGGTCTCTGTTTGCCTTATCCTAGAAGTTTAATAGTGCATTTTACTCGCCATTTCATGCGCTTGGAGATGCCGCTTAGCCCAATACGCTATCTGAAATAGGAGCGACGTAAATTGAACAAATGTGATAGAATTTCGCTGAATTCTTAAATTAACCATAATATAAAATGATCTAATGGGGTCTCTGTTTGCCCTACCCTAGAAGTTTAATAGTGCATTCTACTCGCCATTTCTTGCGCTTTGAGATGCCACTTAGCACAAGTCGCTATCTGAAACAGGAGCGATGTAAATTGAACAAATGTGATAGAATTTCGCTGAATTCTTATATTAACCTTAATGTAAAATGATCTAATCGGGTCTTTGTTCGCCCTACCCAAGAAGTTTAATAGTGCATTTCACTCGTCATTTCATGCGCTTTGCGATGCCGCTTAGCCCAATAAGCTATCTGAAATTGGAGCGACGTATATTGAACAAATGTGATAGAATTTCGCTGAATTCTTATATTAACCAAAATATAAAATGATCTTATCGGGTCTCTGATTGCCCTATCATAGAAGTTTAATAGTGCATTTTACTCGCCATTCCACGCGCTTTAAGATGCCGCCTAGCCCAGTACGCTATCTGAAATAGGAGCTACGTAAGTTGAGCGAATGTGACAGAATTACGCTGATTTCTTATATTAACCGTAATATAAAATGATCTAATCGGGTCTCTGTTTGCCTTATCCTAGAAGTTTAAGAGTGCATTTTACTCGCCATTTCATGCGCTTTGCGATGCCGCTTAGCCCAATACGCTATCTGAAATAGGAGCGACGTAAATTGAACAAATGTGATAGAATTTCGCTGAATTCTTATATTAACCACAATATAAAATGATCTAATCGGGTCTCTGATTGCCCTACCCTAGAAGTTTAGTAGTGCATTTTACTCGCCATTTCATGCGCTTTGAGATGCCGCTTAGCCCAATGCGCTATCTGAAATAGACGTAAATTGAACAAATGTGATAGAATTTCCCTGAAATGTTATAGTAAACAAAATATAAAATGATCTAATCGGAACTCTGATTGCCCTATCATAGAAGTTTAGTAGTGCATTTTACTCGCCCTTCCACGCGCTTTAAGATGCCGCCTAGCGCAGTACGCTATCTGAAATAGGGGCGACGTTAGTTGAACAAATGTCACAGAATTACGGTGAATTCTTATATTAACCGTGATATAAAATGATCTAATCGGGTCTCTGTTTGCCTTATCCTAGAAGTTTAATAGTGCATTTTACTCGTCAATTCATGCGCTTTGCGATGCCGCTTAGCCCAATAAGCTATTTGAAATAGGAGCGACGTAAATTGAACAAATGTGTTAGAATTTCGCTGAATTCTTATATTAACCAAAATATAAAATGATCTAATCGGGTCTCTGATTGCCCTATCATAGAAGTTTAACAGTGCATTTTACTCGCCATTCCACGCGCTTTAAGTTGCCGTCTAGCCCAGCACGCTATCTGATATAGGAGCTACGTAAGTTGAACAAATGTCACAGAATTACGCTGAATTCTTATATTAACCGTAATATAAAATGATCTAATCCGGTCTCTGTTTGCTCTACCCTAGAAGTTGAATAGTACACTGTACGAGCCATTTCTTGCGCTTTGAGATGCAGCTTAGCCCAATACGCTATCTGAAATAGGAGCGACGTAAATTGAACAAATGTGATAGAATTTCGCTGAATTCTTATTTTAACCTTAATGTAAAATAATCTAATCGGGTCTTTGTTCGCCCTACCCTAGAAGTTTAATAGTGCATTTCACTCGTCATTTCATGCGCTTTGAGTTGCCGCTTAGCCCAATAAGCTATCTGAAATAGGAGCGACGTAAATTGAACAAATGTGATAGAACTTCGCTGAATTCTTATATTAACCGTAATATAAAATGATCTTATCGGGTCTCTGATTGCCCTACCCTAGAAGTTTAATAGTGCATTTTACTCGCCCTTTCGTGCGCTGTGAGATGCCGCTTAGCCCAATACGCTATCTGAAATAGGAGCGACGTAAATTGAACAAATGTGATAGAATTTCGCTGGATTCTTATATTAACCAAAATATAAAATGATCTAATCGGGTCTCTGATTGCCCTATCATAGAAGTTTAATAGTGCATTTTACTCGCCATTCCACGCGCTTTAAGTTGCCGCCTAGCCCAGTACGCTATCTGAAACAGGAGCTACGTAAGTTGAACAAATGTCACAGAATTACGCTGAATTCTTATGTTAACCGTAATATAAAATGATCTAATCGGGTCTCTGTTTGCCTTATCCTAGAAGTTTAAGAGTGCATTTTACTCGCCATTTCATGCGCTTTGAGATGCCGCTTAGCCCAATACGCTATCTGAAATAGGAGCGACGTAAATTGAACAAATGTGATAGAATTTCGCCGAATTCTTATATTAACCAAAATATAAAATGATCTAATCGGGTCTCTGATTGCCCTACCCTAGAAGTTTAACAGTGCATTTTACTCGCCATTTCATGCGCTTTGAGATGCCGCTTAGCCCAATACGCTATCTGAAATAGGAGCGACGTAAATTGAACAAATGTGATAGAATTTCGCTGAATTCTTATATTAACCAAAATATAAAATGATCTAATCGGGTCTCTGATTGCCCTACCCTAGAAGTTTAATAGTTCATTTTACTCGCCATTTCATGCGCTTTGAGATGTCGCTTAGCCCAATACGCTATCTGGAATAGGAGCGACGTAAATTGAACAAATGTGATAGAATTTCGCTGAATTCTTATATTAACCAAAATATAAAATGATCTAATCGCGTCTCTGATTGCCCTATCATAGAAGTTTAACAGTGCATTTTACTCGCCATTCCACGCGCTTTAAGTTACCGCCTAGCCCAGTACGCTATCTGAAATAGGAGCTACGTAAGTTGAACAAATGTCACAGAATTACGCTGCATTCTTATGTTAACCGTAATATAAAATGATCTAATCGGGTCTCTGTTTGCCTTATCCTAGAAATTTAATAGTGCATTTTACTCGTCAATTCATGCGCTTTGCGATGCCGCTTAGCCCAATAAGCTATCTGAGATAGGAGCGACGTAAATTGAACAAATGTGATAGAATTTCGCTGAATTCTTATATTAACCAAAATATAAAATGATCTAATCGGTTCTCTGATTGCCCTATCATAGAAGTTTAACAGTGCATTTTACTCGCCATTCCACGCGCTTTACGTTGCCGCCTAGCCCAGCACGCTATCTGAAATAGGAGCTACGTAAGTTGAACAAATGTCACAAAATTACGCTGAATTCTTATATTAACCGTAATATAAAATGATCTAATCGGGTCTCCGTTTGCCTTATCCTAGAAGTTTAATAGTGCATTTTACTCGCCATTTCATGCGCTTTGAGATGCCGCTTAGCCCAGTACGCTATCTGAAATAGGAGCGATGTAAATTGAACAAATGTGATAGAATTTCGATGAATTCATTTATTAACCAAAATATAAAATGATCTAATCGGGTCTCCGTTTGCCTTATCCTAGAAGTTTAATAGTGTATTTTACTCGCCATTTCATGCGCTTTGAGATGCCGCTTAGCCCAATACGCTATCTGAAATAGGAGCGACGTAAATTGAACAAATGTGATAGAATTTCGCTGAATTCTTATATTAACCAAAATATAAAATGATCTAATCGGGTCTCTGATTGCCCTACCCTAGAAGTTTAATAGTGCATTTTACTCGCCATTTCATGCGCTTTGAGATGCCGCTTAGCCCAATACGCTATCTGAAATAGGAGCGACGTAAATTGAACAAATGTGATAGAATTTCCCTGAATTCTTATATTAACCAAAATATAAAATGATCTAATCGGGTCTCTCATTGCCCTACCCCAGAAGTTTAATAGTGCATTTTACTCGCCATTTCATGCGCTTTGAGATGCCGCTTAGCCCAATACGCTATCTGAAATAGGAGCGACGTAAATTAAACAAATGTGATAGAACTTCGCTGAATTCTTATATTAACAATAATATAAAATGATCTAATGGTGTCTCTGTTTGCCCTACCCTAGAAGTTTAATAGTGCATTTTACTCGCCATTTCTTGCGCTTTGAGATGCCACTTAGCACAAGTCGCTATCTGAAATAGGAGCGATGTAAATTGAACAAATGTGATAGAATTTCGCTGAATTCTTATATTAACCAAAATATAAAATGATCTAATCCGGTCACTGTTTGCCCTACCCTAGAAGTTTAATAGTGCATTTTACGAGCCATTTCTTGCGCTTTGAGATGCAGCTTAGCCCAATATGCTATCTGAAATAGGAGCGACGTAAATTGAACAAATGTGATAGAATTTCGCTGGATTCTTATATTAACCAAAATATACAATGATCTAATCGGGTCTCTGATTGCCCTATCATAGAAGTTAAATAGTGCATTTTACTCGCCATTTCATGCGCTTTGAGATGCCGCTTAGCCGAATACGCTATCTGAAATAGGAGCGACGTAAATTGAACAAATGTGATAGAATTTCGCTGAATTCTTATGTTAACCAAAATATGAAATGATCTTATCGGGTCTCTGATTGCCCTACCCTAGAAGTTTAATAGTGCATTTTACTCGCCCTTTCGTTCGCTGTGAGATGCCGCTTAGCCCAATACGCTATCTGAAATAGGAGCGACGTAAATTGAACAAATGTGATAGAATTTCGCTGGATTCTTATATTAACCAAAATATACAATGATCTAATCGGGTCTCTGATTGCCCTATCATAGAAGTTTAATAGTGCATTTTACTCGCCATTCCACGCGCTTTAAGTTGCCGCCTAGCCCAGTACGCTATCTGAAATAGGAGCTACGTAAGTTGAACAAATGTCACAGAATTACGCTGCATTCTTATGTTAACCGTAATATAAAATGATCTAATCGGATCTCTCATTGCCCTACCCCAGAAGTTTAATAGTGCATTTTACTCGCCATTTCATGCGCTTTGAGATGCCGCTTAGCCCAATACGCTATCTGAAATAGGAGCGACGTAAATTAAACAAATGTGATAGAACTTCGCTGAATTCTTATATTAACAATAATATAAAATGATCTAATGGTGTCTCTGTTTGCCCTACCCTAGAAGTTTAATAGTGCATTTTACTCGCCCTTTCGTGCGCTGTGGGATGCCGCTTAGCCCAATACGCTATCTGAAATATCAGCGACGTAAATTGAACAAATGTGATAGAATTACGCTGCATTCTTATATTAACCGTAATATAGAATGATCTGATCGGGTCTCTGTTTGCCTTATCCTAGATGTTCAATAGTGCATTTCACTCGTCATTCAATGCGCTTTGAGATGCCGCTTAGCCCAATAAGCTATCTGAAATAGGAGCGACGTAAATTGAACAAATGTGATAGAATTTTTCTGAATTCTTAAATAAACCATAATATGAAATGATCTAATCGGGTCTCTGTTCGCCCTACCCTAGAAGTTTAACAGTGCATTTTAGTCGCCATTTCATGCGCTTTGAGATGCCGCTTAGCCCAATACGCTATCTGAAATAGTAGCGACGTAAATTGAACAAACGTGATAGAATTTCGCTGAATTCTTATATTAACCAAAATATAAAATGATCTAATCGGGTCTCTGATTGCCCTACCCTAGAAGTTTAATAGTGCATTTTACTCGCCATTTCATGCGCTTTGAGGTGCCGCTTAGCCCAATACGCTATCTGAAATATGAGCGACGTAAATTGAACAAATGTGATAGAATTTCGCTGAATTCTTATATTAACCTTAATGTAAAATGATCTAATCGGGTCTCTGTTCGCCCTATCATAGAACTTTAATAGTGCATTTTATTCGCCATTTCATACGCTTTGAGATGTCGCTTAGCCCAATACGCTATCTGAAATAGGAGCGATGTAAATTGAACAAATGTGATAGAATTTCGCTGAATTCATATATTGACCATAATGTAAAATGATCTAATCGGGTCTCCGTTCGCCCTAGCCTAGAAGTTTAATGGTGCATTTTATTCGCCATTTCATGCGCTTTGAGATGCCGCGTAGCCCAATACGCTATCTGAAATAGGAGCGACGTAAATTGAACAAATGTGATAGAATTTCCCTGAAATCTTATATTGAACAAAATATAAAATGATCTAATTGGGGCTCTGATTGCCCTATCATAGAAGTTTAGTAGTGCATTTTACTCGCCCTTCCAGGCACTTTAAGATACCGTCTAGCCCAATACGCTATCTGAAATAGGAGCGACGTAAATTGAACAAATGTGATAGAATTTCCCTGAAATCTTATATTGAACAAAATATAAAATGATCTAATTGGGGCTCTGATTGCCCTATCATAGAAGTTTAGTAGAGCATTTTACTCGACATTCCACGTGCTTTAAGATATCGCCTAGCCCAGTACGCTATCTGAAATAGGAGCGACGTAAGTTGAACAAATGTGATAGAATTACGCTGAATTCTTATATTAACCGTAATATAAAATGATCTAACCGGGTCTCTGTTTGAATTATCCTAGAAGTTTGACAGTGCATTTCACTCGCCATTTCATGCGCTTTGAGATGCCGCTTAGCCCAATACGCTATCTGAAATAGGAGCGACGTAAATTGAACAAATGTGATAGAATTTCGCTGAATCCTTATATTAACCAAAATATAAAATGATCTAATCGGGTCTCTGATTGCCCTATCATAGAAGTTTAATAGTGCATTTTACTCGCCATTCCACGCGCTTTGAGATGACGCCTAGCCCAGTACGCTATCTGAAATAGGAGCGACGTAAATTGAACAAATGTGATAGAATTTCGCTGAATCCTTATATTAACCAAAATATAAAATGATCTAATCGGGTCTCTTATTGCCCTATCATAGAAGTTTCATAGGGTATTTTACTCGCCATTCCACGCACTTTAAGATGCCGCCTAGCCCAGTACGCTATCTGAAATAGGAAGGACGTAAATTGAACAAGTGTGATAGAATTTCGTTGAATTCTTAAATTAACCATAATATAAAATGATCAAATCGGGCCTCTGTCTGCCATACCCTAGAAGTTTAATAGTGCATTTTATTCGCCATTTCATGCGCTTCGAGATGCCGCTTTGCACAATACGCTATCTGAAATATCAGCGACGTAAATTGAACAAATGTGATAGAATTTCGCTGAATTCTTATATTAACCTTAATGTAAAATGATCTAATCGGGTCTCTGTTCGCCCTACCCTAGAAGTTTGATAGAGCATTTCTCTCGTCATTTCATGTGCTTTAAGATGCCGCTTAGCCCAATAAGCTATCTGAAATAGAAGCGACGTAAATTGAACAAATGTGATAGAATTTCCCTGAAGTCTTATATTAAACAAAATATAAAATGATCTAATCGGGTCTCTGATTGCCCTATCATAGAAGTTTAGTAGTGCATTTTCATCGCCATTCCACGCGCTTTAAGATACCGCCTAGCCCAGTACGCTATCTAAAACAGGAGCGACGTAAGTTGAACAAATGTGATAGAATTACGCTTAATCCTTATATTAACCGTAATATAAAATGACCTAATCGGGTCTCAGTTTGCCTTATCCTAGAAGTTTATATTGCATTTTACTCGCCATTTCATGCGCTTTGAGATGCCGCTTATCCAAATACGCTATCTGAAATAGGTGCGACGTAAATTGAACAAATGTGATAGAATTTCGCTGAATTCATATATTGACCATAATGTAAAATGATCTAATCGGGTCTCCGTTCGCCCTAGCCTAGAAGTTTAATAGTGCATTTTACTCGCCATTTCATGCGCATTGAGATGCCGCTTAGCCCAATACGCCATCTGAAATAGGAGCGACATAAATTGAACAAATGTGATAGAGTTTCGCTGAATTCATATATTGACCATAATGTAAAATGATCTAATCGGGTCTCCGTTCGCCCTAGCCTAGAAGTTTAATAGTGCATTTTGCTCGCCATTTCATGCGCTTTGAGATGCCGCTTAGCCCAATACGCTATCTGAAATAGGAGCGACGTAAATTGAACAAACGTGATAGGATTTCCCTGAATTCTTATACTAACCTTAATGTAAAATGATCTAATCGGTTCTCTGTTCGCCCTACCCTAGAAGTTTAATAGTGCATTTTACTCGACATTTCATGCGCTTTGAGATGCCTCTTAGCCCAATACGCTATCTGGAATTGGAGCGACGTAAATTGAACAAACGTGATAGGATTTCGCTGAATTCTTATATTAACCAAAATATAAAATGATCTAATCGGGTCTCTGATTGCCCTATCATAGAAGGCTAATAGTGCATTTTACTCGCTATTCCACGCGCTTTAAGATGCCGGCTAGCCCAGTAGGCTATCTGAAATAGGAGTGACGTAAATTGAACAAATGTAATAGAATTTCCGTGAATTCTTATATTAACCTTAATGTAAAATGGTCTAATCGGGTCTCTGTTCGCCTTACCATAGAAGTCTAATGGTGCATTTCACTCGCCATTTCATGCGCATTGAGATGCCGCTTAGCCCAATACGCTATCTGAAATAGGAGCGGCGTAAGTTGAACAAATGTGATAGAATTTCGCTGAATTCTTTTATTAACCATAATGTAAAATGATCTGATCGGGTCTCTGTTCGCCCTAGCCTAGAAGTTTAATAGTGAATTTTATTCGCCACTTCATGCGCTTTGAGATGCCGCTTAGCCGAATACGCTATCTGAAATAGGAGCGACGTAAATTGAACAAATGTGATACAATTTCCCTGAAATCTTATATTAAACAAAATATAAAATGATCTAATCGGGTCTCTGATTGCCCTACCATAGAAGTTTAGTAGAGCATTTTACTCGCCATTCCAGGCGCTTTAAGATGCCGCTAAGCCCAATACGCTATCTGGAATAGGAGCGACGTAAATTGAACAAACGTGATAGAATTTCGCTGAATTCTTAAATTAACCATAATATAAAATGATCTAATTGGGTCTCTGTTCGCCCTATCATAGAACTTTAATAGTGCATTTTACACGCCCTTCCACGCGCTTTAAGATGCCGTCTAGCCCAGTACGCCAACTGAAATAGGAGCGACGTAAATTGAACAAATGTGATAGAATTTCGCTGAATTCTTATATTAACCAAAATATAAAATTATCTAATCGGGTCTCTGATTGCCCTACCCTAGAAGTTTAATAATGCATTTTACTCGCCATTTCATGCGCTTTGAGGTGCCGCTTAGCCCAATACGCTATCCGAAATATGAGCGACGTAAATTGAACAAATGTGATAGAATTTCGCTGAATTCTTATATTAACCTTAATGTAAAATGATCTAATCGGGTCTCTGTTCGCCCTATCATAGAACTTTAATAGTGCATTTTATTTGCCATTTCATACGCTTTGAGATGTCGCTTAGCCCAATACGCTATCTGAAATAGGAGCGATGTAAATTGAACAAATGTGATAGAATTACGCTGAATTCTTATATTAACCGTAATATAAAATGATCTAACCGGGTCTCTGTTTGAATTATCCTAGAAGTTTGACAGTGCATTTCACTCGCCATTTCATGCGCTTTGAGATGCCGCTTAGCCCAATACGCTATCTGAAATAGGAGCGACGTAAATTGAACAAATGTGATAGAATTTCGCTGTATCCTTATATTAACCAAAATATAAAATGATCTAATCGGGTCTCTGATTGCCCTATCATAGAAGTTTAATAGTGCATTTTACTCGCCATTCCACGCGTTTTAAGATGACGCCTAGCCCAGTACGCTATCTGAAATAGGAGCGACGTAAATTGAACAAATGTAATAGAATTTCGCTGAATTCTTATATTAACCTTAATGTAAAATGATCTAATCGGGTCTCTGATTGCCCTATCATAGAAGTCTAATAGTGAATTTTACTCGACATTCCACGCGCTTTAAGTTGCCGCCTAGCCCAGTACGCTATCTGAAATAGGAGCGACGTAAATTGAACAAATGTGATAGAATTTTGCTGAATTCTTAAATTAACCATAATATAAAATGATCTAATCGGGTCTCTGTTTGTCCTACCCTAGAAGTTTAATAGTGCATTTTACTCGCCATTCCACGCGTTTTAAGATGCCGCTTAGCCCAATACGCTATCTGAAATAGGAGCGACGTAAATTGAACAAATGTGATAGAATTTCCCTGAATTCTTATATTAACCCAAATATAAAATGATCTAATCGGGTCCCTGATTGCCCTATCATCGAAGTTAAATAGTGAATTTTACTCGCCATTCCACGCGCTTTAAGATGCCGACTAGCCCAGTACGCTATCTGAAATAGGAGCGACGTAAATTGAACAAATTTGATAGAATTTCCCTGAATTCTTAAATTAACCATAATATAAAATGATCTAATCGGGTTTCTGTTCGCCCTAGCCGAGAATATTAATAGTGCATTGTATTCGCCATTTCATGCGCTTTGAGATGCCGCTTAGCCCAATACGCTATCTGAAATAGGAGTGACGTAAATTCAACAAATGTGATAGAATTACGCTTAATTCTTATATTAACCGTAATTTAAAATGTTCTAATCGGGGCTCTCTTTCCCTTACCCTAGAAGTTTAACAGTGCACTTCACTCGCCATTTCATGCGCTTTGAGATGCCGCTTAGCCCAATACGCTATCTGAAATATGAGCGACGTAAATTGAACAAATGTGATAGAATTTCGCTGAATTCTTATATTAACCTTAATGTAAAATGATCTAATCGGGTCTCTGTTCGCCCTATCATAGAACTTTAATAGTGCATTTTATTCGCCATTTCATACGCTTTGAGATGTCGCTTAGCCCAATACGCTATCTGAAATAGGAGCGATGTAAATTGAACAAATGTGATAGAATTTCGCTGAATTCATATATTGACCATAATGTAAAATGATCTAATCGGGTCTCCGTTCGCCCTAGCCTAGAAGTTTAATAGTGCATTTTACTCGCCATTTCATGCGCATTGAGATGCCGCTTAGCCCAATACGCCATCTGAAAGAGGAGCGACATAAATTGAACAAATGTGATAGAGTTTCGCTGAATTCTTAAATTAACCATAATATAAAATGATCTTATCGGGTCTCTGTTTGCCCTACCCTAGAAGTTTAATAGTGCATTTTACTCGCCATTTCTTGCGCTTTGAGATGCCGCTTAGCCCAATACGCTATCTCAAATATCAGCGACGTAAATTGAACAAATGTGATAGAATTACGCTGAATTCTTATATTAACCGTAATATAAAATGATCTGATCGGGTCTCTGTTTGCCCTATCCTAGAAGTTTAGTAGTGCATTACACTCGTCATTTCATGCGCTTTGAGATGCCGCTTAGCCCAATAAGCTATCTGAAATAGGAGCGACGTAAATTATAACAAATGTGATAGAATTTTTCTGAATTCTTAAATAAACCATAATATGAAATGATCTAATCGGGTCTCTGTTTGCCCTACCCTAGAAGTTTAACAGTGCATTTTGCTCGCCATTTCATGCGCTTTGAGATGCCGCTTAGCCCAATACGCTATCTGAAATAGGAGCGACGTAAATTGAACAAACGTGATAGGATTTCCCTGAATTCTTATACTAACCTTAATGTAAAATGATCTAATCGGTTCTCTGTTCGCCCTACCCTAGAAGTTTAATAGTGCATTTCACTCGCCATTTCATGCGCTTTGAGATGCCGCCTAGCCCAATACGCTATCTGGAATTGGAGCGACGTAAATTGAACAAACGTGATAAGATTTCGCTGAATTCTTATATTAACCAAAATATAAAATGATCTAATCGGGTCTCCGTTCGCCCTAGCCTGGAAGTTTAATGGTGCATTTTATTCGCCATTTCATGCGCTTTGAGATGCCACTTAGCCCAATACGCTATATGAAATAGGAGCGACGTAAATTGAACAAATGTGATAGAATTTCCCTGAATTATTATATTAACACAAATATAAAATGATCTAATCAGGTCGCTGATTGCCCTATCATCGAAGTTAAATAGTGAATTTCACTCGCCATTCCACGCGCTTTAAGATGCCGCCTAGCCCAGTACGCTATCTGAAACAGGAGCGACGTAAATTGAACAAATGTGATAGAATTTCCCTGAATTCTTAAATTAACCATAATATAAAATGATCTAATCGGGTTTCTGTTCGCCCTAGCCGAGAAGATTAATGGTGCATTTTATTTGCCATTTCATGCGCTTTGAGATGCCGCTTAGCCCAATACGCTATCTGAAATCGGAGTGACGTAAATTCAACAAATGTGATAGAATTACGCTTAATTCTTATATTAACCGTAATATAAAATGTTCTAATCGGGTCTCTCTTTCCCTTACCCTAGAAGTTTAACAGTGCACTTCACTCGCCATTTCACGCGCTTTGAGATGCCGCTTAGCCCAATACGCTACCTGAAATAGGAGCGACGTAAATTGAACAAATGTGTTAGAATTTCGCTGAATTCTTATATTAACCCAAATATAAAATGATCTAATCAGGTCGCTGATTGCCCTATCATCGAGGTTTAATAGTGCATTTTACTCGCCATTTCATGCGCTTTGAGATGCCGCCTAGCCCAGTACGCTATCTGAAATAGGAGCGACGTAAGTTGAACAAATGTGATAGAATTACGCTGCATTCTTATATTAACCGTAATATAAAATGATCTAATCGGGTCTCTGTTTGCCTTATCCTAGAAGTTTAATAGTGCATTATACTCGCCATTTCATGCGCTTCGAGATGCCGCTTAGCCCAATACGCCATCTGAAACAGGAGCGACGTAAATTGAACAAATGTGATAGAATTTCCCTGAAATCTTATATTAACCGTAATATAAAATGATCTAATCGGGTCTCTGTTTGCCCTACCCTAGAAGTTTCATAGTGCATTTTACTCGCCATTGCATGTGCAATGAGATGCCGCATAGCCCAATACGCTATCTGAAATAGGAGCGACGTAAATTGAACAAATGTGATAGAATTTCCGTGAATTCTTATATTAACCTTAATGTAAAATGATCTAATCGGGTCTCTGATCGCCCTACCATAGAAGTCTAATAGTGCATTTCACTCGCCATTTCATGCGCTTTGAGATGCCTCTTAGCCCAATACGCTACCTGAAATAGGAGCAACGTAAGTTGAACAAATGTGATAGAATTTTGCTGAATCCTTAAATTAACGGTAATATAAAATAATCTAATCGGGTCTCTGTTTGCCCTACCCTAGAAGTTTCATAGTGCATTTTACTCGCCATTTCATGCGCTTTGAGATGCCGCTTAGCCCAATACGCTATCTGAAACGTGAGCGACGTAAATTGAACAAATGTGATAGAATTTCGCTGAATTCTTATATTAACCCAAATATAAAATGATCTAATCGGGTCTCTGATTGCCCTATCATCGATGTTAAATAGTGAATTTCACTCGCCATGCCACGCGCATTAAGATGCCGCCTAGCCCAGTACCCTATCTGAAATAGGAGCGACGGAAATTGAACAAATGTGACAGAATTTTGCTGAATTCTTAAATTAACCATAATATAAAATGATCTAATCGGGTCTCTGTTTGCCCTACCGTAGAAGTTTAATAGTGCATTTTACTCACCATTTCATGCGCTTCGAGATGCCGCGTAGCTCAATACGCTATCTGAAATAGGAGCGACGAAAGTTGAACAAATGTGATAGAATTTCGCTGAATTATTTTATTAACCAGAATGTAAAATGATCTAATCTGGTCTCTGTTCGCCCTACCATAGAAGTCTTATAGTGCATTTCACTCGCCATTTCATGCGCTTTGAGATGCCGCTTAGCCCAATACGCTATCTGAAATAGAAGCGACCTAAATTGTACGAATGTGATAGAATTTTGCTGAATTCTTAAATTAACCATAATATAAAATGATCTAATCGGGTCTCTGCTTGCCCTACCCTAGAAGTTTAATAGTGCATTTTACTCGTCATTTCATGCGCTTTGAGATGCCGCTAAGCCCAATAAGCTATATGTAATAGAAGCGACGTAAATTGAACAAATGTGATAGAATTTCGCTGAATTATTAAATTAACCATAATATAAAATGATCTAATCGGGTCACTGATTGCCCTACCCTAGAAGTTTAATAGTGCATTTTGCTCGCCATTTCATGCGCTTTGAGATGCCGCTTAGCCCAATACGCTATCTGAAATATGAGCGACGTAAATTGAACAAATGTGATAGAACTTCGCTGAATTCTTAAATTAACTATAATATAAAATGATCTAATCGGGTCTCTGTTTTCCTTATCCTAGAAGTTTAGCATTGCATTTTACTCGCCATTTCATGCGCTTTGAGATGCCGCTTAGCCCAATACGCTATCTGAAATAGGAGCGACGTAAATTGAACAAATGTGATAGAATTTCGCTGAATTCTTAAATTAACTACAATATAAAATGATTTAATCGGGTCTCTGTTGGCCCTACCCTAGAAGTTTAATAGTGCATTTTACTCGCCATTTCATGCGCTTTGAGATGCCGCTTAGTGCAATATGCTATCTGAAATATGAGCGACGTAAATTGAACAAATGTGATAGAATTTCGCTGAATTCTTATATGAACCAAAATATAAAATGATCTAATCGGGTCTCTGTTTGCCCTACCCTAGAAGTTTAATAGTGCATTTCACTCGTCATTTCATGCGCTTTGAGATGCCGCTAAGCACAATAAGCTATCTGAAATACGAGCGACGTAAATTGAACAAATGTGATAGAATTTCACTGAATTCTTATATTAACCAAAATATAAAATGACCTAATCGGGTCTCTGATTGCCCTATCATAGAAATTTAATTGCGCATTCTACTCGCCATTCCACCCGCTTTAAGATGCCGCCTAGCCCAGTACGCTATCTGAAATAGGAGCGACGGAAATTGAACAAATGTCATAGAATCTCGCTGAAGACTTATATTAACCTTAATGTAAAACGATCTAATCGGGTCTCTGTTCGCCCTACCCTAGAAGTTTAATAGTGCATTTTACTCGCCATTTCATGCGCTTTGAGATGCCGCTTATCCCAATACGCTATCTGAAATAGGAGCGACGTAAATTGAACAAATGTGATAGAATTTCGCTGAATTCTTAAATTAACCATAATATCAAATGATCTAATCGGGTCTCTGTTTGCCCTACCCTAGAAGTTTAATAGTGCATATCACTCGTCATTTCATGCGCTTTGAGATGCCGCTAAGCACAATAAGCTATCTGGAATAGCAGCGACGTAAATTGAACAAATGTGAAAGAATTACGCCGCATTCTTATATTAACCGTAATATAAAATGATCTAATCGGGTCTCCGTTTGCCTTATCCTAGAACTTTAATAGTGCATTTTACTCGCCATTTCACGCGCTTTAAGATGCCGCCTAGCCCAGTACGCTACCTGAAATAGGAGCGACATAAGTTGAACGAATGTGATAGAATTACGCTGAATTCTTATATTAACCATAATATAAAATGATCTAATCGGGTCTCTGTTTGCCCTACCCTAGTAGTTTAATTGTGCATTTCACTCGCCATTTCATGCGCTTTGAGATGCCGCTTATCCCAATACGCTATCTGAAATAGGAGCGACGTAAGTTGTACAAATGTGATAGAATTTCGTTGACATCTTAAATTAACCATAATATAAAATGATCTAATCGGGTCTCTGTTTGCCCTACCCTAGAAGTTTAATAGTGCATTTCACTCGCCATTTCATGCGCTTTGAGATGCCGCTAAGCACAATAAGCTATCTGGAATAGCAGCGACGTAAATTGAACAAATGTGAAAGAATTACGCCGCATTCTTATATTAACCGTAATATAAAATTATCTAATCGGGTCTCTGTTTGCCTTATCCTAGAAGTTTAATAGTGCATTTTACTCGCCATTCCACGCGCTTTAAGATGCCGCCTAGCCCAGTACGCTACCTGAAATAGGAGCGGCGTAAGTTGAACAAATGTGATAGAATTACGCTGAATTCTTATATTAACCGTAATATAAAATGATCTATTCGGGTGTCTGTTCGCCCTACCCTAGAAGTTTAATAGTGCATTTCACTCGCCATTCCATGCGCTTTGAGATGCCGCTTAGCCCAATACGCTATCTGAAATAGGAGCGACGTAAATTGAACAAATGTGATAGAATTTCGCTGAATTCTTATGTTAACCGTAATATAAAATGATCTAATCGGGTCTCTGATTGCCCTACCCTAGAAGTTTAATAGTGCATTTTACTCACCATTCCACGCGCTTTAAGTTGCCGCCTAGCTCAGTACCCTATCTGAAATAGGAGCTACGTAAGTTGAACAAATGTCACAGAATTACGCTGAATTCTTATATTAACCGTAATATAAAATGATCTAATCGGGTCTCTGTTTGCCTTATCCTAGAAGTTTAGTATTGCATTTTACTCGCCATTTCATGCGCTTTGAGATGCCGCTTTGCCCAATACGCTATCTGAAATAGGAGCGACGTAAGTTGAACGAATGTGATAGAATTTCGCTCAATTCTTAAATTAACCATAATATAAAATGATCTAATCGGGTCTCTGTTTGCCCTACCCTAGAACTTTAATAGTGCATTTTACTCGTCATTTCATGCGCTTTGAGATGCCGCTTAGCCTAATACGCTATCTGAAATTGGAGCGATATAAGTTGAACATATGTGATAGAATTTCACTGAATTCTCTTATTAACCATAATGTAAAATGATCTAATCGGATCTCTGTCCGCCCGAGTCTAGAACTTTAATAGTTCATTTTATTTGCCATTTCATACGGTTTGAGATGCCGCTTTGCCCCGTACGCTATCTGAAATAGGAGCGACGTAAATTGAACAAATGTGATAGAATTTCACTGAATTCTTATATTAACCAAAATATAAAATGATCTAATCGGGTCTCTGATTGCCCTAGCATAGAAGTTTAATAGTGCATTTTACTCGCCATTCCGAACGCTTTAAGATGCCGCATAGCCCAGTTCGCTATCTGCAATAGGAGCGACGTAAATTGAACAAATGTGATAGAGTTTTGCTGAATTCTTAAATTAACCATAGTACAAAATGATCTAATCGGGTCTCTGTTTGCTCTACCCTAGAAGTTTAATAGTGCATTTTGCTCGCCATTTCATGCGCTTTGAGATGCCGCTTAGCTCAGTACGCTATTTGAAATAGGAGCGACGTAAGTTGAACAAATGTGATAGAATTTCGCTGAATTCTTAAATTAACCATAACATAAAATGATCTAATCGGGTCTCTGTTTGCCCTACCCTAGAAATTTAATAGTGCATTTTGCTCGCCATTTGATGCGCTTTGAGATGCCGCTGAGCCCAATACGCTATTTGAAATAGGAGCGACGTAAATTGAACAAATGTGATAGAATTTCACTGAATTCTTATATTAACCAAAATATAAAATGATCTAATCGGGTCTCTGATTGCCCTATCATAGAAATTTAATTGCGCATTCTACTCGCCATTCCACCCGCTTTAAGATGCCGCCTAGCCCAGTACGCTATCTGAAATAGGAGCGACGGAAATTGAACAAATGTGATAGAATTTTGCTGAATTCTTAAATTAACCATAATATAAAATGATCTAATCGGGTCTCTGATTGCCCTATCATAGAAGTTTAATAGTGCATTTTACTCGCCATTCCACGCGCTTTAAGATGCCGCTTAGCCCAGTACGCTATCTGAAATAGGAACGACGTAAGTTGAACAAATGTGATAGAATTACGCTGAATTCTTATATTAACCGTAATATAAAATGATCTAATCGGGTCTCTGTTTGCCTCACCCTAGAAGTATAATAGTGCATTTCACTCGTCATTTCATGCGCTTTGAGATGCCGCTAAGCCCAATAAGCTATCTGTAATAGAAGCGACGTAAATTGAACAAATGTGATAGAATTTCGCCTAATTCTTAAATTAACCATAATATAAAATGATCTAATCGGGTCCCTGTTTGCCCTACCCTAGAAGTTTAATAGTGCATTTCACTCGTCATTTCATGCGCTTTGAGATGCCGCTTAGCCCAATACGCTATCTGAAATAGGAGCGACGTAAATTGAACAAATGTGATAGAATTTCGCTGAATTCTTAAATTAACCATAATATAAAATGATCTAATCGGGTCTCTGATTGCCCTATCATAGAAGTTTAATAGTGCATTTTACTCGCCATTCCACGCGCTTTAAGATGCCGCCTAGCCCAGTACGCTATCTGAAATAGGAACGACGTAAGTTGAACAAATGTGATAGAATTTTGCTGACATCTTAAATTAACCATAATATAAAATGATCTCGTCGGGTCTCTGTTTGCCCTACCCTAGAAGTTTAATAGTGCATTTTACTCGCCATTTCATGCGCCTTCAGATGCCGCTTAGCCCAATAAGCTATCTGAAATAGGAGCGACGTAAATTGAACAAATGTGATAGAATTCCCCTGAAATCTTATATTAAACAAAATATAAAATGATCTAATCGGGTCTCTGATTGCCCTATCATAGAAGTTTAACAGTGCATTTCACTCGTCATTTCATGCGCTTTGACATGCCGCTTAGCCCAATAAGCTATCTGACATAGGAGCGACGTAAATTGAACAAATGTGATAGAATTTCCCTGAAATCTTATATTAAACAAAATATAAAATGAGCTAATCGGGTCTCTGATTGGCCTATCATAGGAGTTTAGTAGTGCATTTTACTCGCCATTCCACGAGCTCTAAGATGCCGCCTAGCACAGTACGCTATCTGAAATAGGAGCGACGTAAGTTGAACAAATGTGATAGAATTTCGCAGAATTCTTATATTAACCAAAATATAAAATGATCTAATCTGGTCTCTGTTCGCCCTAGCCTAGAAGTTTAATAGTGCATTTTGTTCGCCATTTCATGCGCTTTGAGATGCCGCTAAGCCCAATAAGCTGTCTGAAATAGGAGCGACGTAAATTGAACAAATGTGATAGAATCTCGCTGAATACTTATATTAACCTTAATGTAAAATAATCTAATCGGGTCTCTGTTCGCCCTACCCCAGAAGTTTAATAGTGCATTTCACTCGCCATTCCACGCGCCTTAAGATGCCGTCTAGCACAGTACGCTATCTGAAATAGGAGCGACGTAAATTGAACAAATGTGGTAGAATTTCGCTGAATTCTTAGATTAACCATAATATAAAATGATCTAATCGGGTCTCTGTTTGCCCTACCCTAGAAGTTTAATAGTGCATTTCACTCGTCATTTCATGCGCTTTGAGATGCCGCTAAGCACAATAAGCTATCTGGAATAGCAGCGACGTAAATTGAACAAATGTGAAAGAATTACGCCGCATTCTTATATTAACCGTAATATAAAATGATCTAATCGGGTCTCTGTTTGCCTTATCCTAGAAGTTTAATAGTGCATTTTACTCGCCATTTCACGCGCTTTAAGATGCCGCCTACCCAGTACGCTACCTGAAATAGGAGCGACGTAAGTTGAACAAATGTGATAGAATTACGCTGAATTCTTATATTAACCATAATATAAAATGATCTAATCGGGTCTCTGTTTGCCCTACCCTAATAGTTTAATTGTGCATTTTACTCGCCATTTCATGCGCTTTGAGATGCCGCTCATCCCAATACGCTATCTGAAATAGGAGCGACGTAAGTTGAAAAAATGTGATAGAATTTCGCTGACATCTTAAATTAACCATAATATAAAATGATCTAATCGGGTCTCTGTTTGCCCTACCCTAGAAGTTTAATAGTGCATTTCACTCGCCATTTCATGCGCTTTGAGATGCCGCTAAGCACAATAAGCTATCTGGAATAGCAGCGACGTAAATTGAACAAATGTGAAAGAATTACGCCGCATTCTTATATTAACCGTAATATAAAATGATCTAATCGGGTCTCTGTTTGCCTCACCCTAGAAGAATAATAGTGCATTTCACTCGTCATTTCATGCGCTTTGAGATGCCGCTAAGCCCAATAAGCTATCTGTAATAGAAGCGACGTAAATTGAACAAATGTGATAGAATTTCGCTGAATTCTTATATTAACCATAATATAAAATGATCTAATCGGGTCCCTGTTTGCCCTACCCGAGAAGTTTAATAGTGCATTTCACTCGTCATTTCATGCGCTTTGAGATGCCGCTTAGCCCAATACGCTATCTGAAACAGGAGCGACGTAAATTGAACAAATGTGATAGAATTTCGCTGAATTCTTATATTAACCAAAGTATATAATGATCTAATCTGGTCTCTGATTGCCCTATCATAGAAGGTTAATAGTGCATTTTACTCGCCATTCTACGCGCTCTAAGATGCCGCCTAGCTCAGTACGCTGTCTGAAATAGAAGCGACGTAACTTGAACAAGTGTGATAGAATCTCGCTGAATACTTATATTAACCTTAATGTAAAATGATCTAATCGGGTCTCTCTTCGCCCTAGCCTAGAAGTTTAATAGCGCATTTTATTCGCCATTTCATGCGCCTTGAGATGCCGCTTAGCACAATACGCTATCTGAAATAGGAGCGACGTAAATTGAACAAATGTGATAGAATTTCCCTGAAATCTTATATTAAACAAAATATAAAATGATCTAATCGGGTCTCTGTTTGCCTTATCCTAGAAGTTTAATAGTGCATTTTACTCGCCATTTCACGCGCTTTAAGATGCCGCCTAGCCCAGTACGCTACCTGAAATAGGAGCGACGTAAGTTGAACAAATGTGATAGAATTACGCTGAATTCTTATATTAACCATAATATAAAATGATCTAATCGGGTCTCTGTTTGCCCTACCCTAATAGTTTAATTGTGCATTTTACTCGCCATTTCATGCGCTTTGAGATGCCGCTCATCCCAATACGCTATCTGAAATAGGAGCGACGTAAGTTGAAAAAATGTGATAGAATTTCGCTGACATCTTAAATTAACCATAATATAAAATGATCTAATCGGGTCTCTGTTTGCCCTACCCTAGAAGTTTAATAGTGCATTTCACTCGCCATTTCATGCGCTTTGAGATGCCGCTAAGCACAATAAGCTATCTGGAATAGCAGCGACGTAAATTGAACAAATGTGAAAGAATTACGCCGCATTCTTATATTAACCGTAATATAAAATGATCTAATCGGGTCTCTGTTTGCCTTATCCTAGAAGTTTAATAGTGCATTTTACTCGCCATTCCACGCGCTTTAAGATGCCGCCTAGCCCAGTACGCTACCTGAAATAGGAGCGACGTAAGTTGAACAAATGTGATAGAATTACGCTGAATTCTTATATTAACCGTAATATAAAATGATCTAATCGGGTCTCTGTTTGCCTTATCCTAGAAGTTTGATAGTGCATTTTACTGGCCATTTCATGCGCTTTGAGATGCAGCTTAGCCCAATACGCTATCTGAAATAGGAGCGACGTAAATTGAACAAATGTGATAGAATTTTGCTGAATTCTTAAATTAACCACAATATAAAATGATCTAATCGGGTCTCTGTTTGCCCTACCCTAGTAGTTTAATTGTGCATTTTACTCGCCATTTCATGCGCTTTTCGATGCCGCTTATCCCAATACGCTATCTGAAATAGGAGCGACGTACGTTGAACAAATGTGATAGAATTTCGCTGAATTCTTTTAAGAACCAGAATGTAAAATGATCTAATCGGGTCTCTGTTCGCCCTAGCCTAGAAGTTTAATAGCGCATTTTATTCGCCATTTCATGCGCCTTGAGATGCCGCTTAGCCCAATACGCTATCTGAAATAGGAGCGACGTAAATTGAACAAATGTGATAGAATTTCCCTGAAATCTTATATTAAACAAAATATAAAATGATCTAATCGGGTCTCTGATTGCCCTATCATAGAAGTTTAGCAGTGCATTTTACTCGCCATTCCACGCGCTTTAAGATGCCGCCTAGCCCAGTACGCTATCTAAATTAGGAACGACGTAAGTTGAACAAATGTGATGGAATTACGCTGAATTCTTATATTAACCGTAATATAAAATGAACTAATCGGGCCTCTGTTTGCCTTATCCTAGAAGTTTAGTATTGCATTTTACTCGCCATTTCATGCGCTTTGAGATACCGCTTAGCCCAATACGCTATCTGAAATAGGAGCGACGTAAATTGAACAAATGTGATAGAATTTCGCTGAATTCTTAAATTAACTATAATATAAAATGATCTAATCGGGTCACTGATTGCCCTATCCTAGAAGTTTAATAGTGCATTTTGCTCGCCATTTCATGCGCTTTGAGATGCCGCTTAGCCCAATACGCTATCTGAAATATGAGCGACGTAAATTGAACAAATGTGATAGAATTTCGCTGAATTCTTAAATTAACTGTAATATAAAATGATCTAATCGGGTCTCTGTTTGCCTTATCCTAGAAGTTTAGCATTGCATTTTACTCGCCATTTCATGCGCTTTGAGATGCCGCTTAGCCCAATACGCTATCTGAAATAGGAGCGACGTAAATTGAACAAATGTGATAGAATTTCGCTGAATTCTTAAATTAACTACAATATAAAATGATTTAATCGGGTCTCTGTTGGCCCTACCCTAGAAGTTTAATAGTGCATTTTACTCGCCATTTCATGCGCTTTGAGATGCCGCTTAGTGCAATACGCTATCTGAAATATGAGCGACGTAAATTGAACAAATGTGATAGAATTTCGCTGAATTCTTATATGAACCAAAATATAAAATGATCTAATCGGGTCTCTGTTTGCCCTACCCTAGAAGTTTAATAGTGCATTTCACTCGTCATTTCATGCGCTTTGAGATGCCGCTAAGCACAATAAGCTATCTGAAATACGAGCGACGTAAATAGAACAATTGTGATAGAATTTCGCTGAATTCTTATATTAACTAAAATATAAAATGATCTAATCGGGTCTCTGATTGCCCTATCATAGAAGATTAATAGTGCATTTTACTCGCCACTCCACGCGCTTTAGGGTGCCGCTTAGCCCAGTACGCTATCCGAAATAGGAGCGACGTACATTGAACAAATGTGATAGAATTTTGCTGAATTCTTAAATTAACCATAATATAAAATGATCTAATCGGGTCTCTGTTTGCCCTACCCTAGAAGTTTAATAGTGCATTTTACTCGCCACTCCACGCGCTTTAGGGTGCCGCTTAGCCCAGTACGCTATCTGAAATAGGAGCGACGTAAATTCAACAAATGTGATAGAATTTCCGTGAAATCTTATATTAAACAAAATATAAAATGATCTAATCGGGTCTCTGATTGCCCTATCATAGAAGTTTAGTAGTGCATTTTACTCGTCATCCCACGCGCTTTAAGGTGCCGCCTAGCCCAGTACGCTATCTGAAATAGGAGCGACGTAAGTTGAACAAATGTGATAGAATTTTGCTGAATTCTTAAATTAACCATAATATAAAATGATCTAATCGGGTCTCTGTTTGCCCTACCCTAGAAGTTTAATAGTGCATTTCACTCGTCACTTTATGCGCTTTGAGATGCCGCTAAGCCCAATAAGCTATCGGAAATAGGAGCGACGTAAATTGCACAAGTGTGATAGAATTTCGCAGAATTCTTATGTTAACCAAAATATAAAATGATTTAATCTGGTCTCTGTTCGCCATAGCCTAGAGGTTTAATAGTGCATTTTGTTCGCCATTTCATGCGCTTTGTGATGCCGCTTAGCCCAATACGCTATCTGAAATAGGAGCGACGTAAGTTGAACAAATGTGATAGAATTACGCTGAATTCTTACATTAACCATAATGTAAAATGATCTAATCGGGTCTCTGTTTGCACTACCCTAGAAGTTTAATAGTGCATTTCACTCGCCACTTCATGCGCTTTGAGATGCCGCTAAGCACAATAAGTTATCTGTAATAGGAGCGACGTAAATTGAACAAATGTGATAGAATTTCGCTGAATTCTTATATTAACCAAAATATAAAATGATCTAATCGGGTCTCTGATTGCCCAATCATAGAAGTTTAATAGTGCATTTTAGTCGCCATTTCATGCGCTTTGAGATCCCGCTTAGCCCAATACGCTATCTGAAATAGGAGCCACGTAAATTGAACAAATGTGATAGAATTTCGCTGAATACTTATATTAACCAAAGTATAAAATGATCTAATCTGGTCTCTGATTGCCCTATCATAGAAGCTTAATAGTGCATTTTACTCGCCATTCCACGCGCTTTAGGGTGCCGCTTAGCCCAGTACGCTATCTGAAATAGGAGCCACGTAAATTGAACAAATGTGATAGAATTTCCCTGAAATCTTATATTAAACAAAATATAAAATGATCTAGTCTGGTCTCTGATTGCCCAATCATAGAAGTTTAATAGTGCATTTTAGTCGCCATTTCATGCGCTTTGAGATCCCGCTTAGCCCAATACGCTATCTGAAATAGGAGCCACGTAAATTGAACAAATGTGATAGAATTTCGCTGAATTCTTATATTAACCAAAGTATAAAATGATCTAATCTGGTCTCTGATTGCCCTATCATAGAAGGTTAATAGTGCATTTTACTCGCCATTCCACGCGCTTTAGGGTGCCGCTTATCCCAGTACGCTATCTGAAATAGGAACGACGTAAATTGAACAAATGTGAGAGAATTTTGCTGAATTCTTAAATTAACCATAATATAAAATGACCTAATCGGGTCTCTGTTTGCCCTACCCTAGAAGTTTAATAGTGCATTTCACGCGCCATTTCATGCGCTTTGAGATGCCGCTTAGCCTAATACGCTATCTGAAATTGGAGCGATATAAGTTGAACAAATGTGATAGAATTTCGCTGAATTCTTTTATTAACCATAATGTAAAAAGATCTAATAGGATCTCTGTTCGCCCGAGCCTAGAACTTTAATAGTGCATTTTATTCGCCATTTCAAACGATTTGAGATGCCGCTTTGCCCAATACGCTATCTGAAATAGGAGCGACGTAAATTGAACAAATGTGATAGAATTTCACGGAATTCTTATATTAACCAAAATATAAAATGATCTAATCGGGTCTCTGATTGCCCTATCATAGAATTTTAATTGTGCATTCTACTCGCCATTCCACCCGCTTTAAGATGCCGCCTAGCCCAGTACGCTATCTGAAATAGGAGCGACGGAAATTGAACAAATGTGATAGAATTTTGCTGAATTCTTAAATTAACCATAATATAAAATGATCTAATCGGGTCTCTGATTGCCCTATCATAGAAGTTTAATAGTGCATTTTACTCGCCATTCCACGCGCTTTAAGATGCCGCTTAGCCCAGTACGCTATCTGAAATAGGAACGACGTAAGTTGAACAAATGTGATAGAATTACGATGAATTCTTATATTAACCAAAATATAAAATGATCTAACCGGTCTCTGATTGCCCTATCATAGAAGTTTAATAGTGCATTTTACTCGCCATTCCACGCGCTTTAAGATGCCGCCTAGCCCAGTTCGCTATCTGAAATACGAGCGACGTAAATTGAACAAGTGTGATAGAATTTTGCTGAATTCTTAAATTAACCGTAATATAAAATGATCTAATCGGGTCTCTGTTTGCCCTAGCCTAGAAGTTTACGAGTGCATTTTATTCGCCATTTCATGCGCTTTGAGATGCCGCTTAGCCGAATACGCTATCTGAATTAGGAGCGACGTAAATTGAACAAATGTGATACAAATTCCCTGAAATCTGATATTAAACAAAATATAAAATGATCTAATCGGGTCTCTGATTGCCCTATCATAGAAGTTTAGTAGTGCACTTTACTCGCCATTCCACGCGCTTCAAGATGCCGCCTAGCCCAGTACGCTATCTGAAATAGGAGCGACGTAAATTGAACAGATGTGATGAAATTTAGCTGACATCTTAAATTTACCATAATATAAAATGATCTAATCGGGTCTCTGTTTGCCCTACCCTAGAAGTTTAATAGTGCATTTCACTCGCCATTTCATGCGCTTTAAGATGCCGCTTATCCCAATACGCTATCTGCAATAGGAGCGACGTACGTTGAACAAATGTGATAGAATTTCGCTGAATTCTTTTAAGAACCAGAATGTAAAATGATCTAATCGGGTCTCTGTTCGCCCTAGCCTAGAAGTTTAATAGCGCATTTTATTCGCCATTTCATGCGCCTTGAGATGCCGCTTAGCCCAATACGCTATCTGAAATAGGAGCGACGTAAATTGAACAAATGTGATAGAATTTCCCTGAAATCTTATATTAAACAAAATATAAAATGATCTAATCGGGTCTCTGTTCGCCCTAGCCTAGAAGTTTAATAGCGCATTTTATTCGCCATTTCATGCGCCTTGAGATGCCGCTTAGCCCAATACGCTATCTGAAATAGGAGCGACGTAAATTGAACAAATGTGATAGAATTTCCCTGAAATCTTATATTAAACAAAATATAAAATGATCTAATCGGGTCTCTGATTGCCCTATCATAGAAGTTTAGCAGTGCATTTTACTCGCCATTCCACGCGCTTTAATATGCCGCCTAGCCCAGTACGCTATCTAAATTAGGAGCGACGTAAGTTGAACAAATGTGATAGAATTACGCTGAATTCTTATATTAACCGTAATATAAAATGATCTAATCGGGTCTCTGTTTGCCTTATCCTAGAAGTTTAGTATTGCATTTTACTCGCCATTTCATGCGCTTTGAGATACCGCTTAGCCCAATACGCTATCTGAAATAGGAGCGACGTAAATTGAACAAATGTGATAGAATTTCGCTGAATTCTTATATTAACTATAATATAAAATGATCTAATCGGGTCACTGATTGCCCTACCCTAGAAGTTTAATAGTGCATTTTGCTCGCCATTTCATGCGCTTTGAGATGCCGCTTAGCCCAATACGCTATCTGAAATATGAGCGACGTAAATTGAACAAATGTGATAGAATTTCACTGAATTCTTATATTAACCAAAATATAAAATAATTTAATCGGGTCTCTGTTTGCCTTATCCTAGAAGTTTAGCATTGCATTTTACTCGCCATTTCATGCGCTTTGAGATGCCGCTTAGCCCAATACGCTATCTGAAATAGGAGCGACGAAAATTGAACAAATGTGATAGAATTTCGCTGAATTCTTAAATTAACTACAATATAAAATGATTTAATCGGGTCTCTGTTGGCCCTACCCTAGAAGTTTAATAGTGCATTTTACTCGCCACTTCATGCGCTTTGAGATGCCGCTTAGTGCAATACGCTATCTGAAATATGAGCGACGTAAATTGAACAGATGTGATAAAATTTAGCTGACATCTTAAATTTACCATAATATAAAATGATCTAATCGGGTCTCTGTTTGCCCTACCCTAGAAGTTTAATAGTGCATTTCACTCGCCATTTCATGCGCTTTAAGATGCCGCTTATCCCAATACGCTATCTGAAATAGGAGCGACGTACGTTGAACAAATGTGATAGAATTTCGCTGAATTCTTTTAAGAACCAGAATGTAAAATGATCTAATCGGGCCTCTGTACGCCCTACCATAGAAATCTAATAGTGCATTTTACTCGCCATTTCATGCGCTTTGAGATGCCGCTTAGCACAATATGCTATCTGGAACAGCAGCGACGTAAATTGAACAAATGTGATAGAATTACGCCGAATTCTTATATTAAGCGTAATATAAAATGATCTAATCAGGTCTCTGTTTGCCTTATCCTAGAAGTTTAATAGTGCATTTTACTCGCCATTCCACGCGCTTTAAGATGCCGCCTAGCCCAGTACGCTACCTGAAATAGGAGCGACGTAAGTTGAACAAATGTGATAGAATTTCGCTGGATTCTTTTATTAACCATAATGTAAAATGATCTAATCGGGTCTCCGTTCGCCCTATCCTAGAAGTTTAATAGTGCATTTCACTCGTCATTTCATGCGCTTTGAGATGTCGCTCAGTCCAATAAGCTATCTGAAATAGGAGCGACGTAAATTGAACAAATGTGATAGAATTTCGATGAATTCTTATATTAACCAAAATATAAAATGATCTAATCGGGTCTCTGATTGCCCTAGGCTAGAAGTTTAATAGTGCATTTTACTCGCCATTCCGCGCGCTTTAAGATGCCGCATAGCCCAGTTCGCTATCTGAAATATGAGCGACGTAAATTGAACAAATGTGATAGAATTTCGCTGAATACTTACATTAACCAAAATATAAAATGATCTAATCGGGTCTCTGTTTGCCTTATCGTAGAAGTTTAATAGTGCATTTCACTCGTCATTTCATGCGCTTTGAGATGCCGCTAAGCACAATATGCTATCTGGAATAGCAGCGACGTAAATTGAACAAATGTGATAGAATTACGCCGAATTCTTATATTAACCGTAATATAAAATGATCTAATCAGGTCTCTGTTTGCCTTATCCTAGAAGTTTAATAGTGCATTTTACTCGCCATTCCACGCGCTTTAAGATGCCGCCTAGCCCAGTACGCTACCTGAAATAGGAGCGACGTAAGTTGAACAAATGTGATAGAATTTCGCTGGATTCTTTTATTAACCATAATGTAAAATGATCTAATCGGGTCTCCGTTCGCCCTATCCTAGAAGTTTAATAGTGCATTTCACTCGTCATTTCATGCGCTTTGAGATGTCGCTTAGTCCAATAAGCTATCTGAAATAGGAGCGACGTAAATTGAACAAATGTGATAGAATTTCGATGAATTCTTATATTAACCAAAATATAAAATGATCTAATCGGGTCTCTGATTGCCCTAGGCTAGAAGTTTACGAGTGCATTTTATTCGCCATTTCATGCGCTTTGAGATGCCGCTTATCCCAATACTTTATCTGAAATAGGAGCGACGTAAGTTGAACAAATGTGACAGAATTTCGCTGAATTCTTATATTAATCAAAATATAAAATGATCTAATCGGGTCTCTGTTTGCCTTATCCTAGAAGTTTAGTATTGCATTTTACTCGCCATTTCATGCGCTTTGAGATACCGCTTAGCCCAATACGCTATCTGAAATAGGAGCGACGTAAATTGAACAAATGTGATAGAATTTCGCTGAATTCTTAAATTAACTATAATATAAAATGATCTAATCGGGTGACTGATTGCCCAACCCTAGAAGTTTAATAGTGCATTTTGCTCGCCATTTCATGCGCTTTGAGATGCCGCTTAGCCCAATACGCTATCTGAAATAGGAGCTACGTAAATTGAACAAATGTGATAGAATTTCCCTGAAATCTTATATTAAACAAAATATAAAATGATCTAATCGGGTCTCTGATTGCCCTATCATAGAAGTTTAGCAGTGCAGTTTACTCGCCATTCCACGCGCTTTAAGATGCCGCCTAGCCCAGTACGCTATCTAAATTAGGAGCGACGTAAGTTGAACAAATGTGATAGAATTACACTGAATTCTTATATTAACCGTAATATAAAATGATCTAATCGGGTCTCTGTTTGCCTTATCCTAGAAGTTTAGTATTGCATTTTACTCGCCATTTCATGCGCTTTGAGATGCCGCTTAGCCCAATACGCTATCTGAAATAGGAGCGACGTAAATTGAATAAATGTGATAGAATTTCGCTGAATTCTTAAATTAACTATAATATAAAATGATCTAATCGGGTCACTGATTGCCCTACCCTAGAAGTTTAATAGTGCATTTCACTCGTCATTTCATGCGCTTTGAGATGCCGCCTAGCCCAATACGCTACCTGAAATAGGAGCGACGTAAGTTGAACAAATGTGATAGAATTACGCTGAATTCTTATATTAACCGTAATATAAAATGATCTAATCGGGTCTCTGTTTGCCCTACCATCGATGTCTAATAGTGCATTTCACTCGCCATTCCACGCGCTTTAAGATGCCGCCGAGCCCAGTACGGTATCTGAAATAGGAGCGACGTAAATTGAACAAATGTGATAGAATTTTGCTGAATTCTTAAATTAACCATAATATTAGATGATGTAATCGGGTCTCTGCTTGCCCTACCCTAGAAGTTTAATAGCGCATTTTACTCGCCATTCCACGCGCTTTGAGATGCCGCTTAGCACAATACGCTACTTGAAATAGGGGCGACGTAAATTGAACAAATGTGATAGAATTACGCTGAATTCTTATATTATCCGTAATATAAAATGATCTAATCGGGTGTCTGTTTGCCTTATCCTAGAAGTTTAATAGTGCATTTTACTCGCCATTTCATGCGCTATGAGATGCCGCTTAGCCCAATACGCTATCTGGAATAGGAGCGACGTAAATTGCACAAATGTGATAGAATTTCGCAGAATTCTTATGTTAACCAAAATATAAAATGATTTAATCTGGTCTCTGCTCGCCATAGCCTAGAAGTTTAATAGTGCATTTTGTTCGCAATTTCATGCGCTTTGTGATGCCGCTTAGCCCAATACGCTATCTGAAATAGGAGCGACGTAAGTTGAACAAATGTGATAGAATTACGCTGTATTCTTACATTAACCATAATGTAAAATGATCTAATCGGGTCTGTGTTTGCACTACCCTAGAAGTTTAATAGTGCATTTCACTCGCCACTTCATGCGCTTTGAGATGCCGCTAAGCACAATAAGTTATCTGTAATAGGAGCGACGTAAATTGAACAAATGTGATAGAATTTCGCTGAATTCTTATATTAACCAAAATATAAAATGATCTAATCGGGTCTCTGATTGCCCAATCATAGAAGTTTAATAGTGCATTTTAGTCGCCATTTCATGCGCTTTGAGATCCCGCTTAGCCCAATACGCTATCTGAAATAGGAGCCACGTAAATTGAACAAATGTGATAGAATTTCGCTGAATTCTTATATTAACCAAAGTATAAAATGATCTAATCTGGTCTCTGATTGCCCTATCATAGAAGGTTAATAGTGCATTTTACTCGCCATTCCACGCGCTTTAGGGTGCCGCTTAGCCCAGTACGCTATCTGAAATAGGAACGACGTAAATTGAACAAATGTGAGAGAATTTTGCTGAATTCTTAAATTAACCATAATATAAAATGACCAAATCGGGTCTCTGTTTGCCCTACCCTAGAAGTTTAATAGTGCATTTCACGCGTCATTTCATGCGCTTTGAGATGCCGCTTAGCCTAATACGCTATCTGAAATTGGAGCGATATAAGTTGAACAAATGTGATAGAATTTCGCTGAATTCTTTTATTAACCATAATGTAAAAAGATCTAATAGGATCTCTGTTCGCCCGAGCCTAGAACTTTAATAGTGCATTTTATTCGCCATTTCAAACGATTTGAGATGCCGCTTTGCCCAATACGCTATCTGAAATAGGAGCGACGTAAATTGAACAAATGTGATAGAATTTCACGGAATTCTTATATTAACCAAAATATAAAATGATCTAATCGGGTCTCTGATTGCCCTATCATAGAATTTTAATTGTGCATTCTACTCGCCATTCCACCCGCTTTAAGATGCCGCCTAGCCCAGTACGCTATCTGAAATAGGAGCGACGGAAATTGAACAAATGTGATAGAATTTTGCTGAATTCTTAAATTAACCATAATATAAAATGATCTAATCGGGTCTCTGATTGCCCTATCATAGAAGTTTAATAGTGCATTTTACTCGCCATTCCACGCGCTTTAAGATGCCGCTTAGCCCAGTACGCTATCTGAAATAGGAACGACGTAAGTTGAACAAATGTGATAGAATTACGATGAATTCTTATATTAACCAAAATATAAAATGATCTAACCGGTCTCTGATTGCCCTATCATAGAAGTTTAATAGTGCATTTTACTCGCCATTTCATGCGCTTTGAGATACCGCTTAGCCCAATACGCTATCTGAAATAGGAGCGACGTAAATTGAACAAATGTGATAGAATTTTGCTAAATTCTTAAATTAACCATAATACAAAATGATCTAATCGGGTCTCTGTTTGCCCTACCCTAGAAGTATAATAGTGCATTTTACTCGCCATTTCAGGCGCTTTGAGATGCCGCTTAGCCCAATACGCTATCTGAAATAGGACCGACGTAAGTTGAACAAATGTGATAGAATTACGCTGAATTCTTAAATTATCCATAATATAAAATGATCTAATCGGGTCTTTGTTTGCCCTACCCTAGAAGTTTAATAGTCCATTTTAGTCGCCATTGCATGTGCTTTGAGATGCCGCATAGCCCAATACGCTATCTGAAATAGGAGCGACGTAAATTGAACAAGTGTGATAGAATTTCCCTGAATTCTTATATTAACTTAATGTAAAATGATCTAATCGGGTCTCTGTTCGCCCTACCATTGAAGTCTAAAAGTGCATTTCACTCGACATTTCATGCGCTTTGAGATGCCGCTTAGCCCAATACGCTGTCTGAAATAGGAGCGACGTAAATTGAACAAATGTGATAGAATTTCGCTGAATTCTTAAATTAACCATAATATAAAATGATCTAATAGGGTCTCTGTTTGCCCTACCCTAGAAGTTTAATAGTGCATTACACTCGTCATTTCATGCGCTTTGAGATGCCGCTTAGACCAATACGCTATCTGAAATAGGAGCGACGTAAATTGAACAAATGTGATAGAACTTCGCTGAAACCTTATATAAAACAAAATATAATATGATCTAATCAGGTCTCTGCTTGCCCTATCATAGAACTTTAGTAGTGCATTTTACTCGCCATTCCACGCGCTTTAAGATGCCGCCTAGCCCAGTATGCTATCTGAAATAGGAGCGACGTAAATTGAACAAATGTGATAGAATTTCCCTGAAACCTTATATTAAACAAAATATAAAATGATCTAATCGCGTCTCTGTTTGCCTGATCCTAGAAGTTTAATAGTGTATTATACTCGCCATTTCATTCGCTTTGAGATGCCGCCTAGCCCAGTACGCTATCTGAAATAGGAGCGACGTAAGTTGACCAAATGTGATAGAATTTCGCTGAATTCTTTTATTAACCATAATGTAAAATGATCTGATCGGGGCTCTGATCGCCATAGCCTAGAAGTTTAATATTGCATTTTATTCGCCATTTCATGCGCTTTGAGATGCCGCTTAGCCGAGTTCGCTATCTGAAATAGGAGCGACGTAAATTGAACAAATGTGATAAAATTTCCCTGAAATCTTATATTAAACAAAATATAAAATGATCTAATCGGGTCTCTGATTGCCCTATCATAGAAGTTTAATAGTGAATTTCACTCGTCATTTCATGCGCTTTAAGATGCCGCCTAGCCCAGTACGCTATCTGACATAGGAGCGACGTAAGTTGAACAAATGTGATAGAATTACGCTGCATTCTCATATTAAGCGTAATATAAAATGATCTAATCGGGTCTCTGTTTGCCTTATCCTAGAAGTTTAATAGCGCGTTTTACTCGCCACTCCACGCGCTTTAAGATGCCGCCTAGCCCAGTATGCTATCAGAAATAGGAGCGACGTAAATTGAACAAATGTGATAGAATTTCGCTGAATTCTTAAATTAACCATAATATAAAATGATCTAATCGGGTCTCTGTTTGCGTTATCCTAGAAGTTTAATAGTGCATTATACTCGCCATTTCATGCGCTTTTAGATGCCGCCTAGCCCAGTACGCTATCTGAAATAGGAGCGACGTAAATTGAACAAATGTGATGGAACTTTGCTGAATTCTTAAATTAACCATAATATAAAATGATCTAATCGGGCCTCTGATTGCCTATCTTAGAATTTTAATAGTGCATTTCACTCGTCATTTCATGCGCTTTGAGATGCCGCTTAGCCCAATATGCTATCTGAAATAGGACCGACGAAAATTGAAAAAATGTGATAGAATTTCGCTGAATTCTTTTATTAACCAAAATGTAAAATGATCTATTCGGGTCTCTGTTCGCCCTAGCCTAGAAGTTTAATAGTGCATTTCACTCGCCATTTCATGCGCTTTGAGATGCCGCTAAGCCCTATAAGCTATCTGAAATAGGAGCGACGTAAATTGAACAAATGTGATAGAATTTCGCTGAATTCTTATATTAACCAAAATATAAAATGATCTAATCGGGTCTCTGATTGCCCTATCGTAGAAGTTTAGTAGTGCATTTTACTCGCCATTCCACGCGCTTTAAGATGCCGCCTAGCCCAGCATGCTATCTGAAATAGGAGCGACGTAAATTGAACAAATGTGATAGAATTTCGCTGAATTCTTAAATTAACCATAATATAAAATGATCTCATCGGGACTCTGTCTGACCTACCCTAGAAGTTTAATAGTGCATTTTACTCGCCATTTCATGCGCTTTGAGATGCCGCTTAGCCGAATACGCTATCTGAAATAGGAGCGACAGAAGTTGAACAAATGTGTTAGAATTTCGCTGAATTTTTTTATTAACCATAATGTAAAATGATCTGATCGGGTCTCTGTTCGCCCTAGCCTACAAGTTTAATAGTGCATTTTATTCGCCACTTCATGCGCTTTGAGATGCCACTAAGCCCAATAAGCTATCTGTAATAGGAGCGACGTAAATTGAACAAATGTGATAGAATTTCGCTGAATTCTTATGTTAACCAAAATATAAAATGATCTAATCGGGTCTCTGATTGCCCTATTATACAAATTTAATAGTGCAGTTTACTTGACATTCCACGCGCTTTAAGATGCCGCCTAGCCCAGTACGCTATCTGAAATAGGAGTGACGTAAATTGAACAAATGTGATAAAATTTCCCTGAAATCTTATATTAAACAAAATATAAAATGATCTAATCGGGTCTCTGATTGCCCTATCATAGAAGTTTAATAGTGCATTTCACTCGCCATTCCACGCGCTTTAAGATGCCGCCGAGCCCAGTACGCTATCTGAAATAGGAGCGACGTAAATTGATCAAATGTGATAGAATTTCGCTGAACTCTTATATTAACCAAAATATAAAATGATCTAATCGGGTCTCTGATTGCCCTATCATAGAAGTTTAGTAGTGCATTTTACTCGCCATTCCACGCGCTTTAAGATGCCGCCTAGCCCAGTATGCTATCTGAAATAGGAGCGACGTAAATTGAACAAATGTGATAGAATTTCGCTGAATTCTTAAATTAACCATAATATAAAATGATCTAATCGGGTCTCTGTTTGCGTTATCCTAGAAGTTTAATAGTGCATTATACTCGCCATTTCATGCGCTTTTAGATGCCGCCTAGCCCAGTACGCTATCGGAAATAGGAGCGACGTAAATTGAACAAATGTGATGGAATTTTGCTGAATTCTTAAATTAACCATAATATAAAATGATCTAATCGGGTCTCTGTTCGCCCCACCCTAGAAGCTTAATAGTGCATTTCACTCGTCATTTCATGCGCTTTGAGATGCCGCTTAGCCCAATATGCTATCTGAAATAGGAGCGACGTAAATTGAACAAATGTGATAGAATTTCGCTGAATTCTTTTATTAACCAAAATGTAAAATGATCGAATCGGGTCTCTGTTCGCCCTAGCCTAGAAGTTTAATAGTGCATTTCACTCGCCATTTCATGCGCTTTGAGATGCCGCTAAGCCCAACAAGCTATCTGAAATAGGAGCGACGTAAATTGAACAAGTGTGATAGAATTTCGCTGAATTCTTATATTAACCAAAATATAAAATGATCTAATCGGGTCTCTGATTGCCCTATCGTAGAAGTTTAGTAGTGCATTTTACTCGCCATTCCACGCGCTTTAAGATGCCGCCTAGCCCAGCATGCTATCTCAAATAGGAGCGACGTAAATTGAACAAATGTGATAGAATTCCGCTGAATTCTTAAATTAACCATAATATAAAATGATCTCATCGGGACTCTGTCTGACCTACCCTAGAAGTTTAATAGTGCATTTTACTCGCCATTTCATGCGCTTTGAGATGCCGCTTAGCCGAATACGCTATCTGAAATAGGAGCGACAGAAGTTGAACAAATGTGTTAGAATTTCGCTGAATTTTTTTATTAACCATAATGTAAAATGATCTGATCGGGTCTCTGTTCGCCCTAGCCTACAAGTTTAATAGTGCATTTTATTCGCCACTTCATGCGCTTTGAGATGCCACTAAGCCCAATAAGCTATCTGTAATAGGAGCGACGTAAATTGAACAAATGTGATAGAATTTCGCTGAATTCTTATGTTAACCAAAATATAAAATGATCTAATCGGGTCTCTGATTGCCCTATTATACAAATTTAATAGTGCAGTTTACTTGACATTCCACGCGCTTTAAGATGCCGCCTAGCCCAGTACGCTATCTGAAATAGGAGTGACGTAAATTGAACAAATGTGATAAAATTTCGCTGAATACTTATATTAAACAAAATATAAAATGATCTAATCGGGTCTCTGATTGCCCTATCATAGAAGTTTAATAGTGCATTTCACTCGCCATTCCACGCGCTTTAAGATGCCGCCGAGCCCAGTACGCTATCTGAAATAGGAGCGACGTAAATTGATCAAATGTGATAGAATTTCGCTGAACTCTTATATTAACCAAAATATAAAATGATCTAATCGGGTCTCTGATTGCCCTATCATAGAAGTTTAGTAGTGCATTTTACTCGCCATTCCACGCGCTTTAAGATGCCGCCTAGCCCAGTATGCTATCTGAAATAGGAGCGACGTAAATTGAACAAATGTGATAGAATTTCGCTGAATTCTTAAATTAACCATAATATAAAATGATCTAATCGGGTCTCTGTTTGCGTTATCCTAGAAGTTTAATAGTGCATTATACTCGCCATTTCATGCGCTTTTAGATGCCGCCTAGCCCAGTACGCTATCGGAAATAGGAGCGACGTAAATTGAACAAATGTGATGGAATTTTGCTGAATTCTTAAATTAACCATAATATAAAATGATCTAATCGGGTCTCTGATTGCCCTATCATAGAATTTTAATAGTGCATTTCACTCGTCATTTCATGCGCTTTGAGATGCCGCTAAGCCCTATAAGCGATCTGAAATAGGAGCGACGTAAATTGAACAAATGTGATAGAATTTCGCTGAATTCTTAAATTAACCATAATATAAAATGATCTAATCGGGTCTCTGTTTGCGTTATCCTAGAAGTTTAATAGTGCATTATACTCGCCATTTCATGCGCTTTTACATGCCGCATAGCCCAGTACGCTATCTGAAATAGGAGCGACGTAAATTGAACAAATGTGATAGAATTTCCGTGAATTCTTATATTTACCTTAATGTAAAATGATCTAATCGGGTCTCTGTTCGCCCCACCCTAGAAGCTTAATAGTGCATTTCACTCGTCATTTCATGCGCTTTGAGATGCCGCTTAGCCCAATATGCTATCTGAAATAGGAGCGACGTAAATTGAACAAATGTGATAGAATTTCGCTGAATTCTTTTATTAACCAAAATATAAAATGATCTAATCGGGTCTCTGATTGCCCTATCGTAGAAGTTTCGTAGTGCATTTTGCTCGCCATTCCACGCGCTTTAAGATGCCGCCCAGCCCAGTATGCTATCTGAAATAGGAGCGACGTAAATTGAACGAATGTGATAGAATTTCGCTGAATTCTTAAATTAACCATAATATAAAATGATCTCATCGGGAATCTGTCTGACCTATCCTAGAAGGTTAATAGTGCATTTTACTCGCCATTTCATGCGCTTTGAGGTGCCGCTTAGCCCAATATGCTATCTGAAATAGGAGCGACAGAAGTTGAACAAATGTGATAGAATTTCGCTGAATTTTTTTATTAACCATAATGTAAAATGCTCTGATCGGGTCTCTGTTCGCCCTAGCCTACAAGTTTAATAGTGCATTTTATTCGCCACTTCATGCGCTTTGAGATGCCACTAAGCCCAATAAGCTATCTGTAATAGGAGCGACGTAAATTGAACAAATGTGATAGAATTTCGCTGAATTCTTATGTTAACCAAAATATAAAATGATCTAATCAGGTCTCTGATTGCCCTATTATACAAATTTAATAGTGCAGTTTACTTGACATTCCACGCGCTTTAAGATGCCGCCTAGCCCAGTACGCTATCTGAAATAGGAGTGACGTAAATTGAACAAATGTGATAAAATTTCCCTGAAATCTTATATTAAACAAAATATAAAATGATCTAATCGGGTCTCTGATTGCCCTATCATAGAAGTTTAATAGTGCATTTCACTCGCCATTCCACGCGCTTTAAGATGCCGCCGAGCCCAGTACGCTATCTGAAATAGGAGCGACGTAAATTGATCAAATGTGATAGAATTTCGCTGAACTCTTATATTAACCAAAATATAAAATGATCTAATCGGGTCTCTGATTGCCCTATCATAGAAGTTTAGTAGTGCATTTTACTCGCCATTCCACGCGCTTTAAGATGCCGCCTAGCCCAGTATGCTATCTGAAATAGGAGCGACGTAAATTGAACAAATGTGATAGAATTTCGCTGAATTCTTAAATTAACCATAATATAAAATGATCTAATCGGGTCTCTGTTTGCGTTATCCTAGAAGTTTAATAGTGCATTATACTCGCCATTTCATGCGCTTTTAGATGCCGCCTAGCCCAGTACGCTATCGGAAATAGGAGCGACGTAAATTGAACAAATGTGATAGAATTTCGCTGAATTCTTTTATTAACCATAATGTAAAATGATCTAATCGGATCTCTGTCCGCCCGAGTCTAGAACTTTAATAGTTCATTTTATTTGCCATTTCATACGGTTTGAGATGCCGCTTTGCCCCGTACGCTATCTGAAATAGGAGCGACGTAAATTGAACAAATGTGATAGAATTTCACTGAATTCTTATATTAACCAAAATATAAAATGATCTAATCGGGTCTCTGATTGCCCTAGCATAGAAGTTTAATAGTGCATTTTACTCGCCATTCCGAACGCTTTAAGATGCCGCATAGCCCAGTTCGCTATCTGCAATAGGAGCGACGTAAATTGAACAAATGTGATAGAGTTTTGCTGAATTCTTAAATTAACCATAGTACAAAATGATCTAATCGGGTCTCTGTTTGCTCTACCCTAGAAGTTTAATAGTGCATTTTGCTCGCCATTTCATGCGCTTTGAGATGCCGCTTAGCTCAGTACGCTATTTGAAATAGGAGCGACGTAAGTTGAACAAATGTGATAGAATTTCGCTGAATTCTTAAATTAACCATAACATAAAATGATCTAATCGGGTCTCTGTTTGCCCTACCCTAGAAATTTAATAGTGCATTTTGCTCGCCATTTGATGCGCTTTGAGATGCCGCTGAGCCCAATACGCTATTTGAAATAGGAGCGACGTAAATTGAACAAATGTGATAGAATTTCACTGAATTCTTATATTAACCAAAATATAAAATGATCTAATCGGGTCTCTGATTGCCCTATCATAGAAATTTAATTGCGCATTCTACTCGCCATTCCACCCGCTTTAAGATGCCGCCTAGCCCAGTACGCTATCTGAAATAGGAGCGACGGAAATTGAACAAATGTGATAGAATTTTGCTGAATTCTTAAATTAACCATAATATAAAATGATCTAATCGGGTCTCTGATTGCCCTATCATAGAAGTTTAATAGTGCATTTTACTCGCCATTCCACGCGCTTTAAGATGCCGCTTAGCCGAGTACGCTATCTGAAATAGGAACGACGTAAGTTGAACAAATGTGATAGAATTACGCTGAATTCTTATATTAACCGTAATATAAAATGATCTAATCGGGTCTCTGTTTGCCTCACCCTAGAAGTATAATAGAGCATTTCACTCGTCATTTCATGCGCTTTGAGATGCCGCTAAGCCCAATAAGCTATCTGTAATAGAAGCGACGTAAATTGAACAAATGTGATAGAATTTCGCCTAATTCTTAAATTAACCATAATATAAAATGATCTAATCGGGTCCCTGTTTGCCCTACCCTAGAAGTTTAATAGTGCATTTCACTCGTCATTTCATGCGCTTTGAGATGCCGCTTAGCCCAATACGCTATCTGAAATAGGAGCGACGTAAATTGAACAAATGTGATAGAATTTCGCTGAATTCTTAAATTAACCATAATATAAAATGATCTAATCGGGTCTCTGATTGCCCTATCATAGAAGTTTAATAGTGCATTTTACTCGCCATTCCACGCGCTTTAAGATGCCGCCTAGCCCAGTACGCTATCTGAAATAGGAACGACGTAAGTTGAACAAATGTGATAGAATTTTGCTGACATCTTAAATTAACCATAATATAAAATGATCTCGTCGGGTCTCTGTTTGCCCTACCCTAGAAGTTTAATAGTGCATTTTACTCGCCATTTCATGCGCCTTCAGATGCCGCTTAGCCCAATAAGCTATCTGAAATAGGAGCGACGTAAATTGAACAAATGTGATAGAATTCCCCTGAAATCTTATATTAAACAAAATATAAAATGATCTAATCGGGTCTCTGATTGCCCTATCATAGAAGTTTAACAGTGCATTTCACTCGTCATTTCATGCGCTTTGACATGCCGCTTAGCCCAATAAGCTATCTGACATAGGAGCGACGTAAATTGAACAAATGTGATAGAATTTCCCTGAAATCTTATATTAAACAAAATATAAAATGAGCTAATCGGGTCTCTGATTGGCCTATCATAGGAGTTTAGTAGTGCATTTTACTCGCCATTCCACGCGCTTTAAGATGCCGCCTAGCCCAGTACGCTATATGAAATAGGAGCGACGTAAATTGAACAAATGTGATAGAATTTCCCTGAATTCATATATTAACCCAAATATAAAATGATCTAATCGGGTCTCTGATTGCCCTATCATCGTAGTTTAATAGTGCATTTCACTCGCCATTCCACGTGCTTTAAGCTGCCGCCTAGCCCAATACGCTATCTGAAATAGGAGCGACGTAAATTTAACAAATGTGACAGAATTTCGCTGAATTCTTTTATTAACCATAATGTAAAATGATCTAATCGGGTCTCTGTTCGCCCTAGCCTAGAAGTTTAATAGTGCATTTTGTTCGCCATTTCATGCGCTTTGAGATGCCGCTAAGCCCAATAAGCTGTCTGAAATAGGAGCGACGTAAATTGAACAAATGTGATAGAATCTCGCTGAATACTTATATTAACCTTAATGTAAAATAATCTAATCGGGTCTCTGTTCGCCCTACCCCAGAAGTTTAATAGTGCATTTCACTCGCCATTCCACGCGCCTTAAGATGCCGTCTAGCACAGTACGCTATCTGAAATAGGAGCGACGTAAATTGAAAAAATGTGATAGAATTTCGCTGACATCTTAAATTAACCATAATATAAAATGATCTAATCGGGTCTCTGTTTGCCCTACCCTAGAAGTTTAATAGTGCATTTCACTCGCCATTTCATGCGCTTTGAGATGCCGCTAAGCACAATAAGCTATCTGGAATAGCAGCGACGTAAATTGAACAAATGTGAAAGAATTACGCCGCATTCTTATATTAACCGTAATATAAAATGATCTAATCGGGTCTCTGTTTGCCTCACCCTAGAAGTATAATAGTGCATTTCACTCGTCATTTCATGCGCTTTGAGATGCCGCTAAGCCCAATAAGCTATCTGTAATAGAAGCGACGTAAATTGAACAAATGTGATAGAATTTCGCTGAATTCTTATATTAACCATAATATAAAATGATCTAATCGGGTCCCTGTTTGCCCTACCCGAGAAGTTTAATAGTGCATTTCACTCGTCATTTCATGCGCTTTGAGATGCCGCTTAGCCCAATACGCTATCTGAAACAGGAGCGACGTAAATTGAACAAATGTGATAGAATTTCGCTGAATTCTTATATTAACCAAAGTATATAATGATCTAATCTGGTCTCTGATTGCCCTATCATAGAAGGTTAATAGTGCATTTTACTCGCCATTCTACGCGCTCTAAGATGCCGCCTAGCTCAGTACGCTGTCTGAAATAGAAGCGACGTAACTTGAACAAGTGTGATAGAATCTCGCTGAATACTTATATTAACCTTAATGTAAAATGATCTAATCGGGTCTCTCTTCGCCCTAGCCTAGAAGTTTAATAGCGCATTTTATTCGCCATTTCATGCGCCTTGAGATGCCGCTTAGCACAATACGCTATCTGAAATAGGTGCGACGTAAATTGAACAAATGTGATAGAATTTCCCTGAAATCTTATATTAAACAAAATATAAAATGATCTAATCGGGTCTCTGTTTGCCTTATCCTAGAAGTTTAATAGTGCATTTTACTCGCCATTTCACGCGCTTTAAGATGCCGCCTAGCCCAGTACGCTACCTGAAATAGGAGCGACGTAAGTTGAACAAATGTGATAGAATTACGCTGAATTCTTATATTAACCATAATATAAAATGATCTAATCGGGTCTCTGTTTGCCCTACCCTAATAGTTTAATTGTGCATTTTACTCGCCATTTCATGCGCTTTGAGATGCCGCTCATCCCAATACGCTATCTGAAATAGGAGCGACGTAAGTTGAAAAAATGTGATAGAATTTCGCTGACATCTTAAATTAACCATAATATAAAATGATCTAATCGGGTCTCTGTTTGCCCTACCCTAGAAGTTTAATAGTGCATTTCACTCGCCATTTCATGCGCTTTGAGATGCCGCTAAGCACAATAAGCTATCTGGAATAGCAGCGACGTAAATTGAACAAATGTGAAAGAATTACGCCGCATTCTTATATTAACCGTAATATAAAATGATCTAATCGGGTCTCTGTTTGCCTTATCCTAGAAGTTTAATAGTGCATTTTACTCGCCATTCCACGCGCTTTAAGATGCCGCCTAGCCCAGTACGCTACCTGAAATAGGAGCGACGTAAGTTGAACAAATGTGATAGAATTACGCTGAATTCTTATATTAACCGTAATATAAAATGATCTAATCGGGTCTCTGTTTGCCTTATCCTAGAAGTTTGATAGTGCATTTTACTGGCCATTTCATGCGCTTTGAGATGCAGCTTAGCCCAATACGCTATCTGAAATAGGAGCGACGTAAATTGAACAAATGTGATAGAATTTTGCTGAATTCTTAAATTAACCACAATATAAAATGATCTAATCGGGTCTCTGTTTGCCCTACCCTAGTAGTTTAATTGTGCATTTTACTCGCCATTTCATGCGCTTTTCGATGCCGCTTATCCCAATACGCTATCTGAAATAGGAGCGACGTACGTTGAACAAATGTGATAGAATTTCGCTGAATTCTTTTAAGAACCAGAATGTAAAATGATCTAATCGGGTCTCTGTTCGCCCTAGCCTAGAAGTTTAATAGCGCATTTTATTCGCCATTTCATGCGCCTTGAGATGCCGCTTAGCCCAATACGCTATCTGAAATAGGAGCGACGTAAATTGAACAAATGTGATAGAATTTCCCTGAAATCTTATATTAAACAAAATATAAAATGATCTAATCGGGTCTCTGATTGCCCTATCATAGAAGTTTAGCAGTGCATTTTACTCGCCATTCCACGCGCTTTAAGATGCCGCCTAGCCCAGTACGCTATCTAAATTAGGAACGACGTAAGTTGAACAAATGTGATGGAATTACGCTGAATTCTTATATTAACCGTAATATAAAATGAACTAATCGGGTCTCTGTTTGCCTTATCCTAGAAGTTTAGTATTGCATTTTACTCGCCATTTCATGCGCTTTGAGATACCGCTTAGCCCAATACGCTATCTGAAATAGGAGCGACGTAAATTGAACAAATGTGATAGAATTTCGCTGAATTCTTAAATTAACTATAATATAAAATGATCTAATCGGGTCACTGATTGCCCTATCCTAGAAGTTTAATAGTGCATTTTGCTCGCCATTTCATGCGCTTTGAGATGCCGCTTAGCCCAATACGCTATCTGAAATATGAGCGACGTAAATTGAACAAATGTGATAGAATTTCGCTGAATTCTTAAATTAACTGTAATATAAAATGATCTAATCGGGTCTCTGTTTGCCTTATCCTAGAAGTTTAGCATTGCATTTTACTCGCCATTTCATGCGCTTTGAGATGCCGCTTAGCCCAATACGCTATCTGAAATAGGAGCGACGTAAATTGAACAAATGTGATAGAATTTCGCTGAATTCTTAAATTAACTACAATATAAAATGATTTAATCGGGTCTCTGTTGGCCCTACCCTAGAAGTTTAATAGTGCATTTTACTCGCCATTTCATGCGCTTTGAGATGCCGCTTAGTGCAATACGCTATCTGAAATATGAGCGACGTAAATTGAACAAATGTGATAGAATTTCGCTGAATTCTTATATGAACCAAAATATAAAATGATCTAATCGGGTCTCTGTTTGCCCTACCCTAGAAGTTTAATAGTGCATTTCACTCGTCATTTCATGCGCTTTGAGATGCCGCTAAGCACAATAAGCTATCTGAAATACGAGCGACGTAAATAGAACAATTGTGATAGAATTTCGCTGAATTCTTATATTAACTAAAATATAAAATGATCTAATCGGGTCTCTGATTGCCCTATCATAGAAGATTAATAGTGCATGTTACTCGCCACTCCACGCGCTTTAGGGTGCCGCTTAGCCCAGTACGCTATCCGAAATAGGAGCGACGTACATTGAACAAATGTGATAGAATTTTGCTGAATTCTTAAATTAACCATAATATAAAATGATCTAATCGGGTCTCTGTTTGCCCTACCCTAGAAGTTTAATAGTGCATTTTACTCGCCACTCCACGCGCTTTAGGGTGCCGCTTAGCCCAGTACGCTATCTGAAATAGGAGCGACGTAAATTCAACAAATGTGATAGAATTTCCGTGAAATCTTATATTAAACAAAATATAAAATGATCTAATCGGGTCTCTGATTGCCCTATCATAGAAGTTTAGTAGTGCATTTTACTCGTCATCCCACGCGCTTTAAGGTGCCGCCTAGCCCAGTACGCTATCTGAAATAGGAGCGACGTAAGTTGAACAAATGTGATAGAATTTTGCTGAATTCTTAAATTAACCATAATATAAAATGATCTAATCGGGTCTCTGTTTGCCCTACCCTAGAAGTTTAATAGTGCATTTCACTCGTCACTTTATGCGCTTTGAGATGCCGCTAAGCCCAATAAGCTATCGGAAATAGGAGCGACGTAAATTGCACAAGTGTGATAGAATTTCGCAGAATTCTTATGTTAACCAAAATATAAAATGATTTAATCTGGTCTCTGTTCGCCATAGCCTAGAAGTTTAATAGTGCATTTTGTTCGCCATTTCATGCGCTTTGTGATGCCGCTTAGCCCAATACGCTATCTGAAATAGGAGCGACGTAAGTTGAACAAATGTGATAGAATTACGCTGAATTCTTACATTAACCATAATGTAAAATGATCTAATCGGGTCTCTGTTTGCACTACCCTAGAAGTTTAATAGTGCATTTCACTCGCCACTTCATGCGCTTTGAGATGCCGCTAAGCACAATAAGTTATCTGTAATAGGAGCGACGTAAATTGAACAAATGTGATAGAATTTCGCTGAATTCTTATATTAACCAAAATATAAAATGATCTAATCGGGTCTCTGATTGCCCAATCATAGAAGTTTAATAGTGCATTTTAGTCGCCATTTCATGCGCTTTGAGATCCCGCTTAGCCCAATACGCTATCTGAAATAGGAGCCACGTAAATTGAACAAATGTGATAGAATTTCGCTGAATACTTATATTAACCAAAGTATAAAATGATCTAATCTGGTCTCTGATTGCCCTATCATAGAAGCTTAATAGTGCATTTTACTCGCCATTCCACGCGCTTTAGGGTGCCGCTTAGCCCAGTACGCTATCTGAAATAGGAGCCACGTAAATTGAACAAATGTGATAGAATTTCCCTGAAATCTTATATTAAACAAAATATAAAATGATCTAGTCTGGTCTCTGATTGCCCAATCATAGAAGTTTAATAGTGCATTTTAGTCGCCATTTCATGCGCTTTGAGATCCCGCTTAGCCCAATACGCTATCTGAAATAGGAGCCACGTAAATTGAACAAATGTGATAGAATTTCGCTGAATTCTTATATTAACCAAAGTATAAAATGATCTAATCTGGTCTCTGATTGCCCTATCATAGAAGGTTAATAGTGCATTTTACTCGCCATTCCACGCGCTTTAGGGTGCCGCTTATCCCAGTACGCTATCTGAAATAGGAACGACGTAAATTGAACAAATGTGAGAGAATTTTGCTGAATTCTTAAATTAACAATAATATAAAATGACCTAATCGGGTCTCTGTTTGCCCTACCCTAGAAGTTTAATAGTGCATTTCACGCGCCATTTCATGCGCTTTGAGATGCCGCTTAGCCTAATACGCTATCTGAAATTGGAGCGATATAAGTTGAACAAATGTGATAGAATTTCGCTGAATTCTTTTATTAACCATAATGTAAAAAGATCTAATAGGATCTCTGTTCGCCCGAGCCTAGAACTTTAATAGTGCATTTTATTCGCCATTTCAAACGATTTGAGATGCCGCTTTGCCCAATACGCTATCTGAAATAGGAGCGACGTAAATTGAACAAATGTGATAGAATTTCACGGAATTCTTATATTAACCAAAATATAAAATGATCTAATCGGGTCTCTGATTGCCCTATCATAGAATTTTAATTGTGCATTCTACTCGCCATTCCACCCGCTTTAAGATGCCGCCTAGCCCAGTACGCTATCTGAAATACGAGCGACGTAAATTGAACAAGTGTGATAGAATTTTGCTGAATTCTTAAATTAACCGTAATATAAAATGATCTAATCGGGTCTCTGTTTGCCCTAGCCTAGAAGTTTACGAGTGCATTTTATTCGCCATTTCATGCGCTTTGAGATGCCGCTTAGCCGAATACGCTATCTGAATTAGGAGCGACGTAAATTGAACAAATGTGATACAAATTCCCTGAAATCTGATATTAAACAAAATATAAAATGATCTAATCGGGTCTCTGATTGCCCTATCATAGAAGTTTAGTAGTGCACTTTACTCGCCATTCCACGCGCTTCAAGATGCCGCCTAGCCCAGTACGCTATCTGAAATAGGAGCGACGTAAATTGAACAGATGTGATGAAACTTAGCTGACATCTTAAATTTACCATAATATAAAATGATCTAATCGGGTCTCTGTTTGCCCTACCCTAGAAGTTTAATAGTGCATTTCACTCGCCATTTCATGCGCTTTAAGATGCCGCTTATCCCAATACGCTATCTGCAATAGGAGCGACGTACGTTGAACAAATGTGATAGAATTTCGCTGAATTCTTTTAAGAACCAGAATGTAAAATGATCTAATCGGGTCTCTGTTCGCCCTAGCCTAGAAGTTTAATAGCGCATGTTATTCGCCATTTCATGCGCCTTGAGATGCCGCTTAGCCCAATACGCTATCTGAAATAGGAGCGACGTAAATTGAACAAATGTGATAGAATTTCCCTGAAATCTTATATTAAACAAAATATAAAATGATCTAATCGGGTCTCTGATTGCCCTATCATAGAAGTTTAGCAGTGCATTTTACTCGCCATTCCACGCGCTTTAATATGCCGCCTAGCCCAGTACGCTATCTAAATTAGGAGCGACGTAAGTTGAACAAATGTGATAGAATTACGCTGAATTCTTATATTAACCGTAATATAAAATGATCTAATCGGGTCTCTGTTTGCCTTATCCTAGAAGTTTAGTATTGCATTTTACTCGCCATTTCATGCGCTTTGAGATACCGCTTAGCCCAATACGCTACCTGAAATAGGAGCGACGTAAATTGAACAAATGTGATAGAATTTCGCTGAATTCTTATATTAACTATAATATAAAATGATCTAATCGGGTCACTGATTGCCCTACCCTAGAAGTTTAATAGTGCATTTTGCTCGCCATTTCATGCGCTTTGAGATGCCGCTTAGCCCAATACGCTATCTGAAATATGAGCGACGTAAATTGAACAAATGTGATAGAATTTCACTGAATTCTTATATTAACCAAAATATAAAATAATCTAATCGGGTCTCTGTTTGCCTTATCCTAGAAGTTTAGCATTGCATTTTACTCGCCATTTCATGCGCTTTGAGATGCCGCTTAGCCCAATACGCTATCTGAAATAGGAGCGACGAAAATTGAACAAATGTGATAGAATTTCGCTGAATTCTTAAATTAACTACAATATAAAATGATTTAACCGGGTCTCTGTTGGCCCTACCCTAGAAGTTTAATAGTGCATTTTACTCGCCACTTCATGCGCTTTGTGATGCCGCTTAGTGCAATACGCTATCTGAAATATGAGCGACGTAAATTGAACAGATGTGATAAAATTTAGCTGACATCTTAAATTTACCATAATATAAAATGATCTAATCGGGTCTCTGTTTGCCCTACCCTAGAAGTTTAATAGTGCATTTCACTCGCCATTTCATGCGCTTTAAGATGCCGCTTATCCCAATACGCTATCTGAAATAGGAGCGACGTACGTTGAACAAATGTGATAGAATTTCGCTGAATTCTTTTAAGAACCAGAATGTAAAATGATCTAATCGGGCCTCTGTACGCCCTACCATAGAAATCTAATAGTGCATTTTACTCGCCATTTCATGCGCTTTGAGATGCCGCTTAGCACAATATGCTATCTGGAACAGCAGCGACGTAAATTGAACAAATGTGATAGAATTACGCCGAATTCTTATATTAACCGTAATATAAAATGATCTAATCAGGTCTCTGTTTGCCTTATCCTAGAAGTTTAATAGTGCATTTTACTCGCCATTCCACGCGCTTTAAGATGCCGCCTAGCCCAGTACGCTACCTGAAATAGGAGCGACGTAAGTTGAACAAATGTGATAGAATTTCGCTGGATTCTTTTATTAACCATAATGTAAAATGATCTAATCGGGTCTCCGTTCGCCCAATCCTAGAAGTTTAATAGTGCATTTCACTCGTCATTTCATGCGCTTTGAGATGTCGCTTAGTCCAATAAGCTATCTGAAATAGGAGCGACGTAAATTGAACAAATGTGATAGAATTTCGATGAATTCTTATATTAACCAAAATATAAAATGATCTAATCGGGTCTCTGATTGCCCTAGGCTAGAAGTTTACGAGTGCATTTTATTCGCCATTTCATGCGCTTTGAGATGCCGCTTATCCCAATACTTTATCTGAAATAGGAGCGACGTAACTTGAACAAATGTGATAGAATTTCGCTGAATTCTTATATTAATCAAAATATAAAATGATCTAATCGGGTCTCTGTTTGCCTTATCCTAGAAGTTTAGTATTGCATTTTACTCGCCATTTCATGCGCTTTGAGATACCGCTTAGCCCAATACGCTATCTGAAATAGGAGCGACGTAAATTGAACAAATGTGATAGAATTTCGCTGAATTCTTAAATTAACTATAATATAAAATGATCTAATCGGGTCACTGATTGCCCAACCCTAGAAGTTTAATAGTGCATTTTGCTCGCCATTTCATGCGCTTTGAGATGCCGCCTAGCCCAATACGCTACCTGAAATAGGAGCGACGTAAGTTGAACAAATGTGATAGAATTACGCTGAATTCTTATATTAACCGTAATATAAAATGATCTAATCGGGTCTCTGTTTGCCCTACCATCGAAGTCTAATAGTGCATTTCACTCGCCATTCCACGCGCTTTAAGATGCCGCCGAGCCCAGTACGGTATCTGAAATAGGAGCGACGTAAATTGAACAAATGTGATAGAATTTTGCTGAATTCTTAAATTAACCATAATATTAGATGATGTAATCGGGTCTCTGCTTGCCCTACCCTAGAAGTTTAATAGCGCATTTTACTCGCCATTCCACGCGCTTTGAGATGCCGCTTAGCACAATACGCTACTTGAAATAGGGGCGACGTAAATTGAACAAATGTGATAGAATTACGCTGAATTCTTATATTATCCGTAATATAAAATGATCTAATCGGGTGTCTGTTTGCCTTATCCTAGAAGTTTAATAGTGCATTTTACTCGCCATTTCATGCGCTATGAGATGCCGCTTAGCCCAATACGCTATCTGGAATAGGAGCGACGTAAATTGAACAAATGTGTTAGAATTTCCCTGAATTCTTATATTAACCTTAATGTAAAATGATGTAATCGGGCCTCTGTTTGCCCTATCATAGAAGTTTAACAGTGCATTTTACTCGCCATTTCATGCGCTTTGAGATGCCGCATAGCCCAATACGCTATCTGAAATAGGAGCGACGTAAATTGAACAAATGTTATAGAATTTCGCTGAATTCTTAAATTAACCATAATATAAAATGATCTAATCGGGTCTCTGTTCGCCCTACCATAGAAGTCTAATAGTGCATTTCACTCGCCATTCCACGCTCTTTAAGATGCGGCCGAACCCAGTACGCTGTCTGAAATAGGAGCGACGTAAATTGAACAAATGTGATAGAATTTCGCTGAATTCTTAAATTAACAATAATATAAAATGATCTAATCGGGTCTCTGCTTGCCCTACCCTAGAAGTTTAATAGTGCATTTTACACGCCATTTCATGCGCTATGAGTTGCCGCTTAGCCCAATACGTTATCTGGAATAGGAGCGACGTAAATTGAACAAATGTGATAGAATTTCCCTGAATTCTTATATTAACCTTAATGTAAAATGATGTAATCGGGCCTCTGTTTGCCCTATCATAGATGTTTAACAGTGCATTTTACTCGCCATTTCATGCGCTTTAAGATGCCGCCTAGCCCAGTACGCTATCTGAAATATGAGCGACGTAAGTTGATCAAATGTGATAGAATTACGCTGCATTCTTATATTAACCGTTATATAAAATGATGTAATCGGGCCTCTGTTTGCCTTACCCTAGAAGTTTAATAGTGCATTATACTCGCCATTTCATGCGCTTCGAGATGCCGCTTAGCCCAATACGCTATCTGAAACAGGAGCGACATAAATTGAACAAATGTGATAGAATTTCGCTGAATTCTTAAATTAACCATAATAAGAAATGATCTAATCGGGTCGCTGTTTGCCCTACCCTAGAAGTTTAATAGTGCATTTTACTCGCCATTTCATGCGCTTCGAGATGCCGCTTAGCCCAATACGCTATCTGAAACAGGAGCGACATAAATTGAACAAATGTGATAGAATTTCGCTGAATTCTTAAATTAACCATAATAAGAAATGATCTAATCGGGTCTCTGTTTGCCCTACCCTCGAAGTTTAATAGTGAATTTTACTCGCCATTTCTTGCGCTTTGAGGTGCCGCTTAGCCCAATACGCTATCTGAAATATGACTGACGTAAATTGAACAAATGTGATAGAATTTCGCTGAATTCTCATATTAACATTAATGTAAAATGATCTAATCGAGTCTCTGTTCGCCCTACCCTAGAAGTTTAATAGTGCATTTCACTCGTCATTTCATGCGCTTTAAGATGCCGCCTAGCCCAGTACGCTATCTGACATAGGAGCGACGTAAATTGAACAAATGTGATAGATTTCCCTGAATTCTTATATTAGCCTTAATGGAAAATGATCTGTTCGGGCTCTGTTCGCCTTACCCTAGAAGTTTAATCGTGCATTTTACTCGTCATTTCATACGCTTTGAGATGCCGCGTAGCCCAATACGCTATCTGAAATAGGAGAGACGTAAATTGAACAAATGTGATAGAATTTCGCTGAATTCTTATATTAACCGTAATATAAAATGATCTAATCGGGTCTCTGTTTGAATTATCCTAGAAGTTTGATAGTGCATTTCACTCGCCATTTCATGCGCTCTGAGATGCCGCTTAGCCCAATACGCTATCTGAAATAGGAGCGACGTAAATTGAACAAATGTGATAGAATTTCGCTGAATACTTATATTAACCAAAATATAAAATGATCTAATCGGGTCTCTGATTGCCCTATCATAGAAGTTTAGTAGTGCATTTTACTCGCCATTCCACGCGCTTTAAGATGCCGCCTAACCCAGTACGCTAACTGAAATAGGAGCGACGTAAGTTGAACAAATGTGATAGAATTACGCTGAATTCTTATATTAACCGTAATATAAAATGATCTAATCGGGTCTCTGTTTGAATTATCCTAGAAGTTTGATAGTGCATTTCACTAGCCATTTCATGCGCTTTGAGATGCCGCTTAGCCCAATACGCAATCTGAAATAGGAGCGACGTAAATTGAACAAATGTGATAGAATTTCGCTGAATTCTTATATTACCCGTAATATAAAATGATCTAATCAGGTCTCTGTTTGCCTTATTCTAGAAGTTTAATAGTGCATTATACTTGCCATTTCATGCGCATTTAGATGCCGCCTATCCCAGTACGCTATCTGAAATAGGAGCGACGTAAATTCAACAAATGTGATAGAATTTCGCTGAATTCTTTTATTAACCAAAATGTAAAATGATCTAATCGGGTCTCTGTTCGCCCTAGTCTAGAAGTTAAATAGTGCATTTTAGTCGCCATTTCATGCGCTTTGAGATGCCGCTTAGCCCAATACGCTATCTGAAATAGGAGCGACGTAAGTTGAACAAATGTGATAGAATTACGCTGAATTCTTAAATTAACTACAATATAAAATGATTTAACCGGGTCTCTGTTGGCCCTACCCTAGAAGTTTAATAGTGCATTTTACTCGCCACTTCATGCGCTTTGAGATGCCGCTTAGTGCAATACGCTATCTGAAATATGAGCGACGTAAATTGAACAGATGTGATAAAATTTAGCTGACATCTTAAATTTACCATAATATAAAATGATCTAATCGGGTCTCTGTTTGCCCTACCCTAGAAGTTTAATAGTGCATTTCACTCGCCATTTCATGCGCTTTAAGATGCCGCTTATCCCAATACGCTATCTGAAATAGGAGCGACGTACGTTGAACAAATGTGATAGAATTTCGCTGAATTCTTTTAAGAACCAGAATGTAAAATGATCTAATCGGGCCTCTGTACGCCCTACCATAGAAATCTAATAGTGCATTTTACTCGCCATTTCATGCGCTTTGAGATGCCGCTTAGCACAATATGCTATCTGGAACAGCAGCGACGTAAATTGAACAAATGTGATAGAATTACGCCGAATTCTTATATTAACCGTAATATAAAATGATGTAATCAGGTCTCTGTTTGCCTTATCCTAGAAGTTTAATAGTGCATTTTACTCGCCATTCCACGCGCTTTAAGATGCCGCCTAGCCCAGTACGCTACCTGAAATAGGAGCGACGTAAGTTGAACAAATGTGATAGAATTTCGCTGGATTCTTTTATTAACCATAATGTAAAATGATCTAATCGGGTCTCCGTTCGCCCAATCCTAGAAGTTTAATAGTGCATTTCACTCGTCATTTCATGCGCTTTGAGATGTCGCTTAGTCCAATAAGCTATCTGAAATAGGAGCGACGTAAATTGAACAAATGTGATAGAATTTCGATGAATTCTTATATTAACCAAAATATAAAATGATCTAATCGGGTCTCTGTTTGCCCTAGCCTAGAAGTTTACGAGTGCATTTTATTCGCCATTTCATGCGCTTTGAGATGCCGCTTATCCCAATACTTTATCTGAAATAGGAGCGACGTAACTTGAACAAATGTGATAGAATTTCGCTGAATTCTTATATTAATCAAAATATAAAATGATCTAATCGGGTCTCTGTTTGCCTTATCCTAGAAGTTTAGTATTGCATTTTACTCGCCATTTCATGCGCTTTGAGATACCGCTTAGCCCAATACGCTATCTGAAATAGGAGCGACGTAAATTGAACAAATGTGATAGAATTTCGCTGAATTCTTAAATTAACTATAATATAAAATGATCTAATCGGGTCACTGATTGCCCTACCCTAGAAGTTTAATAGTGCATTTTGCTCGCCATTTCATGCGCTTTGAGATGCCGCCTAGCCCAATACGCTACCTGAAATAGGAGCGACGTAAGTTGAACAAATGTGATAGAATTACGCTGAATTCTTATATTAACCGTAATATAAAATGATCTAATCGGGTCTCTGTTTGCCCTACCATCGATGTCTAATAGTGCATTTCACTCGCCATTCCACGCGCTTTAAGATGCCGCCGAGCCCAGTACGGTATCTGAAATAGGAGCGACGTAAATTGAACAAATGTGATAGAATTTTGCTGAATTCTTAAATTAACCATAATATTAGATGATGTAATCGGGTCTCTGCTTGCCCTACCCTAGAAGTTTAATAGCGCGTTTTACTCGCCATTCCACGCGCTTTGAGATGCCGCTTAGCACAATACGCTACTTGAAATAGGGGCGACGTAAATTGAACAAATGTGATAGAATTACGCTGAATTCTTATATTATCCGTAATATAAAATGATCTAATCGGGTGTCTGTTTGCCTTATCCTAGAAGTTTAATAGTGCATTTTACTCGCCATTTCATGCGCTATGAGATGCCGCTTAGCCCAATACGCTATCTGGAATAGGAGCGACGTAAATTGAACAAATGTGTTAGAATTTCCCTGAATTCTTATATTAACCTTAATGTAAAATGATGTAATCGGGCCTCTGTTTGCCCTATCATAGAAGTTTAACAGTGCATTTTACTCGCCATTTCATGCGCTTTGAGATGCCGCATAGCCCAATACGCTATCTGAAATAGGAGCGACGTAAATTGAACAAATGTTATAGAATTTCGCTGAATTCTTAAATTAACCATAATATAAAATGATCTAATCGGGTCTCTGTTCGCCCTACCATAGAAGTCTAATAGTGCATTTCACTCGCCATTCCACGCTCTTTAAGATGCGGCCGAACCCAGTACGCTGTCTGAAATAGGAGCGACGTAAATTGAACAAATGTGATAGAATTTCGCTGAATTCTTAAATTAACAATAATATAAAATGATCTAATCGGGTCTCTGCTTGCCCTACCCTAGAAGTTTAATAGTGCATTTTACACGCCATTTCATGCGCTATGAGTTGCCGCTTAGCCCAATACGTTATCTGGAATAGGAGCGACGTAAATTGAACAAATGTGATAGAATTTCCCTGAATTCTTATATTAACCTTAATGTAAAATGATGTAATCGGGCCTCTGTTTGCCCTATCATAGATGTTTAACAGTGCATTTTACTCGCCATTTCATGCGCTTTAAGATGCCGCCTAGCCCAGTACGCTATCTGAAATATGAGCGACGTAAGTTGATCAAATGTGATAGAATTACGCTGCATTCTTATATTAACCGTTATATAAAATGATGTAATCGGGCCTCTGTTTGCCTTACCCTAGAAGTTTAATAGTGCATTATACTCGCCATTTCATGCGCTTCGAGATGCCGCTTAGCCCAATACGCTATCTGAAACAGGAGCGACATAAATTGAACAAATGTGATAGAATTTCGCTGAATTCTTAAATTAACCATAATAAGAAATGATCTAATCGGGTCTCTGTTTGCCCTACCCTAGAAGTTTAATAGTGCATTTTACTCGCCATTTCATGCGCTTCGAGATGCCGCTTAGCCCAATACGCTATCTGAAACAGGAGCGACATAAATTGAACAAATGTGATAGAATTTCGCTGAATTCTTAAATTAACCATAATAAGAAATGATCTAATCGGGTCTCTGTTTGCCCTACCCTCGAAGTTTAATAGTGAATTTTACTCGCCATTTCTTGCGCTTTGAGGTGCCGCTTAGCCCAATACGCTATCTGAAATATGACTGACGTAAATTGAACAAATGTGATAGAATTTCGCTGAATTCTCATATTAACATTAATGTAAAATGATCTAATCGAGTCTCTGTTCGCCCTACCCTAGAAGTTTAATAGTGCATTTCACTCGTCATTTCATGCGCTTTAAGATGCCGCCTAGCCCAGTACGCTATCTGACATAGGAGCGACGTAAATTGAACAAATGTGATAGATTTCCCTGAATTCTTATATTAGCCTTAATGGAAAATGATCTGTTCGGGCTCTGTTCGCCTTACCCTAGAAGTTTAATCGTGCATTTTACTCGTCATTTCATACGCTTTGAGATGCCGCGTAGCCCAATACGCTATCTGAAATAGGAGAGACGTAAATTGAACAAATGTGATAGAATTTCGCTGAATTCTTATATTAACCGTAATATAAAATGATCTAATCGGGTCTCTGTTTGAATTATCCTAGAAGTTTGATAGTGCATTTCACTCGCCATTTCATGCGCTCTGAGATGCCGCTTAGCCCAATACGCTATCTGAAATAGGAGCGACGTAAATTGAACAAATGTGATAGAATGTCGCTGAATACTTATATTAACCAAAATAGAAAATGATCTAATCGGGTCTCTGATTGCCCTATCATAGAAGTTTAGTAGTGCATTTTACTCGCCATTCCACGCGCTTTAAGATGCCGCCTAACCCAGTACGCTAACTGAAATAGGAGCGACGTAAGTTGAACAAATGTGATAGAATTACGCTGAATTCTTATATTAACCGTAATATAAAATGATCTAATCGGGTCTCTGTTTGAATTATCCTAGAAGTTTGATAGTGCATTTCACTAGCCATTTCATGCGCTTTGAGATGCCGCTTAGCCCAATACGCAATCTGAAATAGGAGCGACGTTAATTGAACAAATGTGATAGAATTTCGCTGAATTCTTATATTACCCGTAATATAAAATGATCTAATCAGGTCTCTGTTTGCCTTATTCTAGAAGTTTAATAGTGCATTATACTTGCCATTTCATGCGCATTTAGATGCCGCCTATCCCAGTACGCTATCTGAAATAGGAGCGACGTAAATTCAACAAATGTGATAGAATTTCGCTGAATTCTTTTATTAACCAAAATGTAAAATGATCTAATCGGGTCTCTGTTCGCCCTAGTCTAGAAGTTAAATAGTGCATTTTAGTCGCCATTTCATGCGCTTTGAGATGCCGCTTAGCCCAATACGCTATCTGAAATAGGAGCGACGTAAGTTGAACAAATGTGATAGAATTACGCTGATTCTTATATTAACCGTAATATAAAATGATCTAATCGGGTCTCTATTTGCCTTATCCTAGAAGTTTAATAGCGCATTTTACTCGCCATTTCATGCGCTTTGAGATGCCGCATAGCCCAATACGCTATCTGAAATAGGCGCGACGTAAATTGAACAAATGTGACAGAATTTCCGTGAATTCTTATATTAACCTTAATGTACAATGATCCAATCGGGTCTCTGTTCACCCTACCATAGAAGTCTAATAGTGCATTTCACTCGCCATTTCTTGCTCTTTGAGATGCCGCTTAGCCCAATACGCTATGTGAAATAGGAGCGACGTAAGTTGAACAAATGTGATAGAATTTCGCTGAATTCTTAAATTAACCAAAATATAAAATGATCTCATCGGGTCTCTGTTTGCCCTACCCTAGAAGTTTAATAGTGCATTTTACTCGCCATTCCACGCGCTTTAAGATGCCGCCTAGCCCAGTACGCTATATGAAATAGGAGCGACGTAAATTGAACAAATGTGATAGAATTTCCCTGAATTCATATATTAACCCAAATATAAAATGATCTAATCGGGTCTCTGATTGCCCTATCATCGTAGTTTAATAGTGCATTTCACTCGCCATTCCACGTGCTTTAAGCTGCCGCCTAGCCCAATACGCTATCTGAAATAGGAGCGACGTAAATTTAACAAATGTGACAGAATTTCGCTGAATTCTTTTATTAACCATAATGTAAAATGATCTAATCGGGTCTCTGTTCGCCCTAGCCTAGAAGTTTAATAGTGCATTTTATTCGGCATTTCATGCGCTTTGAGATGCCGCTTAGCCCAATACGCTATCTGAAATATCAGCGACGTAAATTGAACAAATGTGATAGAATTTTGCTGAATTCTTATATTAACCTTAATGTAAAATGATCTAGTCGGGTCTCTGTTCGCCCTACCCTAGAAGTTTAATGGTCCATTTCTCTCGCCATTTCATGCGCTTTGAGATGCCGCTTAGCCCTATAAGCTATCTGAAATAGGAGCGATGTAAATTGAATAAATGTGATACAATTTCGCTGAATTCTTTTATTAACCATAATGTAAAATGATCTAATCGGGTCTCTGTTCGTCCTAGCCTAGAAGTTTAATAGTGCATTTTATTCGCCATTTCATGCGCTTTGCGAAGCCGCTTAGCCCAATGCGCTATCTGGAATATGAGCGACGTAAATAGAACAAATGTGATAGAATTTCCCTGAAATCTAATATTAAACAAAATATAAAATGATCTAATCGGGTCTCTGATTGCCCTATCATAGAAGTTTTTTCGTGCATTTTAGTCGCCCTTCCACGCCCTTTAAGATGCCGCCTAGCCCAGTACGCTATCTGAAATAGGAACGACGTAAATTGAACAAATGTGATAGAATTTTGCTGAATTATTAAATTAACCATAATATAAAATGATCTAATCGGGTCTCTGTTTGCCCTACCCTAGAAGTTTAATAGTGCGTTGTACTCGGCATTTCATGCGCTTCGAGATGCCGCTTACCCCAATACGCTATCTGAAATAGGAGCGACGTAAATTGAACAAATGTGATAGAATTTTGCTAAATTCTTAAATTAACCATAATACAAAATGATCTAATCGGGTCTCTGTTTGCCCTACCCTAGAAGTATAATAGTGCATTTTACTCGCCATTTCAGGCGCTTTGAGATGCCGCTTAGCCCAATACGCTATCTGAAATAGGACCGACGTAAGTTGAACAAATGTGATAGAATTACGCTGAATTCTTAAATTATCCATAATATAAAATGATCTAATCGGGTCTTTGTTTGCCCTACCCTAGAAGTTTAATAGTCCATTTTAGTCGCCATTGCATGTGCTTTGAGATGCCGCATAGCCCAATACGCTATCTGAAATAGGAGCGACGTAAATTGAACAAGTGTGATAGAATTTCCCTGAATTCTTATATTAACTTAATGTAAAATGATCTAATCGGGTCTCTGTTCGCCCTACCATTGAAGTCTAAAAGTGCATTTCACTCGACATTTCATGCGCTTTGAGATGCCGCTTAGCCCAATACGCTGTCTGAAATAGGAGCGACGTAAATTGAACAAATGTGATAGAATTTCGCTGAATTCTTAAATTAACCATAATATAAAATGATCTAATAGGGTCTCTGTTTGCCCTACCCTAGAAGTTTAATAGTGCATTACACTCGTCATTTCATGCGCTTTGAGATGCCGCTTAGACCAATACGCTATCTGAAATAGGAGCGACGTAAATTGAACAAATGTGATAGAACTTCGCTGAAACCTTATATAAAACAAAATATAATATGATCTAATCAGGTCTCTGCTTGCCCTATCATAGAACTTTAGTAGTGCATTTTACTCGCCATTCCACGCGCTTCAAGATGCCGCCTAGCCCAGTATGCTATCTGAAATAGGAGCGACGTAAATTGAACAAATGTGATAGAATTTCCCTGAAACCTTATATTAAACAAAATATAAAATGATATAATCGCGTCTCTGTTTGCCTGATCCTAGAAGTTTAATAGTGTATTATACTCGCCATTTCATTCGCTTTGAGATGCCGCCTAGCCCAGTACGCTATCTGAAATAGGAGCGACGTAAGTTGACCAAATGTGATAGAATTTCGCTGAATTCTTTTATTAACCATAATGTAAAATGATCTGATCGGGGCTCTGATCGCCATAGCCTAGAAGTTTAATATTGCATTTTATTCGCCATTTCATGCGCTTTGAGATGCCGCTTAGCCGAGTTCGCTATCTGAAATAGGAGCGACGTAAATTGAACAAATGTGATAAAATTTCCCTGAAATCTTATATTAAACAAAATATAAAATGATCTAATCGGGTCTCTGATTGCCCTATCATAGAAGTTTAATAGTGAATTTCACTCGTCATTTCATGCGCTTTAAGATGCCGCCTAGCCCAGTACGCTATCTGACATAGGAGCGACGTAAGTTGAACAAATGTGATAGAATTACGCTGCATTCTCATATTAAGCGTAATATAAAATGATCTAATCGGGTCTCTGTTTGCCTTATCCTAGAAGTTTAATAGCGCGTTTTACTCGCCACTCCACGCGCTTTAAGATGCCGCCTAGCCCAGTATGCTATCAGAAATAGGAGCGACGTAAATTGAACAAATGTGATAGAATTTCGCTGAATTCTTAAATTAACCATAATATAAAATGATCTAATCGGGTCTCTGTTTGCGTTATCCTAGAAGTTTAATAGTGCATTATACTCGCCATTTCATGCGCTTTTAGATGCCGCCTAGCCCAGTACGCTATCTGAAATAGGAGCGACGTAAATTGAACAAATGTGATGGAACTTTGCTGAATTCTTAAATTAACCATAATATAAAATGATCTAATCGGGCCTCTGATTGCCTATCTTAGAATTTTAATAGTGCATTTCACTCGTCATTTCATGCGCTTTGAGATGCCGCTTAGCCCAATATGCTATCTGAAATAGGACCGACGAAAATTGAAAAAATGTGATAGAATTTCGCTGAATTCTTTTATTAACCAAAATGTAAAATGATCTATTCGGGTCTCTGTTCGCCCTAGCCTAGAAGTTTAATAGTGAATTTCACTCGCCATTTCATGCGCTTTGAGATGCCGCTAAGCCCTATAAGCTATCTGAAATAGGAGCGACGTAAATTGAACAAATGTGATAGAATTTCGCTGAATTCTTATATTAACCAAAATATAAAATGATCTAATCGGGTCTCTGATTGCCCTATCGTAGAAGTTTAGTAGTGCATTTTACTCGCCATTCCACGCGCTTTAAGATGCCGCCTAGCTCAGCATGCTATCTGAAATAGGAGCGACGTAAATTGAACAAATGTGATAGAATTTCGCTGAATTCTTAAATTAACCATAATATAAAATGATCTCATCGGGACTCTGTCTGACCTACCCTAGAAGTTTAATAGTGCATTTTACTCGCCATTTCATGCGCTTTGAGATGCCGCTTAGCCGAATACGCTATCTGAAATAGGAGCGACAGAAGTTGAACAAATGTGTTAGAATTTCGCTGAATTTTTTTATTAACCATAATGTAAAATGATCTGATCGGGTCTCTGTTCGCCCTAGCCTACAAGTTTAATAGTGCATTTTATTCGCCACTTCATGCGCTTTGAGATGCCACTAAGCCCAATAAGCTATCTGTAATAGGAGCGACGTAAATTGAACAAATGTGATAGAATTTCGCTGAATTCTTATGTTAACCAAAATATAAAATGATCTAATCGGGTCTCTGATTGCCCTATTATACAAATTTAATAGTGCAGTTTACTTGACATTCCACGCGCTTTAAGATGCCGCCTAGCCCAGTACGCTATCTGAAATAGGAGTGACGTAAATTGAACAAATGTGATAAAATTTCCCTGAAATCTTATATTAAACAAAATATAAAATGATCTAATCGGGTCTCTGATTGCCCTATCATAGAAGTTTAATAGTGCATTTCACTCGCCATTCCACGCGCTTTAAGATGCCGCCGAGCCCAGTACGCTATCTGAAATAGGAGCGACGTAAATTGATCAAATGTGATAGAATTTCGCTGAACTCTTATATTAACCAAAATATAAAATGATCTAATCGGGTCTCTGATTGCCCTATCATAGAAGTTTAGTAGTGCATTTTACTCGCCATTCCACGCGCTTTAAGATGCCGCCTAGCCCAGTATGCTATCTGAAATAGGAGCGACGTAAATTGAACAAATGTGATAGAATTTCGCTGAATTCTTAAATTAACCATAATATAAAATGATCTAATCGGGTCTCTGTTTGCGTTATCCTAGAAGTTTAATAGTGCATTATACTCGCCATTTCATGCGCTTTTAGATGCCGCCTAGCCCAGTACGCTATCGGAAATAGGAGCGACGTAAATTGAACAAATGTGATGGAATTTTGCTGAATTCTTAAATTAACCATAATATAAAATGATCTAATCGGGTCTCTGATTGCCCTATCATAGAATTTTAATAGTGCATTTCACTCGTCATTTCATGCGCTTTGAGATGCCGCTAAGCCCTATAAGCGATCTGAAATAGGAGCGACGTAAATTGAACAAATGTGATAGAATTTCGCTGAATTCTTAAATTAACCATAATATAAAATGATCTAATCGGGTCTCTGTTTGCGTTATCCTAGAAGTTTAATAGTGCATTATACTCGCCATTTCATGCGCTTTTACATACCGCATAGCCCAGTACGCTATCTGAAATAGGAGCGACGTAAATTGAACAAATGTGATAGAATTTCCGTGAATTCTTATATTTACCTTAATGTAAAATGATCTAATCGGGTCTCTGTTCGCCCCACCCTAGAAGCTTAATAGTGCATTTCACTCGTCATTTCATGCGCTTTGAGATGCCGCTTAGCCCAATATGCTATCTGAAATAGGAGCGACGTAAATTGAACAAATGTGATAGAATTTCGCTGAATTCTTTTATTAACCAAAATATAAAATGATCTAATCGGGTCTCTGATTGCCCTATCGTAGAAGTTTCGTAGTGCATTTTGCTCGCCATTCCACGCGCTTTAAGATGCCGCCCAGCCCAGTATGCTATCTGAAATAGGAGCGACGTAAATTGAACAAATGTGATAGAATTTCGCTGAATTCTTAAATTAACCATAATATAAAATGATCTCATCGGGAATCTGTCTGACCTACCCTAGAAGGTTAATAGTGCATTTTACTCGCCATTTCATGCGCTTTGAGATGCCGCTTAGCCCAATACGCTATCTGAAATAGGAGCGACAGAAGTTGAACAAATGTGATAGAATTTCGCTGAATTTTTTTATTAACCATAATGTAAAATGCTCTGATCGGGTCTCTGTTCGCCCTAGCCTACAAGTTTAATAGTGCATTTTATTCGCCACTTCATGCGCTTTGAGATGCCACTAAGCCCAATAAGCTATCTGTAATAGGAGCGACGTAAATTGAACAAATGTGATAGAATTTCGCTGAATTCTTATGTTAACCAAAATATAAAATGATCTAATCAGGTCTCTGATTGCCCTATTATACAAATTTAATAGTGCAGTTTACTTGACATTCCACGCGCTTTAAGATGCCGCCTAGCCCAGTACGCTATCTGAAATAGGAGTGACGTAAATTGAACAAATGTGATAAAATTTCCCTGAAATCTTATATTAAACAAAATATAAAATGATCTAATCGGGTCTCTGTTTGCCCTATCATAGAAGTTTAATAGTGCATTTCACTCGCCATTCCACGCGCTTTAAGATGCCGCCGAGCCCAGTACGCTATCTGAAATAGGAGCGACGTAAATTGATCAAATGTGATAGAATTTCGCTGAACTCTTATATTAACCAAAATATAAAATGATCTAATCGGGTCTCTGATTGCCCTATCATAGAAGTTTAGTAGTGCATTTTACTCGCCATTCCACGCGCTTTAAGATGCCGCCTAGCCCAGTATGCTATCTGAAATAGGAGCGACGTAAATTGAACAAATGTGATAGAATTTCGCTGAATTCTTAAATTAACCATAATATAAAATGATCTAATCGGGTCTCTGTTTGCGTTATCCTAGAAGTTTAATAGTGCATTATACTCGCCATTTCATGCGCTTTTAGATGCCGCCTAGCCCAGTACGCTATCGGAAATAGGAGCGACGTAAATTGAACAAATGTGATGGAATTTTGCTGAATTCTTAAATTAACCATAATATAAAATGATCTAATCGGGTCTCTGTTCGCCCCACCCTAGAAGTTTAATAGTGCATTTCACTCGTCATTTCATGCGCTTTGAGATGCCGCTTAGCCCAATATGCTATCTGAAATAGGAGCGACGTAAATTGAACAAATGTGATAGAATTTCGCTGAATTCTTTTATTAACCAAAATGTAAAATGATCGAATCGGGTCTCTGTTCGCCCTAGCCTAGAAGTTTAATAGTGCATTTCACTCGCCATTTCATGCGCTTTGAGATGCCGCTAAGCCCAACAAGCTATCTGAAATAGGAGCGACGTAAATTGAACAAGTGTGATAGAATTTCGCTGAATTCTTATATTAACCAAAATATAAAATGATCTAATCGGGTCTCTGATTGCCCTATCGTAGAAGTTTAGTAGTGCATTTTACTCGCCATTCCACGCGCTTTAAGATGCCGCCTAGCCCAGCATGCTATCTCAAATAGGAGCGACGTAAATTGAACAAATGTGATAGAATTCCGCTGAATTCTTAAATTAACCATAATATAAAATGATCTCATCGGGACTCTGTCTGACCTACCCTAGAAGTTTAATAGTGCATTTTACTCGCCATTTCATGCGCTTTGAGATGCCGCTTAGCCGAATACGCTATCTGAAATAGGAGCGACAGAAGTTGAACAAATGTGTTAGAATTTCGCTGAATTTTTTTATTAACCATAATGTAAAATGATCTGATCGGGTCTCTGTTCGCCCTAGCCTACAAGTTTAATAGTGCATTTTATTCGCCACTTCATGCGCTTTGAGATGCCACTAAGCCCAATAAGCTATCTGTAATAGGAGCGACGTAAATTGAACAAATGTGATAGAATTTCGCTGAATTCTTATGTTAACCAAAATATAAAATGATCTAATCGGGTCTCTGATTGCCCTATTATACAAATTTAATAGTGCAGTTTACTTGACATTCCACGCGCTTTAAGATGCCGCCTAGCCCAGTACGCTATCTGAAATAGGAGTGACGTAAATTGAACAAATGTGATAAAATTTCCCTGAAATCTTATATTAAACAAAATATAAAATGATCTAATCGGGTCTCTGATTGCCCTATCATAGAATTTTAATAGTGCATTTCACTCGCCATTCCACGCGCTTTAAGATGCCGCCGAGCCCAGTACGCTATCTGAAATAGGAGCGACGTAAATTGATCAAATGTGATAGAATTTCGCTGAACTCTTATATTAACCAAAATATAAAATGATCTAATCGGGTCTCTGATTGCCCTATCATAGAAGTTTAGTAGTGCATTTTACTCGCCATTCCACGCGCTTTAAGATGCCGCCTAGCCCAGTATGCTATCTGAAATAGGAGCGACGTAAATTGAACAAATGTGATAGAATTTCGCTGAATTCTTAAATTAACCATAATATAAAATGATCTAATCGGGTCTCTGTTTGCGTTATCCTAGAAGTTTAATAGTGCATTATACTCGCCATTTCATGCGCTTTTAGATGCCGCCTAGCCCAGTACGCTATCGGAAATAGGAGCGACGTAAATTGAACAAATGTGATGGAATTTTGCTGAATTCTTAAATTAACCATAATATAAAATGATCTAATCGGGTCTCTGTTCGCCCCACCCTAGAAGCTTAATAGTGCATTTCACTCGTCATTTCATGCGCTTTGAGATGCCGCTTAGCCCAATATGCTATCTGAAATAGGAGCGACGTAAATTGAACAAATGTGATAGAATTTCGCTGAATTCTTTTATTAACCAAAATGTAAAATGATCGAATCGGGTCTCTGTTCGCCCTAGCCTAGAAGTTTAATAGTGCATTTCACTCGCCATTTCATGCGCTTTGAGATGCCGCTAAGCCCAACAAGCTATCTGAAATAGGAGCGACGTAAATTGAACAAGTGTGATAGAATTTCGCTGAATTCTTATATTAACCAAAATATAAAATGATCTAATCGGGTCTCTGATTGCCCTATCGTAGAAGTTTCGTAGTGCATTTTACTCGCCATTCCACGCGCTTTAAGATGCCGCCCAGCCCAGTATGCTATCTGAAATAGGAGCGACGTAAATTGAACAAATGTGATAGAATTTCGCTGAATTCTTAAATTAACCATAATATAAAATGATCTCATCGGGAATCTGTCTGACCTACCCTAGAAGGTTAATAGTGCATTTTACTCGCCATTTCATGCGCTTTGAGATGCCGCTTAGCCCAATACGCTATCTGAAATAGGAGCGACAGAAGTTGAACAAATGTGATAGAATTTCGCTGAATTTTTTTATTAACCATAATGTAAAATGATCTGATCGGGTCTCTGTTCGCCCTAGCCTACAAGTTTAATAGTGCATTTTATTCGCCACTTCATGCGCTTTGAGATGCCACTAAGCCCAATAAGCTATCTGTAATAGGAGCGACGTAAATTGAACAAATGTGATAAAATTTCGCTGAATTCTTATGTTAACCAAAATATAAAATGATCTAATCGGGTCTCTGATTGCCCTATTATACAAATTTAATAGTGCAGTTTACTTGACATTCCACGCGCTTTAAGATGCCGCCTAGCCCAGTACGCTATCTGAAATAGGAGTGACGTAAATTGAACAAATGTGATAAAATTTCCCTGAAATCTTATATTAAACAAAATATAAAATGATCTAATCGGGTCTCTGATTGCCCTATCATAGAAGTTTAATAGTGCATTTCACTCGCCATTCCACGCGCTTTAAGATGCCGCCGAGCCCAGTACGCTATCTGAAATAGGAGCGACGTAAATTGATCAAATGTGATAGAATTTCGCTGAACTCTTATATTAACCAAAATATAAAATGATCTAATCGGGTCTCTGATTGCCCTATCATAGAAGTTTAGTAGTGCATTTTACTCGCCATTCCACGCGCTTTAAGATGCCGCCTAGCCCAGTATGCTATCTGAAATAGGAGCGACGTAAATTGAACAAATGTGATAGAATTTCGCTGAATTCTTTTATTAACCATAATGTAAAATGATCTGATCGGGTCTCTGTTCGCCCTAGCCTACAAGTTTAATGGTGCATTTTGCTCGCCATTTCATGCGCTTTGAGATGCCGCTTAGCCCAATACGCTATCTGAAATAGGAGCGACGTAAATTGAACAAATGTGATAGAATTTCGCTGGATTCTTATATTAACCAAAATAGAAAATGATCTAATCGGGTCTCTGATTGCCCTATCATAGAAGTTTAATAGTGCATTTCACTCGTCATTTCATGCGCTTTGTGATGCCGCTAAGCCCAATAAGCTATCTGAAATAGGAGCGACGTAAATTGAACAAATGTGATAGAATTTTGCCGAATTCTTAAATTAACCATAATATAAAATGATCTAATCGGTCTCTGTTTGCGTTATCCTAGAAGTTTAATAGTGCATTACACTCGCCATTTCATGCGCTTTTACATGCCGCATAGCCCAGTACGCTATCTGAAATAGGAGCGACGTAAATTGAACAAATGTGATAGAATTTCCGTGAATTCTTATATTTACCTTAATGTAAAATGATCTAATCGGGTCTCTGTTCGCCCCACCCTAGAAGCTTAATAGTGCATTTCACTCGTCATTTCATGCGCTTTGAGATGCCGCTTAGCCCAATATGCTATCTGAAATAGGAGCGACGTAAATTGAACAAATGTGATAGAATTTCGCTGAATTCTTTTATTAACCAAAATGTAAAATGATCTAATCGGGTCTCTGTTCGCCCTAGCCTAGAAGTTTAATAGTGTATTTTATTCGCCACTTCATGCGCTTTGAAATGCCGCTTAGCCGAGTTCGCTATCTGAAATAGGAGCGACGTAAATTGAACAAATGTGATAGAATTTCGCTGAATTCTTATATTAACCAAAATATAGAATGATCTAATCGGGTCTCTGATTGCCCTATCATAGAAGTTTAATAGTGCATTTTACTTGCCATTCCACGCGCTTTAAGATGCCGCCTAGCCCAGTACGCTATCTGAAATAGCAGCGACGTAAGTTGAACAAATGTGATAGAATTTCGCTGAATTCTTTTATTAACCATAATGTAAAATGATCTGATCGGGGCTCTGATCGCCATAGCCTAGAAGTTTAATAGTGCATTTTATTCGCCATTTCATGCGCTTTGAGATGCCGCTTAGCCGAGTTCGCTATCTGAAATAGGAGCGACGTAAATTGAACAACCGTGATAAAATTTCCCTGAAATCTTATATTAAACAAAATATAAAATGATCTAATCGGGTCTCTGATTGCCCTATCATCGAAGTTTAATAGTGCATTTCACTCGTCATTTCATGCGCTTTGTGATGCCGCTAAGCCCAATAAGCTATCTGTAATAGGAGCGACGTAAATTGAACAAATGTGATATAATTTCGCTGAATTCTTATGTTAACCAAAATATAAAATGATCTAATCGGGTCTCTGATTGCCCTATCATAGAAATTTAATAGTGCAGTTTACTTGACATTCCACGCGCTTTAAGATGCCGCCTAGCCCAGTACGCTATCTGAAATAGGAGCGACGTAAATTGAACAAATGTGATAAAATTTCCCTGAAATCTTATATTAAACAAAATATAAAATGATCTAATCGGGTCTCTGATTGCCCTATCATAGAAGTTTAATAGTGCATTTCACTCGTCATTTCATGCGCTTTAAGATGTCGCCAAGCCCAGTACGCTATCTGAAATAGGAGCGACGTAAGTTGAACAAATGTGATAGAATTACGCTGAATTCTTATATTAACCGTAATATAAAATGATCTAACCGGGTCTCTGTTTGAATTATCCTAGAAGTTTGACAGTGCATTTCACTCGCCATTTCATGCGCTTTGAGATGCCGCTTAGCCCAATACGCTATCTGAAATAGGAGCGACGTAAATTGAACAAATGTGATAGAATTTCGCTGAATCCTTATATTAACCAAAATATAAAATGATCTAATCGGGTCTCTGATTGCCCTATCATAGAAGTTTAATAGTGCATTTCACTCGTCATTTCATGCGCTTTAAGATGTCGCCAAGCCCAGTACGCTATCTGAAATAGGAGCGACGTAAATTGAACAAATGTGATAGAATTTTGCTGAATTCTTAAATTAACCATAATATAAAATGATCTAATCGGGTCTCTGATTGCCCTATCATAGAATTTTAATAGTGCATTTCACTCGTCATTTCATGCGCTTTGAGATGCCGCTTAGCCCAATATGCTATCTGAAATAGGAGCGACGTAAATTGAACAAATGTGATGGAATTTCGCTGAATTCTTTTATTAACCAAAATGTAAAATGATCTAATCGGGTCTCTGTTCGCCCTAGCCTAGAAGTTTAATAGTGCATTTTAGTCGCCATTTCATGCGCTTTGAGATGCCGCCTAGCCCAGTACGCTATCTGAAATAGGAGCGACGTAAATTGAACAAATGTGATAGAATTTCCGTGAATACTTATATTAACCTTAATGTAAAATGATTTAAACGGGCCCCTGTTCACCCTACCATAGAAGTCTAATAGTGCATTTCACTCGCCATTTCATGCGCTTTGAGATGCAGCCTAGCCCGGTGCGCTATCTGAAATAGGAGCGACATAAGTTGAACAAATGTGCTGGAATTACGCTGCATTCTTATATTAACCGTAATATAAAATGATCTAATCGGGTCTCTGTTTGCCTTATCCTAGAAGTTTAATAGCGCGTTTTACTCGCCATTCCACGCGCTTTAAGAAGCCGCCTTGCGCAGTATGCTATCTGAAATAGGAGCGACGTAAATTGAACAAATGTGATAGAATTTCGCTGAATTCTTAAATTAACCATAATATAAAATGATCTAATCGGGTCTCTGTTTGCGTTATCCTAGAAGTTTAATAGTGCATTATACTCGCCATTTCATGCGCTTTTAGATGCCGCCTAGCCCAGTACGCTATCTGAAACAGGAGCGCCGTCAATTGAACAAATGTGATAGAATTTCCGTGAATTCTTATATCAACCTTAATGTAAAATGATCTAATCGGGTCTCTGATTGCCCTATCATAGAAGGGTAATAGTGCATTTTACTCGCCATTCCACGCGCTTTAAGATGCCGCCTAGCCCAGTACGCTGTCTGAAAAAGAAGCGACGTAAATTGAACAAGTGTGATAGAATCTCGCTGAATACTTATATTAACCTTAATGTAAAATGATCTAATCGGGTCTCTGTTCGCCCTACCCTAGAAGTTTAATAGTGCATTTCACTCGTCATTTCATGCGCTTTGAGATGACGCTTAACCCAATACGCTATCTGAAATAGGAGCGACGTGAGTTGAACAAATGTGACAGAATTACGCTGCATTCTTATATTCACCTTAATGTAAAATGATCTCTTCGGGTCTCTGTTCACCCTACCCTAGATGTATAATAGTGCATTACACTCGTCATTTCATGCGCTTTGAGATGCCGCATAGCCCAATAAGCTTTCTGAAATAGGAGCGACGTAAGTTGAACAAATGTGATAGAATTTTGCTGAATTCTTAAATTAACCATAATATAAAGTGATCTAATCGGGTCTCTGTTTGCCCTACCCCAGAAGATTAACAGTTCATTTTAGTCGCCATTTCATGCGCTTTGAGATCCGGCTTAGCCCAATACGCTATCTGAAATAGGAGCGACGTAAATTGAACAAATGTGATAGAATTTCCCTGAAACCTTATATTAATCAAAATATAAAATGATCTAATCGGGTCTCTGATTGCCCTATCATAGAAGATTAGTAGTGCATTTTACTCGCCATTCCACGCGCTTTAAGATGCCGCCTAGCCCAGTACGCTATCTGAAATAGGAGCGACGTAACTTCAACAAATATGATAGAATTACGCTGAATTCTTATATTAACCGTAATATAAAATGATCTAATCGGGTCTCTGTTTGCCTTATCCTAGAAGTTTAATAGCGCATTTTACTCGCCATTTCATGTGCTTTGAGATACCGCTTAGCCCAATGCGCTAACTGAAATAGGAGCGACGTAAATTGAACAAATGTGATAGAATTTCCCTGAAATCTTATATTAAACAAAATATAAAATGATCTAATCGGGTCTCTGATTGCTCTATCATAGAAGTTTAGTAGTGCATTTTACTCGCCCTTCCACGCGCTTTAAGATGCCGCCTAGCCCAGTACGATATCTGAAATAGGAGCGACGTAAATTGAACAAATGTGATAGAATTTCGCTGAATTCTTAAATTAACCATAATATAAAATGATCTAATCGGGTCTCTGTTTGCCCTACCCTAGAAGTTTAATAGTGCATTTCACTCGCCATTTCATGCGCTTTCAGATGCCGCTTAGCCCAATACGCTATCTGAAATAGGAGCGACGTAAATTGAACAAATATGATAGAATTTCGCTGAATTCTTAAATTAACCATAATATAAAATGATCTTATCGGGACTCTGTTTGCCCTACCCTAGAACTTAAATAGTGCATTTTACTCGCCATTTCATGCGCTTTGAGATGCCGCTTAGCCGAATACGCTAACTGACATAGGAGCGACGTAAATTGAACAAATGTGATAGAATTTCGCTGAATTCTTTTATTAACCAAAATGTAAAATGATCTAATCGGGTCTCTGTTCGCCCTAGCCTAGAAGTTTAATAGTGCATTTCACTCGCCATTTCATGCGCTTTGAGATGCCGCTAAGCCCAATAAGCTATCTGAAATAGGAGCGACGTAAATTGAACAAATGTGATAGAATTTCGCTGAATTCTTATATTAACCAAAATATAAAATGATTTAATCGTGTCTCTGATTGCCCTATCGTAGAAGTTTAGTAGTGCATTTTACTCGCCATTCCACGCGCTTTAAGGTGCCGCCTAGCCCAGTATGCTATCTGAAATAGGAGCGACGTAAATTGAACAAATGTGATAGAATTTCGCTGAATTCTTAAATTAACCATAATATAAAATGATCTCATCGGGTCTCTGTCTGACCTACCCTAGAAGTTTAATAGTGCATTTTACTCGCCATTTCATGCGCTTTGAGATGCCGCTTATCCCAATACGCTATCTGAAATAGGAGCAACAGAAGTTGAACAAATGTGATAGAATTTCGCTGAATTTTTTTATTAACCATAATGTAAAATGATCTGATCGGGTCTCTGTTCGCCCTAGCCTACAAGTTTAATAGTGCATTTTATTCGCCTCTTCATGCGCTTTGAGATGCCGCTTAGCCGAATACGCTATCTGAAATAGAAGCGACGTAAATTGAACAAATGTGATAGGATTTCGCTGAATTCTTAAATTAACCATAATATAAAATGATCTAATCGGGTCTCTGTGTGCCCTACCCTAGAAGTTTAATAGTGCATTTTACACGCCATTTCATGCGCTTTGAGATGCCGCTTATCCCAATACGCTATCTGAAATAGGAGCGACAGAAGTTGAACAAATGTGATAGAATTTCGCTGAATTCTTAAATTAACCATAATATAAAATGATCTCATCGGGTCTCTGATTGCCCTATCATAGAAGTTTAGTAGTGCATTTTACTCGCCATTCCACGCGCTTTAAGTTGCCGCCTAGCCCAGTACGCTATCTGAAATAGGAGCCACGTAAGTTGAACAAGTGTGACAGAATTACGCTGAATTCTTATATTAACCGTAATATAAAATGATCTAATCGGGTCTCTGATTGCCCTATCATAGAAGTTTAATAATGCATTTTACTCGCCATTCCACGCGGTTTAAGATGCCGCCTTGCCCAGTACGCTATCTGAAATAGGAGCGACGTAAATTGAACAAATGTGATAAAATTTTGCTGAATTCTTAAGTTAACCATAATATAAAATGATCTAATCGGGTCTCTGTTTGCCCTACCCTAGAAGTTTAAAAGTGCATTTCACTCGTCATTTCATGCGCTTTGTGATGCCGCTTAGCCCAATAAGCTATCTGAAATAGGAGCGACGTAAATTGAACAAACGTGATAGAATTTCGCTGAATTCTTATATTTACCAAAATATAAAATGATCTAATCGGGTCTCTGATTGCCCTATCATAGAAGTTTAATAGTGCATTTTACTCGCCATTCCACGCGCTTTAAGGTGCCGCCTAGCCCAGTACGCTATCTGAAATAGGAGCGACGTAAGTTGTACAAATGTGATAGAATTTTGCCGAATTCTTAAATTAACCATAACATAAAATGATGTAATCGGGTCTCTGTTCGCCCTACCCAAGAAGTTTAATAGTGCATTTCTCTCGTCATTTCATGCGCTTTGAGATGCCGCTTAGCCCAATACGCTATCTGAAATAGGAGCGACGTAAATTGAACAAATGTGATAGAATTTCCCTGAAATCTTATATTAAACAAAATATAAAATGATCTAACCGGGACTCTGATTGCTCTATCATAGAAGTTTAGTAGTGCATTTTACTCGCGCTTCCATCCACTTTAAGATGCCGCCTAGCCCAGTACACTATCTGAAATAGGAGCGACGTATGTTGAACAAATGTGATAGAATTTTGCTGAATTCTTAAATTAACAATAATATAAAATGATGTAATCGGCTCTCTGTTCGCCCTACCCAAGAAGTTTAATAGGGCATTTCTCTCGTCATTTCATGCGCTTTGAGATGCCGCTTAGCCCAATACGCTATCTGAAATAGGAGCGACGTAAATTGAACAAATGTGATACAATTTTTCTGAATTCTTAAATAAACCATAATATAAAATGATCTAATCGGGTCTCTGCTTGCCCTACCCTAGAAGTTTAATAGTGCATTTCACGCGTCACTTCATGCGCTTTGAGATGCCGCTAAGCCCAATAAGCTATCTGAAATAGGAGCGACGTAAAT